>VXAX01008057.1:768439-926332 GCA_013399835.1 Leptocoma aspasia
AAGGAAAAAAAAAAAAAAGGATGTCAGGAGTGGGATTCGAACCCACGCCTCCAGGGGAGACTGCGACCTGAACGCAGCGCCTTAGACCGCTCGGCCATCCTGACCGCTGGAGAAACGTTCCAGCCGGCCCGATTCGGTTCCGCCGCACCCGGAGCTCCCGCGAATCTGCACGGACTAAGCGTGTTTTGTTTTTGGCACCTGAACACACGGGGCAGCGGCAGAGCGATGCCAGGGCAGCAGGGCACCCCAGCTGCCCCTTACAGCCTCCAGGCACTGTATATATATATACAGCCTCCAGACCCCCGACAGACCACCCTGAAACACCACTCAGCAGCAGGAACTGCTGTTCTGTCACCCCCTCAGTGACCACAGGTGAAAGCTGCTCTCAACCTCCACAAGAGACCAAAGATTTTTGGGTTACAAAGACCTGCTCACATTAGAGCAGTCCAGAGACCTAGACTAACATGAGAGTTACACTTTTGTTCAATTCTGCAGATAACTGTGCAAACCAAAGTCACTTATTATTACTTTAAAATAATTTGACTTTGAATACCAAAACCACACATGCACATCATTTTGCAGCAGAAATTTGCCAGTTCATGAGATGGCAGCTAAAGGTAGGTGCTAGACCTTCAACTTCAGAATTTCCTCAAAACTAATACTCCGAAAAAAATCCCCATAACAATTAGAAACTCAGATTTCTGTTATGTTTCTATGAGACAGAACCTAAGTCCCTGCTTCAGTAAGTATTTTGAGCAGGGTAGAAGTCCTCCTCAAGAACAAAGGAGAAAGTGAAGTATTTGTGGTGGTGGAACAGCAGGCCAGAGGCATTACAAACTGAACCCCGATTTGAGCCGACAGAAGCTGTGAAAAAGCTGACAGCTTTTTGTGAGAACAGAGTCCTGCAGCAGTGGAAAACAACTTGCTTTCCCTGAGAAAGAACTCCAGGACTGTGAAAAACACTAGCCACCTGTATAAACAGTTTTTGCAAGCGTTAGGTAGAAAAATGAAAACAGTATGTCACAAACAACTCTTTTTGCACGTACACACCAGGGATTGGGTGACTAAACAATACAGGGTAACAACTTGTTACTGCCCAATAGGGGATAGACACGAGATGTTCTTTAAAACTCTATAAAAGAGACACAGGAATAAACCCACACCTTCATTTGCTCTATGAAAAGTATTTCCCATGTCTTTTGTTAATGAGCTCAACAGTGACAGTATTCTTCCAAGTCCTTCCTTTGTTTCTTACAATTCTAAAATGTATATAGTCGTCTTATAGAACTTTCTTTCTTCATGCCCACACAACCTCACCACGCAACCTCTGAACTCCCCTACCTCAGGTCTGTCACCCTTGTTCTTGTTTCACTTGTGCCTGTGCATCTCCTGTCCTGAAAAGGAAAGTGTTCTAACTAGAACATTCAGAGAAAATCACAAACCATTTTTGTTTCAAAACAATAGCTTAACTTAAAACTTTATTAACCTTTGGATACATGATCAATATTGAAACTAGTTATTGAAGTTGATAACTTTCCAGAACAGTTCAAAAATGTAGTTGTTTGTTCAAAATAAATGACCACCTCAGAACAGAAGTGTTATGTTGAAATCTGCAGTTACACATAGGTATAAATTACTTTCTGTTGGGTATTGCAAGTGATAATTAGATGCCGAAGAGAATTTTGAGGTCAGCCAGAGTGAGCTTAGTGAAGGTCTCTCCTTTGCCTGACAGAACCTGCTGGGCAAGACCTTTCTTCCTCTTCTGGAGTTGCAGGATCTTTTCTTCTACCGTTCCTTCACAGACAAACCTAAAAAAAAAAGTTAAAAAAGACAAAACAAAACCACACCATCTCAAGTGCTACAAAAAAAGTTAGTGTTATATAAACACTTCCCCAGTAAATTTCAAAATATGCATCTTAGAAATTAATAATTAGCCAATTATGTGACTGACAAAATACTTTTCCTCCTAATTTGTCTCAAACCAAGACAACCTCTGAACAGAAAACAGCTGTCCTCATATCCAACCATGATAACATTTCAAATATAAGTCTGATGCACTTCAGGTCTCAACTTCAGTCATCTGAAGTAACAGTAATTCTGTGCCAAAATTCTGTAATTATTGCTTGATAACTGATGGCACTTATTATACAAAACACATTGTACCCAAAATAACATTTTAGATTCCAGTCTTTGAATGTGCTGTGCATTTATAATAACTAAGTTAATCTTTCAGTACTTACTTACAGATGCTTTTTCTAAAAGTCAACTTTGCCACTTACTAGAAGTGCTTGATGCGTTTTTTTATTAGTGATACTAGAAAGGTTCAGGCTTAGGGATCACAGTGAAAAAATCTCCACTCAATTAAGAGAAATGGACATTCCCAATAATCCACAGACTGAAAAACAAGAAACCCCTGCTAGCTGTCAGGACATGTGTGCAGGTGCCACACAGAACACATGAAAACATTTTTATCTCACTGCCCAAGCCTCAATGCCACTGTCAGGCCTTGTGTCTAGCTCTAAGTAGAGAAACCAAAGTCTCATCTCACTGACTGAACCAGACAGTATATAAGAGCAGCTCCTTGTTCTGCTAAGTAAAATGCTGACCTGTGTATCACAACATCCTTCTGCTGCCCCACACGGTAAATGCGGTCACAGGCCTGGTCCTCCAGCGCAGGATTCCTACAAGGTAATTAAATAATAAAAAAAAAAAGTTGCCTCATTTTCCTGCCTCCAGGGAATCCTGATTTCTTCCTCTGTAGAACTGAAACTGCTCCCAGGCTACCTTAGGTTTGCCAGCTTGATGGCCAAGTCACTTCACCCTGACTGTATTTCCCTTTGCCCTGGGTTCCACACAAAGGCTACTGCATGACTGAGACCACTGGTCCGTGTAGCCCCAAGCCTGGCCAACAGTTGCTACCCACAGAAAGCTGAGTAGGCAGTGAGGAAAGAGAATGAAGCAAAAATGCAAACCCCAGTGAAAGAGGAAAGACTCAGGAATATTTACATAGAGATGGGTCCATCTGACAAAGTTACAGGGAATACTTGTTGGTGTAACTTCCATATTGTAGAAGGATCTCCTTAATGCTACTACTCAGCAGCTGGTTTTGTATGAGGCACATTATTTTACTTTTTAAGTTCTCATGAGTAACCTTTAAACAACCTGCGATTCTGACTTTGATGAGACAACACAAATATCAGGAGCTTGCACACGCTCTTTTCATATGTAAAACCCAAAGGTGCTCTAGCTGTGCCCAGTTACTGACTATGCTCAACACCATTGTTGAGCATAGTTTCAAGACTGAGACCCCCACAAAACCCCACACACTGTAGGCATTACTGCACCATTTCCATTACTACAAGAAATTAAGCCAGGGACTTCCAAGTCCCCAGAAGAGTTTTGTGATACAGAGCTCCATACCTGCTTCTTTGGATTGCTGTTATATTTTTCTATTTCTTCTTGCCCCTACAAAACTGTATTTCCAGGCAGCCAGCACTGGAGTGACAAATCAGTATCTGGGATGAAGGCTGTAATAAAAACACTTTTCCACAACTAACTACTAACCCCTACTATAAGCTAAACACCTCCCTCCTAACTCAGTTGCATCAGACATTACGATACATGCAGGGAGAAAACAAGCAGCATGTCCTACATGTCCTCTCTCCAAGACGGAATTTGTATTTCTCCTTACCAGTGCATGTCAAGGAGAAAGAGATGGTTTCCTCCAGTCAGGTTCAGGCCAACACCTCCAGCCAGCAACGAGACCAACATTACCTTCAAAGGCCAAGAGAGCATTAAAGAACCTGTTTACAGTCACAAAGTCAGACATCACAGCTGCTCATAGCAGGGCTAGGGACTGCTTCCCTGCCCTGCATGCATACCTGAGGCCCTTTGGGATTGTTATTAAACTCTTCCACCACGTCCATCCTCTGTTTGGGATTGACAGAGCCATCCACTGTGGCGTACCTCAGCCCCAGGCGCTGCAGGTGCACAGCCACAACTTTGAGCATGCTCGTCCACTGAGACACAACCACGCTGGAGAGAGAACGGGAGTTCACAACCAGCACTCTCTGTACTGGAGCAGCCTGCTCATTGCAGGGTCTCACCCAAGGGGCACAACAATTCAGGCACCCTTCCCCACTGCAAACTGGAGCTGAGCCCCTTCCTAATTCAAAAATAGAGATGTAGTGGTAGAACTTGCTGTGGAAGGCTAATACCCAATAAGTTGCACATAAATTAAGTCTGTAACTTCCACCTCTATTTTTGGATTTTACATTTCCACCCCCCAACCACAAACCTGAGTCATAACCCAGCTTTTTCTGCAAAACACAAAAATCAATAGCAACACCAAATTTAGATTCACTAAACTCTCACTCCCCAGTTTCTTGGACTAAACAGTTTGTGAGGCAGTAATTTGTTAAATAGTTTCTTAAAAGGGAACAAAAGTGATGTTGGTGCTCCCATTCTTAGGAGGAGAATGCTTTTTCGAAGAGACTGGAAAAAAGCTTTCTATAAGTCCCCTGATTAATTCATTCCTTTATCTCTAACAGGTTCAGTTTTAATTTCTACTTTAGTCCACCGCTTCTTTTGGGTTGTGGTGTGGGCAAATACTTCTCATCACAACCAAATTATTCCCAATCCTATTTCTGGAGAATAGTCTTCCTGGGCCTCAAGGCCTGAAATTTCTCACACGTTCCCTTATGTTTACACTTACCTGTATCTCAAACACCCCTCTTTTGTCTTAGACTTTTTTTCCCTCAAGACTTGTGTTCCACTACTGCAGTACCATCACCATTTTACCACAGCATGAGTTCTGTATTCAATTATTTTAAGCTATTTCTGCTGTTGTCAAGAAACAGTGTGCTTCTCTCAATCACTATGACTAAAGAAAAGGACATGCTTGCTAACCTTTTCTGAGGCTCTGAGTGACTCTGAATAGTTTTCAATTCGGCCAAGAGTTGAGCTATCTGCAGGAAAAAAAATCCAAAACATTAGTCTGATTGCTCTCATAATCCAGCTCATGCTTGGATATTCTTTATTAAAAATAGAAAGTGATCAGAACAGCTTTTCAACTGGAATTTCTTCTGTCCTTAGAGTTTGAAGGTATTTTAATAGTCATTGGTAAGAACACTCCCTCCACAGAAAACAAGGCCAGGAAATCAAATCCTACAAGCCTGTCTTACAGATTCCAACCTTCCTGTGGGAAGTTATTGCAACCTCTCCTCTTGCTACCATCCCTTTCTTCTAGCTCATCACAAGCACCGTGGTAACACATGTAAGCTCTTCTGAGCTTCTGGGAGTCCACTGCTTAAGATTTTCTCTTGCAGTTTTTCAGCAGTCACACTCTCACTGCTTTACTAGAAGTACCCCTCAACATGTGAGAAGCTGGAGCCTTCCCAGAAGGGGTTCAGCAGGCTATCAACCTACTCATCTGATTTCATCTCAATTGGCAGCTTGGCCTGATCTGCAATTACCAAGGTGTGACAATTCATGAGCCATTTAAGAGGCAAAGTGCTGAAATCCAAGCTTCTCAAGGAAGGTAAAAATGCCACAACCAGATACCTTGGTGCTCTCCCTAGTGATGTCAAAGATATCTGTTTGAAAAGCTGTGCCATTGAGGTAGACTGTTGATTTGGAATCTGCAGTCTGGAGCTCAGATAGTGTCAAAGCACCAAGCTGCTCCTCAAGGGAGAGTGCAAGGCCTTCACTGTTCAAGTTAACTTGATCCAGAGCCTGTGGGAAGAAAGCAAAATAATAAGGGATCACAGTCAACCCTAAGATCAAATTCAGTATTTATCCAGTCAGCACAGTATCTGCTGAGGACACTGGGTTTGAAGGATGTTATGCAATATGAAGACAGAAAAATTAAGAAACTACTGGATCAAACAGTCCCTTTGGACCTTTCTTCTGCCCCAAAAGGGGCAGTGTATGGAAAGCATGTGAGCTTAGCCATTTCCTGTAGTCCAGTCTCCTCAGACCATCCCCCCCACCCCCCCCAGCATTTAACAACTGCAGGATTACAGATGCTAGAACATAAATTCCTGCCTGTTCTCCTAATAGCTGAACTTTCTCTACAGCTGCTATATATATATAATTCATAGCCAAGAACTCCTGAAAGATGAGTCTGGTTCATGCAAGGCAACCTCAAAGCACTGACAGAGCTCTCCAACACACAAGCCCTTGAAACAGGCTACACTTGTGCACTTTTCAAGGCTAGGTTAATCTTAAGACTTATTTACCATTAAAATTCTAGTTAGACTTATTTACCACTAAAATTTTTTTTATCTGAAGAAATATATTTCCAAAGACATGGTTGCCCATATAAGTCATGCTGGGGAACCCTTCAGTAGAAGGTAAGACCATCTAAAACATCTTGGGCTTCAAAACACAGAGTCCTAAAACTGACTCTGTTCATACTCTCATAGCTGAGAGAAACAAAGGTATTACCAGGTCTGTTAACTTGCATAAACACTTAAAAAACCCCCACAAAACCCCACACACAACTACAATGCAATTACCACTTTCAGTAAGGAGAGATGGCAGCAGCACTGACGGAGCCTCAAGAGCATGGACAAGACATGGACAGTACTTGAGACCTGGGAGGCACTTTGTGAGCCTGCTAGAAATTCCTTTTTACTGACTCCAAACTCTTGTGCAACTGTTAAGGAAGGAAGACAAAACATCAAGAGCTTTTGGAGGCATTTCCAAGCACTGGCCATCCACCTCCAGGAAGGAGTTCACCAAGGAGTCAAGAATGAACACGCAAGCAAATACCTGATTTAACATAGGAACCCATCAATCCCCACTTAAATTTAAAAAAAAGGGAAAAAGGCAACAATACAAGTCAGAGTATGATGTACCATACACTAATGCTGACATATCTGAGCAACTAGACCTTTATTTCAAAGGAAATTTTAGGCCCAGAAGGGTTAAGAGATTTTCCCAGAGCCACAACAATGAGAACACACTTTTAAATACAAAGGTATATTTATATGTAAATACTAAGGTATGTCTTTGTAACACGAGGGGAGCATTTTCCAAAAATTTTCTAAGTCCTGGCCCCAGGTCCATTCCCCCTTCTGAACTGTGCACTTAAGAGCCACTTCTGCAAATGTTCTCAGGGGAGGGCATGCTCAAACCTTTCTCAAAGGGGTTACCATCATCATACTCTCTGCCTTCATTTTTCTGCTCTTGTCTCTTCAGGTAGGATTGTAGTGTTGACCTGTAAAAACAAGACAAAGACACTGGGATTCACAGCAAGAAGAAAGGCAAGAGGGACCTGAGCTTAGCAAACTGATGATGCATTAAGGTAAGGAAAGTTGCATTAATCATTCACAAAAAAAAAAAAAAACTAGTTTTGTTTAACTTGAGTATGATCAAAACCAAAGATGCATTTTGGAAATCACAAGAGAAAGCAATTTGAATGCTTTTTGAGTATGAGAACACCTTTAGATGCATATTTAAAAGGAAGGAAAATTCTTTGCAGTGAGACTGCTGAAAGAGCCTAGGAGAACACAAAGTGTTTCTGGCTTGCATTACAGCTATCTGGAGAGGCCAGCATGATTTCTAATTGTACAAGAATCAGAGGGCAAAGATGATAATTCTCTCCTTAACAGGTGCTTACACATCATCATTTAAGAACTACTTGTTGCAATTCCAAGGCTTTGGAGTCTTGAAATCAGTGAGACTATGTGTAAGGCTAGAATACCAAACTCATATGAGGCATGAACATATGGGAGAGAAGAAATTAATTGGTTTTGCCTACTACCTGAACAAGCAATGTATTTTCAAACACACTAGACAGATAAATCGGAAGGGGAAAAAATTAACAGGAGTTTGTCCAAAAACTCTCCTCATCTGAAGTGAATTTCTCCTCTGATTTCCATATCGATAAGAAACAAACCCACAAAATACCATATCTCTACCCACATTCATACCTGGATCTTGCAAAGAGCACATTGTACACAGACTGCTCCTCTGCTCTAAGTTTTAACCGATGCAACTGCGTGCTGCGCTGGGGCAGAGATACCTGAAGTGAAAATTCACAGGATCAGACATATGTAGTGCAAAAGCCTTAGAGAGCATCACAAACACGAGCAATCCAAGATTTAACACGGTACTCTAAGTCTCAGAAGATAGCTCTTCGTTCACTAAAGCCATGTGTTAATGCAGTTATGACAAAACACAGACACTCACAGAACTCCAAGGAGCCTGGTTAACACTTGCAATAAAATCTTTATTCCAGCTCATCCAATAACAAGAGGCGTGAGCTACTATGTATGAACTTGACAACTACCATAGAGGGATTACTTTTTCTGTTGTTAAAGTACTTTATTTCCCTATTCAAAATCAGACAGTACACCAAAACTATACCTTTTCAAGGCTTAAGACCCACCTATGACCTAATACTCCATTCTACAGACTGTTTGTAAAAAGCAATGCAGAAAGCCAGTGCTCCAGCACGCACCAGGTCCATTTGACATGTGGCGGCTTGGCTTCTCAGAGATCCAGGCTAGTCCAGTGATCTAGACTAACTTTCCACTAAGTGGCCATCTACATGCAATTACTTGGCATATTTTTGTCTGCATGGGATTTTTAACAGAAAAGTTTCATTTCTCTTTAATTCTGCTTTCTGGGTAAGCAACCAAAGCATCCCACAGGCATTTGCCCCTCTTGCTCAAGAGGCTGCAGCAGTTAGGAAACCCCACCCATTATGCATGTAAATAACTAACTGTCTGCTGTAAGGAAAACAATGGAATGATGGTATAGTTTTGGAGGGTAAAATTCTTACCAGGGGCTTGCCAGCTGAATCCAGCTGGTCCTTCGTTCTCTGCAGTAAGAGGCTCCTTGTTAAGAGGCTTAGCCTCTCCCCTCCCTTCCTTGTGTTGTTATCTACCTGGTACTTCCACACTTTGTATTCATCAAACGGAGAGCAACGTAGAAACCTGTGACAGGAAGGAAGGAAGGAGACTTCATACCAAGGGAAGAAGAGTTCTTCACTAACTCTGGAGTGACCAGAACCAAATTCCTTGCTACCAAAACAAACCATTTCCAAATGCCATAACTGTATGACCAAGAAGCAGTAAAACATTTCCAGTGTAATGGTGGTGATAACTTGTTTGCTTAGATGTCCTGCCATCACTAATACTGTAAGCACCTGTTTCTGATTCTGTACCCATCACTTCCTCTTAGCCTGTTGTTTCAAGCATCACCAGCAAACAAAGGACATCAAGATACAGAGGCACTTGCCAAAAAGCATATTCATCTATTATTTCAAAACAGCAAACATTTTACTTGACAGTTAATTTCAATTATCCAAAATTAATTTCAAATGCAAGTTTTCTCTGGTTCTCCAACACCATTTGTAACCTTTCCAGTCTCAGCAATGAGGAGCACCTGTTTATCATTGTTCAGAGAATCCAAAGTTTTCACCCTTTCCTTCAATGCCCTTGTAGCACAACACTCCAAGAAGGTCCTCCCAGGCTGCCCTGGTAACAACAGGGATTAACTCATAAAACCTCTGTTCATTAAAATTGGTTTTGTGCATACTCATCCTGAAGACAAAGGAGGACCAAGGTAATTTCCCCTTTGTTCTCCATGGAGGCAGAAAGGCTACATGCAACAGCAGAGACATGGTCAGCCTTTGTGCAACGCCTCAACCGCAGCCTCTGCAATCCAGTGCTAAGCATTAATATAACTAATCCTACTACTCCACATATCTTAGAGACATCTCAAACTTAGAAACAACATCAGCACTTCATCAGAGAAGAATTACTAGGACTGGATCCCTGCCCACGTGGTCATGTGCAGCCAGCTCACCTCAGGAGAGAGTACATGTCCAGCAAGTTGTTCTGTATGGGTGTCCCAGTGACAGCCCACCTGGCACTGGCTCTCAATTTGCACACAGCTATAGAGGTTTGAACCCGTGGGTTTTTAATATTGTGAGCTTCATCCAATATAATTCGAGCCCAAGCTACCCTGAGCAGAGGGGAACAGGGAGATGATCCACTCTGAAAGAAAAAGCAGATTATGATCTGAAGCAAAATCTAGGTTCTCTAAGGAGTCACAAGCAAAAACATTTTTCCAGCAAGAAGTCTTTTCTTGATGTTACCAGCAGCAGTTTCTGCTCTGTCATGTAAGAAATGGTCTCCAAAAATAATCTCTTTAACGCTTCCACATTTAAGGTTTATAAGCCAAAAACTAACTTATTTGCCTGATTTCAATAACAATTTCTAGTATTTTGCTCATTTTCTTGCTTTTAACATTTTATCATATAATGTTCTTGCTTCAAGAGGGGTTTTGTATCAGTAAAGTTTTGCTATGCTGAGATGAAGGACCACATATAATTATTCTGATCTCTCCAAATGTTATAGATGCCACCTGGAAGTTTCAGGAAACTGTAAGTCCTGTTTTCTTCAAGAGCTACATCTAGAGCTGTGCACAGAGGTACAAGACAGCAAGGGACTTCCTCTACACTCTGTAGTCATTTCAGTCAGCATTCAGCCATCACGTCATTATCTTCACAGCCCAGCCAGCACACTGCTGGTTCTTCAAGGCAGCATGGAAACTGCCTCAGCCTCAGTTCAGACTGACCCAGAGTCTGAGTACAAAAGGTTTCTGGTGGTCTGGAGTGACATTAGTGCTTCAAGCAACAAAGAACATCAAACAGAAGATTCTACTGCTCTTTTACCTCAAAAGGAGAAGGAGATTCACCACTGCATTCTTAAAATTACTTCTTAAGACATTTCAACTGTATTCAGTGTAGCATATTCTATAATTCTACAGAACAGTTATATTGTGAATATATCTGTTCTTGCTGCACTTCACAGCACTTCCTCTCATCACTTTGCTTTTACAAAAATAATCAACAGGGGCTTATGAAAAAAAAAATCAAGCTGCTGTTCACTGTAGCACATATAAGGTGCTACTTGAAACAACAATGGTTTGCAACACCTCAGAACAAAACCTTAAGGCAATTCTCTATTAACATTATGGCTTCTCACCCCCACATCATGGTCCTGAGCAGGGACTTCCCCCTCCTCTTTGCTTGTGGGAACCTCCTTGGAGAGAAGGCTGTAGGTTGTGACAACAACATCATATCCAGAAAGCCTGAATGAAAGGAAAGTAGTGATCAGGAGCAAGAACAAATAAGGAATTCATTTTGCAAGAGAGACTAAATGCATGCTGAAGAATGCATTTAAGAACAACACAACGCTACAGGAGCTGAAACCCTGAGTTTTACAGAAAACTGAGCTTCATTGCAGTCAAACAGGCCCCATTTTATGGACACTGGAAGTAGACACATCAAGCTCAAGATGACAGTAACAGCCCATTGACCAGAATGCACACCACGTGGCATGAGCCCTACTTGGAGGCTGGCACCCAGGAATACTGCTCAACACGGCCTGAAGAGGTCTAGAAAATATGCTGAATTATACATACAGCTGATAAAAAATACAACTACAAAGCACAAGCATGAAAGAAACTGCCACTGAATCTTTGCAAGCAAGAGATATTTTAGAGAATATACATCTTTTTTTTCTATCAGAAGCAGCAACAGCCTCCACCAGAACCACTGAGCATGGGCACAGGCCATAAATGTTTTCCTAAATACACCTTGACAGCACAAATCAGCCTGATTTTCTGGACCTTCCACATTACAATACTTCACATTCTCCCATCATTCTATGTCCACTGAATTTCAACTTTGATAGACACAGTCTCCTGCTACATAGTATTTTGCTTTTCTTGGTCATATCTATGGTTTAGCACTTACACCTCTGCGTGCTTATCTCGATTTGGCCCGTGGTACAAACAGACCCTCAGTTTGCCAAAGGCCACGCGTCTCTCAATCTCCTTCTTCCAGTGATGGACCAAGGATGCAGGACAAATGACTAAAGTGCCATGGGAAGGGATAACAGTGAAGTCTAAAATAAAATGTTGCAGACAGGTTTCAATGTCTTCACATTAGACTAGAATAAAGACAGAATTTTTGGAAATTTGCAGTCTGGAAGAGTGTCCAACCAATTCCATGAGGATACAGAAAGTACAGGCTGTGGACACAGAAGCAATGCTCTTTAAAAAAGCACTAACATCCCCAGTGTCTGTGGACAAGATAAAAGTAATCTTTGGGGGAGATTTGGAAAGAAAAATCAGTTACAGAGAGGTGAGTAGTGACTATTTGAAGTCCCTATGAAAACTATGCATATGTTTAAAAAAACTATGAAATCTTTTGCAAACTGCATATGCTGGCTTTAACTTTTTCCGGAAAACAGTAAAACAAGAATTCCCAAACAATATAAAGTAATGAGTTGGAAAATCCTACATATCCAATGGGAGACAAAAATGACCCTGATCAAGAGAAAGGCCATGCAAGGAAGCACAGTACAATTTAGCCAAATGAAAGTTTCCTGCAGAAAGAAAGTGAGCACAGATACACACAGTGTGTTGTTCTACAACCCCATGATCTGTAATGCTTTAGGCATTTCAGATGGCACTTCATCATAATGTATGTGCTGTAGGATGGAAGCAATTCTGTACCATTTTTGGATAGCCATATTTCTAATGTCTCCTTTCTTTTCTCTGTCTTCAGCTGCTTCTGGGCCAGAATGAGAGCAATCATTGTTAGAGTCTTCCCCAAGCCCATGTCATCCGCTGCAAAAGAACACATGCAAGTTATCACCTGCAGAACAGAAGTGAGCCCCCTTGGACCTACACTGAGGGAAATGCTACAACAGAAAGTGCCCTGGGGAACCCAGAAAATCAAAAATACACAGATGAAAATTTCAGGGTATGATTTAGTAATCAGTTAATACCTGTACTTGGTAATAGGGCACAGAAAACAAGCCCTTTTGAATGCCTATAAAATAAAGCAGTTATTGGCCTCCAAATAAGTTACATGCAAAACTTTGTTGCCATAGATCTGCCCCACAAAATCCACTTTGCCATTCTGTTGCTCACCCAGAATTCCTCCACACGGCCTCTGACTCTCTCTCCAGAGGAGCCACGCAAGCGCCTGTTTCTGGTGCTGCAGCAGTGGGACCTGAGAGGGTGAGTGAGACAGAGGATTTGAAGGAGACACCTGGCAAAATTTACACACTTCTGCTTCCTGTACCAATTATCCTGTTCAACTGTTTTACTACAATCCTACTAAAAGGAGTTTACCTACCTGTTCTTTTTCCACACAGGCTGGGATACCCAAGGTAAGCAACTTCTGAAGACAGGAGGTCAGCAGTGCCATAGATGAGTCTTCCTAATGTTTCCTGCACTAACCAGCCTAGTGCCTCAGAGTGCTCCCACAGAGCAGATAACGATGGCTTGTTCAGCTGGAAAATCCACCCCAGACTGCCTTGCTTACAACAGCTACTGTCAAGGAAAGGGATTGAGAACACTTCCCTTTTTCTCACCGAGTCTAAGACCCCTAGAGACTCTTCAAACAGGAAGAGGGACTACATACTATCATCACAGGACATTCAGGCCTTCCCCACCACCGAAAAGGTCCCAAGACAAAGTGACAAGTGACACAACATATATGTACCGACACGCCACCCTGTAGAGGTACGTGCCTTTGTTCCAATACCTCGCATATAACCTCAAACAGATCAGAGCTGATTACTCTGGTGTCCATCACACTGCATGAACTCAATCACCTGCAACACTTTTTTGAAAGACTATTTCTTATAGCACACCAGGAAGAATGAACAATGAGGTTCTCAGCCTGTTCCTCACACCTCTGTTATGCCAGTCATGTACAAACAACATGGATGGAATGTCATTAGAGTATCTCCTTCCAGCAGGATGCAAAGTATGTCAAAGTGGGAAGGAAGAAATGCTCTAGGGTACCACTCAGAGGTTATGATTCATTCATCAGCATGACAGCTTCCATCCTTGCCAACCCACCTTCAGTCCAGAGGGATCTTCAGCTGCTGTCTCCTCTGTTGGACAGGATTCTAGAGATTTGTGAAGATGATTAATAGCCTCAAATATGGCACTGTGTACAGCCCTGATTCGGTCTTCTGTCATTCTTCCCCCATACAGATTCTGCATACCAGCACTCACTGCAAAGATACAGTACCAGAGATGTGTTCACAAATCTAACTTTCCCAAACAGATCTTTCACCTCAGAGATTGACTTCAGTGGCTACAGATGCCTGAGGGACAGTATGCAGCAACAAAACAGGCTTAATACTCCCACATGTATCTACAAGTTGCAGGATTATTTCAGAAATAGCACTCAACAGTGTCTTCTGTAATGGGAAAGTCTTTCTATACTTACTTCCAAAACTTTGGCCACTGGAACACAAAGTAGCAGCAGATGAGGGGTGACTGTGTGAGCCTGCAGAGGCCTTTGCTGTAGGATCCTGGAGCAGGAGTGGTGTTATCAACTTCGTACCACCTGGCCTGCCAGCTGGGTTAGACAAAGATTCTTCACGGCAGCTGCTGCTTGTGCTATCCTGCCCTTAAGGAGAAAGTAATCACAGGCTGAAAAGCTTGCACAGTGAACCTCAGAGCCTTGTTCTACAGCCCAGAGAACAGCCTGCATTTTGCCCAACAGTCTGTTTTCAAAATACTATGAAGTGGTGACACCAGTTGAAGAGCAGATTACCACATCACCTGAGCCACTGCAACTACCAACATGTGCTCTTGGCCTGCGGCTGTGACAGGCAATGAGCCCAGCTCCAGCCTCAGTATGTAGTTTACAGCAACACTGTGAACTCTGCAACTGTGATCAGAGTAGTGCAGACAAGGTCAGTTTTGAACCCTGCTCCCAGATGACTTATTAATTTTGAAGGCATCTCTCTTGTCAATATTTTGAACACAAAAACTATTGAAACATCCAAGAACAAATGGGCCAAGAGAGCTCATGAGCTTTTCTCTCTCAGAAATCGCACGCTGGAAGCTGTTAATTTTGAATCTGGTAACTGGAATATTCAGTGACAACAACATGCACGAACAACACAGTTCCATAATGCAACAGAGTGAGTTAACACTTCATTGGCATGTTCCCATAGAGATACCTGTCTCAATCATGTAGCCAAAGCTGGAAACCTAGATCCAAATGGTGTAAGGAAACTCCCTTGGGAGTTTCATCTTCAGTAAATCTCAACAGACAAATGTTTTATAGACACAGGTCATATATAAGTAAGTATATGCTATATTTCTTCCATATTAACAGCTATTTTAAGATAATCTGTTTTGTAAACTTCTGGAGCCAAAAAAAAAAAAATAGCCTTACCTTTTTCACTAGAATCTGCTGTTGAAATGTTAAGAGCACTGAGTGCAGCTTCCAAATCCTGCACTTGCTTTAATAACCGCTCCCCTTTATCTGGCAGCACCTGAACATTCACTGTAGCCAATGTACTCTGCAAAAAAGAAAGAAACTAAAACTTGAGTCTGGTCACCAAGCTCTCTGGCAACACAGAACAATCAGGTCAGAAGTCTAAAAAGAACTAATCCTATCACATTTTAATTTGCATTTTGATACTGTTCTGTAATCTCCAAAAGCTTTCAAGTGCCATTCAGTGCACTTAAACAGTCTTTTAGCAGAAAATAAACTAACCGTTAGTGTTCTTTAGAAAATATGGAAGGACACAGGGACTCCTCCTTTTTATGGAACAGGCAGGTGAGTCAGACAATCGTAATATCTCTCAAAACAGCTACAATATTTAACCTACTTGCACCTTTCTTTCCATGCTTGCACAAACAACAGTTCTGACTTTATTTCAACGTTCTGTTCTCAACTCTAGATAAACAGGGGGGTTCATAATGAAAACTGTAAAACATAGTGATTGGCAATTATTGGGAAAAAAAAAAGCAAACTGGCAGGTAGTTTATTTCACCCTAGTGTGAGCTTTCATAGTCAGATCACTCCTACTGCACAAGGCCAAGAGAGGCTACCAGAAACAGCCATGTTATTTACAAAGGTTAAACTGGCTGTGCACTATTCCATTTTATGCAAATTGCTTTCAGGGTAAAAGACAAGACACAACCTCAGATGGGTCAAAACTAAGCATCCCCAAAGGCAGAAGATTGCACTACCTTAGAGGTAATTGGTTTTTATCTGCTTAATACAACCAGTCTGTACATAGGCTGAATTCCCTCCCATGCCACATCTTCCTAAACCCCATTTTGAGTTTCTGCTGTGAGGAAATACCATATTCTGATGCCTGTCATGAGTAAAGGAAGTCACTTGGAAAACAGAACGATAAACCCCCCAAATAATAAGTGCAATAAATGACCTTTTTCTGTTTCAGCTGGACTACAAGATAGTTATGAAGCACTTTAGGGTCCTGGGGTCCTTCCATACGATGTGATGCTCCTGCTCCTGGCAAAGATGTCCCTTGCACACTCTTTCCTGATTTTCCTGAAGGAATTTCAACTGATTTGTCAGGTTTACTTCCACCTGACGAGGAACAAACAAATTGTACTTCATCACTGTCACTGCCAGAGGCTTCACCAGGAGGCTGTGGCAGCCCCGGCCCGAGTTGTGCCTTGGACAGCTCTGCCTCTGCCCCTCCCCTCAGGGCAGCACACTGCGATGCCGACTGTGCTCCCGCTGGGGAAGGGGCATCTTCCTTAGACACCAGTTTCATTTCACCATTCTTCTGACCAGTGCCATCTTCCTCTCTTGTTTCTTTAGCCCTGCAACTTTTTAAGCTTTTTTCTCCAAGCTGCTCCTCCCCTGGAGGGTTGGTACTTGAACTTTGCTTTCCAAGACTTAGTGGCAAGAGTTTTGATCTTGCCCCTGGCTCCTTGTCCACACAATCAGAAGGCTTCTTGGATTCCCTGCCACTGCCACCATATTTCTCTTCCTCTGAAAGTGTATTTTTCCCTTTCCTGGTCTCAGAAAGGCAAAGTTTAGATTCAGACACTGTAGTCTCCTGAAGTTCTGGGTCACTTTTACTTCCTGTGGATGATTTCTTTTTATTTTTGAGCTCTTCTAGAGGTACTGTCTCTATGGAGGAATCAGAGGTTGATTTCTTTTCTTTATGTGACACCAGCACACTCTCACTCTCTGCTTTAACTCCTTTTGCTTTACTTTCCTCTCCGTTTCTTTGCTTCATTTGTTTCCAGTATGATGGTGCACAATTCTTGTCGAGCACTTTGAATGGATTTCTTTGGCTAGTGGGATTGAAGAAAGGTACTGTTCTGGGCTGGGATTCCAAGGGTTTTGACTCTTTGGTAGCTTTTGGATCCTGCAATATGTACATGGGAGTAAATGCTAATGCACAAATTATTAAAGATTGTTAATAACACATAGAACCTGATCACCCCAAGCAAGACTTCATCCTCTACCAAGATCATCTTTCCTATCATTTTAACAGAATCAGGATAAACATGTCACAAGAAATACAAAACAAAACAGCTGGTTTTCTGCGTTCTTTGCCATTCCCATTGTTTTTTGGGATCAAGTCCCAATAGCACGCTCTCTAGAAAAGAGGACAGCCAGGAATCAAATCCAAGTTTCTTCTGAGACTGAAGAATAGTGAGTACTTCACACAACTTAGGAGAAAGAACTCTCATCTAGAGGACAGCAGGCCTGATGCACTTCTCAGCTGGAAAATATAAAATCTCCCACTAAGTAGTTTCAGAGGTGATTATGGTATCTGGAATGAAAACTCATGCCAGAATAAGGCAATACTATAATACAAAGAAAACACTCATACCTGCCATGGGACGCTTCCACACCATTTCTTCCCATTCCATTTACTCTTAAGGCACCGGTAAAACAACCTAGCAAGGATTAAAACAAAATTTCAATCCCAGGAGCCAGTAAAGAAACTCTAAGCATTCTCTTGAAAAGTACTTTGCACCAAAAACCATCACAGGCAAGTTCTACTAATCTGTACTTTACATTCAGACCTTTGCATAACAAAAGGCCATGAACATTGGCAACAGAGCTTTTTACAGGAGTAGTGTTCTCTGAATAAAGATTCTTAGGGTTTGGGTTTTTTTTTTTTTTTAAATTTTAGCAATAGAAGAGTAACTGCTCAGGCAAAAATACTGTCTATGTTTAGAGCCTCAGAAGCATCTTATTATTTCAAGGTGCAAGGAAACAGCTCTTCTTTTAGTTACACTGCACAGGCCACCTCATCTTTATAGCAGCTCAGGGGCAGGAATACTTTGGATGTGATTTCTTTTTTTAAACTAGCAGCCAACCAGGACTTCTCCAAGTACTTTATCAGAATTAACACTGGTGAATTTGATGCTGAGTTTGGATGAACCCAACCACAAAGCCATAGTCAATTCTGTAAAAACAAACGTTACCTGATGACCCAGGTTTATACTATTAGATGTAACTGCTAATAAAAGTGGCAAACACTTGGAAACAGGGTAAGTGAAGGCCTCAGGTCTTGATGATCCTCTTCAATTTTAGAAGGACACTGCAAGTCAGTCACCATCAAACAATTCCAAGTGTTTCAACATGTGCAATAAACCCCTGTTTCCATTTTGAATAACTGATAGTTCAACTCTCTCACTTGTTCATAAAAATAAAGAGAGCCAAGATCCTCCTGATCCTAAGAATAACGATCTTTATTTTTAAAAGGCAGCATCCTACAAAGCAAGTCATCAAAGATGCCATAAAAATGAGACAGTCTAATTAGAGCTCGCCTTTCCCCACAGAACACGAGTACAGCTTAGGTAGATGTAAAATCCTCATTACAGAAAAACTACTTAATCACAGGATTCAAGTTTTCTGACGTATAACTGTTAAAACTAAACGACCATTAGTCAGAATCAATTCGAGAAAATTATTTTAAGCACTGTACGTAGGATGAAGAAGGAAGAAGAAACACAGGTTTTACCCGTTTGAAGGCAGACATACGGTTTTTAAAAAAATTGAGGAACTTACTGGTATTCATCTCTGTCTGGCTGCTGAACCAGGACTTGCAGCTCCACCACGCACCCCTCATGGATCAAGCAGTGAGAAGCAGGAACCCTGAGAGGAGGAAAGGAGAAGCGGAAGAATACAGACAAGACGAACTGCCCAGGAAACCGCCACCGCAAAACAATCACTTGCCACAAAAAAAGGCTACGTAAGAAAACAAGTTTGCGACTGCAGACACAGCAGCGAACTTCCCTCAGGGCAGCCAAATGCGCCCCCTGCCCCATCGTCCCCCTCCGTCCACCTACGGCGCTGGGAGGACGAAGCTGCAGGCGGCGGGGCCCTGCGTCCCGCACACGTAGAAGCTCTTCCCTTTGTTGGGGCCATCGCGGACGCCGGTTTTCAGGAAGCAGAGGGACCCTGCGGAGCGGAGAAGAGCAGAACAGGTCAGGCGGAGCCCCCCGCACGCCGCCCCTCACGGGGAGCCCCGGCCGCCCCTCACCGTGCTCGGCGCACGGCACGGCCTCCATGGCCGGCAGCACGGCCGCGCCCGCCCTTCGAACCGGCCAATCCCGCCGGGCCGGCGCTCCCACCAATCAGCGCGGGGCAGGGGCGGGGCACGGGGCGAGGCAGCCAATCGCCGCTCCCCTCGCGCACAGCCCTCGCGCCCCCGAGGGCGGGAGGGGAGACGCTAAGGGGGCGTGGTCACACAGCCAAGGGGCGTGGCCACAGATACAAGGGGCGTGGTCTCTCGGGGGCGCGGCCTCAGGCCCCGCCCCGCTGGCGCACCCGGCCCGGCCGCGCTCCCAAAGCACGCCCGGTGCGGCGGGAGCCGTGCTCCAGCCGGGACACCTCCCTGTCCTGCAAACGGCTCCAGCTGCCGCCCCTGACAGGCTCATCCTGCCAACTGGACACACGTTTAAAAGTAAAATACTTACGGATGAATGTAAGTTGAAATAATGGTACAAACAAACACCACAGACCATCAGGAAATAAGTTTTTTCTCGTCTGTACTGAAGACGGGAAATACAGTTTTACAAAACGTGTGCATTTCTCAATTACTGCTTTTGTTAATGACCACTCAAGTGAGAGAACGACTCCGGTAATAACAGAGTTATGGAAGGGTTATAACGTGTGTACAAAAATATGAACATTTACACTAAATAACGCATTAGTGACATGAACACTGGCAGCCGAATTCAGCCATGGTGTAAACGCTTGCAACCTCCCTGACCTGCTTGAAGGCTGCATTTGTCTCAGTACGTGTGTGAAAAACGCTCTCTTTTACACAATACTATCGATTTTGTGCTTTCACACGTGCCTTGGAATTTTTTCTCTTAAACACGCAGCGTTTTGGGCCAGCACCTACTCCTCCACAATGCATTCATACTCGTGTGTGCCCTTCTGACATTCAGCAACGGCTCTGCTCAACTTGTTTCAAGCAGGAGTACGGAATAAAAGGGATACAGACAAAATACTTACAGGCAAGGGTACAGCTTAAGGATTGTTGAGTACTACAAGCGACTGTGATTGTAATGTTAACAGCAGCAATAATGACCTCGATACAGGACGTTTCCCGGCAAATACTGGGATTTTTGGTTCCTTTTTTCTCCTAATGAGTGCCCACGGGTGCAATTTCTCTAACACATTAGAAGTAAAAAATGCAGGAGTTAAAACCTCCCTATTATTAATTGATTTATTCCTGCATTATGCTAAGAGCCATCTTACTGGAGCTTAAGTGTTCTTGCTCTAACAGCCTGTTCTCAAATCAGCAAACCATGTACTGAATTCTAAGCATGCAGTTATATTTTACATGGGAACGCATTGGGATTCAGGCTAGTTCAGAAAGTCAAGTTGCTTTGTCCAGAGATGGACATAAACTTGTGCTGAAATACATCTCTGAGTCAGGAACAAAGACAAATAGGATGTCTAAATGCAGTCCTGGACCGAGGTTCTGCCTCACAACACTTTGTTCTATGCCTCTGAATAAGCTGCACAAAGACAAAACTTAATGAGTGTACACCCTGTCTTTGCCCAGATGGAAACATCCTGCTCCTGATTTCCAAACAATCTGCAGCAAAAGCTCATACAAAGCACTTCTGGGGAAAGGTAGAGGCACAGGGGAGCAGACATAAGAGTAAACAAATGCACACTCTTGGTCCGTAAGTCCATTTGCTACTGACACCCACCCCCAAGGAATTATCCTGCTCACTTGTGTCTCCCTGTCTTTGAAATACACAGTAAGGCAGGGCTTTAACCCCCCCAAAATAAGGAAGGGGGTAGCCCACAAAGGCACAGAAAGGTTCCTCAAGCTGGATATACTCGAATGATCCACCTCACCCCTCTTTTCCTCACAAAACTTCCCACCTTTGCAGCTTGTTTCACTGCCAGCAGCTTGGCTGTGCCGAGTTCCCCTTCTTTGGCAAGCAGGGCTGATCAACCCCCTCACAAAGGCCTAACAAGGTAATGTCTGGACAGTGCTTAAGAACATGCAAAGTGCAATATAAGTGCCAAATGTTCTTATTTTTGAGATTAATGAATTAATACTCCAAGAAATAGAAGCACTGAGGTAACTACAGCTTAAATACTACATTCCCTCATGATTAAAAAAAACCCAGCTAACTCTCTTCTCTCTAGAAGATGAATCCTGAATATGAAGTGGTAGTATCTTATTTATATTTTGTCAAGTTTAGCACAGCCACAGAGTGCCCTTTTAATAATAGCAAAATCAGGGACATGAGCTGAAGTTCTCAGAGGAATTAAGAATTCTGCACTAATGATTTCCTCAAATCTCATTTCTGTGTTGTTCCCAGCACACGTTTACACCCATTTATTACATCCCAAGGAGCTAGTGTCCCATGCCACTGAAGCAAAGCACAGTCCAATGTCAGATCTGGCATTCTGATGGCTGAACAGACAGAAATATCCCCCAGCAAAGGTAAGTAGGACCATTATCTGCATGAGCTCTCTGAAAAGTTCAGGTTTTGTCCTTAGTGAAATCAGTTCCTCAGCTGACTGTTCCTCAGCTGGGAGTAAGGTTCTAAGGTTCTTTATGTACTATCCAATGCACAAGCTCCTATCAGAGCATTCCAGCTATCAAGTATCAACTGATTATCCTGGTGGTCAGAAGAGGATGGATGTAACAATGAATTAAACACTGCACACACCTTTTCTGTTTTGCTCCTGTATCAGCTTTGGCCAATAATGGACCCAAGATTCAACTGACTGATGACCTGGTCAGTGAAACCAAGCCCTGCATTCCTATGCACTGTGTGATAATGACGTGGCAGAAGAGTCAGTAGCACCCCAACCAGTAAACAAACATTGCTGTAAAATGCTAATGCAATTACCAGAACCCAGCCGTTTCCAGGTGTTGAAAAAACACTGGAAACATCCCGACAAGGTGTCCTGGTTCTGGTGAAACACTACCAGCTGCAGTAGGCCCTGCTTAGTGGTTTCATTCTGTTTTCCTACTCCAGTGCTTGTGTCAGATGTTCCCTTCATCGATGCTCTGCAACTTCAGTCTTTGGCTGGCATGGGGCCTGGCACCACGCCGGGTGTTCCCACTGCTTCCTGCCAGAGTCCACGAGGGAAACAGGGCTCCTGGTAAAGCATCTTCCCCAAACAGGCTGAGTTTCACATCAGCTTCTATAGCTCGGGCCAGACTGGCTGCATAACTGTCCAGAGATTTATGGACTTCAGCTTTTACATGAAGAACAGAATTCTTTGCAGCCTCTGAAAAAAAAAAAAAAAAAACGGTACAGTTGGTAAGCATGGCTGTGCAAATGCTTGAAAACTAATATAGATCCTGTTGTAAAGGCATGATCATGTCCTCTGCAAAATAACTACACATTTACCAACAATACTCAGGCTTCCTACACCATTCTATGAACACAAAGCTTCAGAGTGACCTGGGATAATCTGTGTTAGTGCAGCTATTTTTGTAGGATCTGTACATCTCTCTACCCACCAACATGTTGAGCAATACAAGAGCTCATTCTAAATGTAACTCTTCAGTGAGGCTGCTGAAATAATTTAAAGCCTCAGGGATGCTGAAAACTCTTGAGACTCACCAGGGAGAACTGCTAAACCTGTGGGGACTTGTGCACTGAGACTTGCCTCTTTCACTCTCACAAGAAATTAGGTGTCTGCGCCTATGTAATCACTCAGAAAGATAGTGGGAAATGTATGCTAATGTATTTGTACAAGGAAATATTCATCTCATGCTGGGAAGAGGACAAAAGGGAATTTTGCCAAGATGTTTAAAAATTCCATAGAAAGAGTTTTCTCATTATTTCAGGTTTTATTATTACTTGATTCTTAAAGGCATTCTGCTCATTTTAATTCTGTCCACAGTCATATATTGTTTAGAAAATTCAGTTGTTATTCTCAAGTCTTCGCTTGAAATTATTCTAACTATCAGCATAAATTAATGTTCTGACATTTTACAGATGATCACAGCAATGTTCTGCTAGCACAAAATCAAAAAGCAAGTTTGATGCAATCAGAATATGGAGGTAGGATAATATATTCCCCAAGAAACACAAAACAGACAAAACTTGTAACAGCCACCAAGATGAGAGGAGTTGCAGAGATGCTACTGTTGTGCATTTTAATTTATATATATCCAGGGAGTCACAGCTTCTAACTCTTGTCCTTGCCTGCTGCTGCTTGAGATCTGGAAGAAAGACCTGATTTTGCTTTCTGTTGTACCTGCATGAATGATCAAATCTGTCAAGGCAAACAGTGGTCAGATATTTTCAAGACTATTCTCACGGTTCTGGGAGGCTTCCTGAGCATTCAGTATAGTTGACTCTGAGCATTTTCATACTTACCCCTACACTCACCTTTAATTTGTTCCACTTCATCTTCAAATGTCACTGAACTCCTCCTTCGAGGGGGACAGATGCAGTGTGGGACATGAGGGCCATCTGAGCTATAATCCTCAAGAAGCATTGTATCTGTTCCTGAAAAGAGCAGGAGCCCTCAAGTAAAACAGTAACACGGATACAATATGGTGGCAAAAAGTTTTCAGCCTATTTTCAGCAGTTCCTTCCGAAGATGTCTAAACCCACCTTTTGTGAGTAAATTTCATCTCAAATGAAACACTGCACAGGAAAAGAATGAGATAAGTTTTCATTTAAAGGATTGGGAAATCTTCTCATTAGAGACTGGGCATTGCAGGCCCCAGCATCATGTACTACATGCAGCAAGCAACACGGAAGAGGGACTAGGGCTTCCTTCTGTTCTTTAGTAACTCACAGTAAAAGCATCCAAAGTGAAACAGTATTTCACAGTGGATCACTGTATATCCATTCCCAAGCTATGGACTGTGTTCCCTCCTTAACCAACACTGGCACTTCTAACAACATTTTCGTATTGCTTTAGTTTTGTTCATTTGTTTAAACTGCTGTAACAAGACGGTAACACCACATCCTCTTAACTGAGGCAAGTTTACCAGGAGGCTTTTCTCCTTTATCATATACAACTGCAGAATAGCCACAACAGGCAGAAAACTACCAGCAGAAAACTACCAAAAATAAATCCCAGCTCCACAGACTTCCTTTACAAAAGTAGGAAATAAATCCCTTACACCAAGCAACCTTTAAAAGATCACCCTCTGGTGTCTCTAGAGCAGAAATACTCTCTAAAATAACTACTGCAGTTAAAGACTGGTAGTTGAGTTAACTGCCAGAAAAATCTAGCAACAGATCTGGATAGAAAATTACCATCAGAGCTCTTTTTCCCTTTTCCAAACTATCTTCAATTGAGAGATCTTAAGTAATAATGAAATCATAAGCTGAAACCATGCTAAGTGTTTATGTTTACACTGCAGGATGAACAAGACAAGGTTTCTTACAATATAGGAAACAGAGAAGCACATTCCTCACAGCACTTTGTTGCTCTGTTCCTTGAGGATACAAAGAAAGTCTCCAAAGAACAGAAACTGAAGGAGAAGGGCACAAAAGCATGAGTCTTGTTCCCAGGACACATTACCAAGGGAGGGTCACCATTCTGTAAGCAGCATTTTGCAAGTAAATCTATCGAGAGCAAGGGAGGAAAAAAGCAACTGCAGCAGTTTTCTTGGAACAGCTGGAACAGATGCTTCATGTCATTTGTCCACCAGGAGACATCTGTGGGTGTAAATACTGACTGTCCATGAGACTGCTGCCAAGTGCAAACTTCTGCCCAAGTAGGGAGCAAGAGACTTGCAGTTACCTGAATCTTGTGAGCAACTGAAACCTGTGTCTCCTGTGCTGCTGCTGTTTCCCAGTGGCCTCCCACCTGCCATGAGGGCAGTAAGATGAGGAGATAGTCCCAAATCTGCAAGAAAGTTTTGTTTTTGTTACACAGTGAATGGTTAAGGAGTTTGCAAAGGTAAAAAACCTCTTCCAGTAATCCCCACTCTACTGCCTTATTTATTTTTCTGCATATAAAACTTACCTTGCTGAAGCAGAGAGCACAGCTTCTGGACTTCCCATCTTAGAATCCAGTCAGCAGCTCTCAGGTTTGGAAAGGCAAGTCTCCTTTCTCTCTACACCATCTCCCTCCCACTCTTGTTGTAACTGTGTGTGTTTTATCAGCCAGACAGGCTGAGCACCAAGCATTTGCTCTCACATGGATGGGGAGATTTGCCAGGCAGCTTGTAGACAGAGAATAACCTGGTAGCCACCAGCAGCTGTGACAGGCCATTACTGTGGGAAAAAGCTTAGGAGCAAGGCTGGGGCACAGAAATGCCCAAATTCTTTCAAATCTCCAAAACAAGAAGAGAGGAGACTGTGGCATTTTTACAAAGCTGCTGCTTTGGATCCCACCTTGAGATTTTGTTGTGAGTTTGTTGGGGGTCTTTCTCCCCTCCCTATCAGCCTCCAGCTAAGACATCTGATAAGAAGCTGACAGCTTCAAGTTTATCACTTGGAAAAAGAAAGAAATTTGCTGTCTTTTCCCTCCCCACCTCAGTTTCCAATGTCCTAATCCATAGCATTTCCTGGATACAGACTTGCCAAAGCTCCTGAAACTTGTGATGTGACTATAGCTCCACAACTCTTTCATTTACATGACAGTCTCTCCCAGTGTTCCCAGGTTGCAGAAAAGATAAGGGACGCCTTGCTGCTCTCAGCTTCCTTCTGCGTTTTAGATCATCCTTCCCAATTAAATAATTTCGGTTCCTGCCTCTGCATGAAATATCCCTTGAAGATGTTCTATTTTTGGAAACTTTTGAACATGACCAGGGAGATTATTAAAAATATGAATGTCATTGCATTGCTACTTTGAAAACAAACAAACAAACAAACAAACCACCAAACTGAGCAACTGGAGGTCTCAGTCTGCAACTTGGAAATATACTGAACAGTTCTATGGTTTTACAAAGTTTTACCTGGTTTATGATCTTTTCTTCCCAACCATTATGCCTAAAAGCTGAACTTGCAGAAACAGTTACGCCAGTGCAACCTTAGTGGACTTTAGAGAGTTGTAGCATAAGGCCATTAATCACAGAAAAAGTGCAGTAAAAAGTACTGTTGGTAGAACTCAAATCTGGGCAACACAAAATGGAAGGCACACAAAAGGAAATGCTTGTGAAAGAAGAAAATAAATTATTTTTATTAACCTCATCGCTATGTCTTCTCTGTCTGAGAAAGTTTTAGTATAGTAGGAGAAAGATATTAACTATATAAAAAGAGCAAAATTCTCCTTTCAAATGTAACCAGACTGATAAAAGACTGATAAAATTCCAGAGGCATCCAACTCTCTTACAGAGCCCTGAAACATGCCAAACACAGTGAGACAGGAAGCCTTGCTCTTGGTGGTAACTAAGGAAGTGTCTTTTGCAGCCACATCTTACCTGTGATCCTGTTGGAAATGCTGAACAGCCTCGATGTCCGGTGCCGCTGAACAAAGGACTTGCGGTAATACCGATCCCCAAAGCACATTCCCAGCAGTTCCTTGCGCACTGTCTTGTTCCACAGCCCATAAATTAGAGGATGGCAAATGGCACTGGAAAAGGACAGCCATGTAGCCAATGTCTCCAAAGCAGGGGAAATACTGTTTTTACCCCAAAGTGCCTCTGACGTTATTACTACCATGTACGGTCCCCACGTAATGACGAAAGCCCCGATGACAACCAAGATGGTTATGAAAGCTTTGCACTGGTTGGCTGAGTAAACAACCCCTTGGAAAGCGTTCCTTCGGCTGCCAGAGGAGGACGTGGAAGTGCTGGAGTTCTTCCTCCCGTTCCTCTGCGAGTCCTCCTCCACAATGACAACACTCCCACAGTGGATTTTGCGGGCCTTAATCCTTGCCACACGGAATATGAATCCGTAGCAGATCATCATGACCACGAACGGCAGCAGTGCGCACCAGATCTGCCAAAAGGCCGTGTAGGCAGCCTCCTTGTGCCAGGCTGCCACACACATCCACTTGAACTGGTCAAACTCCAAAGAGGACCAGCCAAAAAGGGGAGGGAGGCAGCCAATAAGGGAATGCAGCCACACGTACACAAGAGCTACCACTGCTCTGTTGCCCGTTATCTTCATCGGATAAACCATCGGGTAGAGCACAGCGTAGTACCTGCGGGGCAAGAAAAGAAGTAGTCCACAGGAGCATAAAAGACACATAATAAAGAAAAGAACACACTTTAATGATGCTGGTATCTAGTTCTTTTTTCTTTGAACAGGCTCAGAAACCCCGTTTCTAGAAACAGTTACATGTAAAAGTAGGTATCACTGCAGTCAAGACTGTCAAACTTGGCTGAAGGCACAGGTGCAACCATCAAATCTGTTCCTATGTGTGAATGTATGCTTAGGGCATAATCTGGAATTTTAAGTCACTATTTCATGTTTATCAAATACTATGTTATTATACCATCAAGATCTTTAAAAAACTCTAGATGAATGTCTGCATTTTCCATTATGGATGACATCACTTTCTCTTGCTCAGGAGGGGCTGAAGTAAAAATGACACTTCAGCAGTACACCATGTTACCCTCTGCAGTGCTTCTGGCCTCTATGAACAGACAGTGAGTTACTCTATGAGAGGAGCACATAATTTGTTACAATTCATTACCGAAGGGCAGCTTACCGGTCTATAGCTATGAGTCCCAGAGTGAGCATGCTGGCTGAGCTGATCAGCATGTAGAGCAGGGCTGAGAAATTGCACCAAACAACCCCGAAGATCCATTCCCGCCTGATGGAGCTGGTGACAACAAAAGGCAGCACCAGCACGGAGAGTAGAAAGTTGGAGAGGGTCAGGCTGAACACAAACTTGTTGCTCAAGGTGAGAAGGTATGACTTGCGATACAGAGTGACAACAATCACCAGGTTGCCCAAACAGATGAAGATGGCAATGACAATTATAGCAATGGACTCGGTGACTCTGACTGCCCCATCTTCCTCCGTGGTCAGGTTCCTCAGGCCCTTCCCATTGCTGAGGGAGGAATTGCTGCTCATGGTCAGAGCGTGCAGACCTGGAGCAGCCAAGACATGCTGAGCAGCTAGAAGCAGAACAATGCTCAGAAACATTCAGGTAATAGTTCTTCAAACTCTTTCCAATGACTGGAGGCCCCTTTGTCTTTGTTAAAATTTACCTGTAGTATGCAGGAAACTGCATATTTTAGATGGGCAAGTGAAGGGGCAGTAAATTGCCTGTGGGCACACCAAAGAGGACAACACCAAGCCTAGAACAGAGAAGACAAGAAGAGGTGAAGGGGAGAAATAAGAAAGAAAATGGCACATTCCACTTCAAAATTTTCTACAGGTCTTACTTGTTTCTAAGTCCCACTTATCAGCCCCTTCATCTAGGCTGTGAAGAAACAAGAATGTCACTTGTTTCTTCATGAAACAAGAAAAATATCAGTCTTTGTTTCTCTTAAAGAAGG
Source organism: Leptocoma aspasia (assembly GCA_013399835.1). Classification (NCBI taxonomy): domain Eukaryota; kingdom Metazoa; phylum Chordata; class Aves; order Passeriformes; family Nectariniidae; genus Leptocoma; species Leptocoma aspasia. The sequence continues at coordinate 797,140 of VXAX01008057.1, forward strand.
TCACTTTTAAAAAAAATTCTGCCTATCCTGATAGTTACCTTGTATTCTGCCTATACAGCATTTTCTGGTGGTCTGCGGATGCCTGGCTAGTCATTAACAGTTGCTAAGTAACATTCAAAGACTCAGGGACCACTGCCTGTACTCTCCCAACATCATTTTTGCACATTCATAATCACCTTAGCTACAATGCTGATTGTATTTTACTGCCAACACCAAAGGACTGGAGGAACTGACTTTCTGTTTTGAGGTTTGAAAGATACTTCCTTGCATTAAGATAAGGTCCACACTACAGAAACGCTTGAGAACCTTTAATCTTTGACTTCTCAGTGTTAGCATCCATGCCATTGATTCACAGCCTCATTTTGTGAAACCTTGTTATTTCTTCCAATTCCTTAGCAATTCCTCTTTTCCCTGCTGCCTCCAAATGGCATTCACTACCTACTTCATTCAGTCTTTCACCCATCTGCAGGACAGCATAATGAATAAACAAACAAACGCAAATATGCAGACCAAAAAATGTAAGAGTCCACCAATAAATATAAAGTTGATTTTAGCATTTCTGGGAAGCAAGGGACTCAGGAAAGTTATCTCAGCTAATTCTGCAACTGTGCCAGACATGGGTCCCAGACAGTACTCACAAAAATGCTTCCAATCTGCTTGGCTACTGTAGCATTAGGCAGCACTGTCAGTCTGGAAAGACGCCTTTTTTCCATTTTTATGTGTACTTTCCTAAGAACGTAATTAAAGACATTACTGGGCCATGCTTTGAAAAAACGTAACTTAGCTCTTCCCTAGCCTCTGACTGAGGATGTGTGCAAAAACACTTCCCCTCGAGTTTCCTTCTCTCTCAGCACGCCCGCACCACCTCTGTGTGCCTTTCCAACACTTTTTGGCCGGAGCGGGTTTTGGAAAGGCGGCTTTCCCCGCGGCCGCTCCCTGCGATAGCGACGCCCGGGGCACCTGGCGCTCCGTGTCCCCTCACGGCCCTGCTGCACCCTGCGGGGGAAAGCGACCCTCTGGCAGAGGTGGCCCTCCCGAGCAAGGGCTACCCGGGGCGGGGACAGCGTCCCATCCCATCCCATCCCATCCCATCCCGGCCGCGGGCAGCGCGGTCAGGCTTCCNCGTGGATGAGGTCAAGTCATTTGCCCCTTCTCGTAGTGCCAGGCAGTCGTAGAGCCTAAGTGCTAGACTTCCTAGACCCCAAAACAGTATTAAAAGTAACACAAAGATTTCGGGAAGAGTTTTTCCCGCACACACATCTGAAGCAAGACATTGGATATAGGTGTCAGTATAAAGGATGAAAAATAATTAAATGCCGTGCTTGTGCATCCCTAGTTCCTGCCTTTCCCTGGCAACGCCCTTGAGCACAGAGGGTGACTGCGCTGATGTGAGCTGTGCTATGTTTTGATTGCTCTCTGGAGTTTTTAATGCTGTGGACATCAGTTTCCCGTGGCTGCTGCCTCAGTTCGCTCCAACAGCAGGAGCTGGACTCTGTGTCTTGCTCCTGTGCCAGGGGAAGTCCATAGGGAGTTAGTCTGCCCTTTCGATGATGCAGAAAAGCAAGACAAGCACCCATCCATCAGTGCTGGACTAAGCTGATGTATTGATGCCTCAGGTTTTAGATTTTATATTTTTCAGATTCTGTACTTTAGTGTGTAGTTCTGAGCTTCATATTAAGGGATAGTAAGCTCTCTTCACAGAGTAGGTAGACAAAACAATTCCTTCTCTAGCTGGGGACAAGGACAGCCGATCCAGATCTCAGGCCCAAGAGCATAAACAACGGCAGAATGAAGAGAGAAAAACAAGAAGGATGGGATTTCATAANGCGGGCAGCGCGGTCAGGCTTCCCGCACACCCACGAAGCGGGTGGGACCGAGTTGGAAATACGGTGGAGAAGGGGGGTTTCGCCATTTTGCCCCCGCGCTCCCTCCGGCAGCGAACAAAGAGCTGGAACAGGGTCCTCCGCCCCGGGCATCCATCGCCTCCTCCCCCCCCGCCGGCGGCGAGCGGGTCTCGCCGCCTCTGTCCCCTCCCCGGCTCCGCACTCACCGCCCNGCGCTGATGTGAGCTGTGCTATGTTTTGATTGCTCTCTGGAGTTTTTAATGCTGTGGACATCAGTTTCCCGTGGCTGCTGCCTCAGTTCGCTCCAACAGCAGGAGCTGGACTCTGTGTCTTGCTCCTGTGCCAGGGGAAGTCCATAGGGAGTTAGTCTGCCCTTTCGATGATGCAGAAAAGCAAGACAAGCACCCATCCATCAGTGCTGGACTAAGCTGATGTATTGATGCCTCAGGTTTTAGATTTTATATTTTTCAGATTCTGTACTTTAGTGTGTAGTTCTGAGCTTCATATTAAGGGATAGTAAGCTCTCTTCACAGAGTAGGTAGACAAAACAATTCCTTCTCTAGCTGGGGACAAGGACAGCCGATCCAGATCTCAGGCCCAAGAGCATAAACAACGGCAGAATGAAGAGAGAAAAACAAGAAGGATGGGATTTCATAACCTAAAGCTATAATTGGACAATTAACTCCAATATGCTAATGGACCAGAACTTAGAAAAGTGAGAGACCTTGCGACCGGTCATCCATTTTGTGACCATTTTGGGTTCATCTCGGGTGTAGCCCTGGCTGGGCTCTTGTACTGCCCAAGGTGTATCCATTGAGGCCTTTTAATAAATACCTACTTTATTCTTTAACTCTGTCTAGCCTCTGTTCTAGGTCAGCCTTCACAAGGCATCAGCTCCATTTTCAAACAGTTCTACTGATACTTTTCTACAGGACTTTTTTAAGCTTACTGCGTCATTGCACTTCGACATTTTAAAAAGACCATCTTTGGACAGCATTCAAAAACATATCAAACCAGCACAAGAGATTCCACAATGAGCAAAAACTGATGCACATAAGTTCCAACTAAATGTGAGGAAGAGCTTATTTCCTGTGCAGGTGACTGTGCACTGGTTGCCCAGAGAGGTTGTGGAATCTCCCCCACTGAAGATATTCCAGACCTGTACAGACACGATCCTGTGCCATGTGCTCTAGGATGACCCTGCTTGAACAGGGAAGTTGGATCAGATGATCCACTGTGCCCCATTCTAACCTTGCCCAGATGTGATTCTGTGTGCACACACGTGTGTGTACTAACACAGCACAGGGCACCTGTGTGATGGAGCCAGGTAATGCTTGCTGCAACTGTGTGTGTGGCCACGGAGATGGTCCAAGGCCACCAGAGGCTTCAGAGCTCCCCAAAACTGCTCCTAACCAGCTGTCCCACTGCTCTCGGTGAAGTACCCACGGGGAAGTGGCTGGAGGCACAAGCACTTGTAGGGCACACAAACACTCTCCACTGGCTTCTGCAGCCCAGCTTCGCTGGAACACGGGCTTGGGTGAGCTTGCTGGCTCCTCTCCTCCTCCTGGGCAGAGGAGATTAGAGAGCCCACTCTCCCCACGGTGGCTCCAGCAGCACAGAGAAGTGTGGCTCCCCACGCCTCACCCACCTGCCCCCCCATATCACCTCACAGAATCACAGACTGGGTAGGTCGGAAGGGGCCACAATGGGTCATCTGGTCCAACTTCCCTGCTCAAGCAGGGTCATCCCAGAGCACATGGCACAGGCCTGTGTCTAGACAGGTCTGCAATATCGCCAGTGGTGGAGGCATCACAACCTCCCTGGACAACCTATTCCAATGCTCAGTCACCCGCACAATAAAGAATTTCTTCCTCATGTTCAGGTGGAACCTCTGTGCATCAGTTTCTGCCCGTTGACTCTTGTCCATGGCTTGGCACCACCGAGCAGAGCCTGGATCCATACTCTCGGAATCCCCTCTTTAGATATTTGTACACATTGATGAGGGACCCCCTCAGCCACGTCTTCTCGAGGGTGAACAGGCCCAGCTTCCTCAGCCCTTCCACCTAACAGAGATGCCCCAGTCACTTAATCATTTTCGTTGCCCTCCGCTGGACCCGCTCCAGGAGCTCCATGTGTCTCCTGTCCTGGACAGAACACTGCAGATGTGGGCTCACTAGAGCTGGGCAGAAGGGCAGGACTCTCCACCTCGCCCTGCTGGCAAAGCTCTTCCTGATGCATCCCAGGATTCCACCGCCGCCGGGGCTCCGCGCCGCGCCCGCCCCTGGAAGCGGAAACACCAAGGGGCGGCGGTTCCGGAGGTAGGAGACGGGAGAAGACGGGAGGAAAGGGGCTCCACCGCCTCCGCCCCTTCCGCCGCCTCCTGCCTTCTGCTCGGCGGAGAGGAGGCCGCCATGCACCCCGTTTTCCAGAGCAGCCGGCGCGACTTCACCTTCGGGCCGTGGAAGCTGAGCGCCGCCCGGACGCACATCATGAAGTCGGCGCAGGCCGAGAGGTGGGGCGGGCTCCGGGCCGGGGCCACAGCGGGGCACAGCACAGCACAGCACGGTGTCCCTGTGCTCGGGGAGCCACCGCGGGGCTGCGGCCTCGGCCCCCAAAGCGAGGGGCTGGGGGTGTCGGGTGGCCTTGCGAAGGAAGCACAGAGCGTTCCCCGGGCAGGGGAGACGCTGTTCGGCCAGTTACGCGGGGGACCGGGGTTGTTCCTTCTCTTCAAGCTTGATTCTCTGGCTGGAGAAACTGGGGCCGCTTGGGTTACAGGTGATTTCCAAAATTTTGTTTTAATGATTTCAGAAGGCAGCCTACAAGAAAGAAGGACTTTTTACAAGGGCGTGTAGTACGAGGACAAGGGGGAATGGATTCGAACTGAAAGAGAGGAGATTTAGATTGGACCCTAGGAAAGAAATTCCTCACTGTGAGGATGGTGAGTCACTGCAACGGGTTGCCCAGAGAAGTTGTAAATGCCCCATCCCTGGAGATGTTCAAGGCCAGGTTAGATGGAGCTTTGGGCAACCTGCACTAGTGGAGGCGACCTTGCCCATGGCAGAGGGGTTAGAACTTGACCTTCAAGGTTTTTTCCAACTCAAACCATTTTGTGATTGTATGATTATAATGGTTTTGGATCTCTGTTAACTGGGATCCAGTAATTAGAAGCCTGATTTTCTTAATTACTTTTGAAAAAGGATATTGTCTCATACCATGTCTTGGTAATAGCTATTTTAAGATAGTGGTTTTCATTAAAATTTATAATCTGCTCTCTTCTTGTAGGAATTTCCAATCCAGTGAAATCATTGGAGGAAATGTTCCTCTATCAGCATCAAGTACTTAAGTCAGATTTGCTAATGTAGAACTGAAGAGTTCAGCTGTGCCATAACTGACCTTAATGGCAGATGGATTTGGCAGATATTTCTCAGTTTCATTTTCTGGAATAAATTTCAGTATATGTGGGAATCTCATTAGTCTTGTTAAATGTACTTTAATTTATCTTGCTTTTACCTTTCCTGAGGCTAATAAGGCATTCTGTGGGAGGAACTGGCTGTTCCTGGCTGGGATGGGTGGACTGTTTGCTGGGTAAAACACTGTCTGGATGGCTGAGCTCCAAGAGTGATGGTGAATGGAGTTACATCCTGCTGGTGGCCCATCAATAGTGGTGTTCCCCAGGGCTCAGTACTGGGGCCAGTCCTGTTCAATATCTTTATGGTCTGGACAAGGTGATTGAGTGCACCCTCAGTAAGTTCAGGGATGACCCCAGGTCAGGTGGAGGTGTTGATTTGCTGGAGGTAGGAAGGCTCAGCAGAGGGATCTAGACAGGCTGGATCAATGAGCTGAGGCCAGTTGTAGGAGGTGCAACAAGGTCACAGCCAGTAATTTTTTTATTGCTTGGGGAACATTATTAGTATCTGTAGGAATTTTACTTCTGGCAAATATATATTGCAAAAATACCTCAGCAACCTGTGTGGAAAGGTGAAGCATTAAATGNATCAGTTTCTGCCCGTTGACTCTTGTCCATGGCTTGGCACCACCGAGCAGAGCCTGGATCCATACTCTCGGAATCCCCTCTTTAGATATTTGTACACATTGATGAGGGACCCCCTCAGCCACGTCTTCTCGAGGGTGAACAGGCCCAGCTTCCTCAGCCCTTCCACCTAACAGAGATGCCCCAGTCCCTTAATCATTTTCGTTGCCCTCCGCTGGACCCGCTCCAGGAGCTCCATGTGTCTCCTGTCCTGGACAGAACACTGCAGATGTGGGCTCACTAGAGCTGGGCAGAAGGGCAGGACTCTCCACCTCGCCCTGCTGGCAAAGCTCTTCCTGATGCATCCCAGGATNACTCTCGGAATCCCCTCTTTAGATATTTGTACACATTGATGAGGGACCCCCTCAGCCACGTCTTCTCGAGGGTGAACAGGCCCAGCTTCCTCAGCCCTTCCACCTAACAGAGATGCCCCAGTCACTTAATCATTTTCGTTGCCCTCCGCTGGACCCGCTCCAGGAGCTCCATGTGTCTCCTGTCCTGGACAGAACACTGCAGATGTGGGCTCACTAGAGCTGGGCAGAAGGGCAGGACTCTCCACCTCGCCCTGCTGGCAAAGCTCTTCCTGATGCATCCCAGGATTCCACCGCCGCCGGGGCTCCGCGCCGCGCCCGCCCCTGGAAGCGGAAACACCAAGGGGCGGCGGTTCCGGAGGTAGGAGACGGGAGAAGACGGGAGGAAAGGGGCTCCACCGCCTCCGCCCCTTCCGCCGCCTCCTGCCTTCTGCTCGGCGGAGAGGAGGCCGCCATGCACCCCGTTTTCCAGAGCAGCCGGCGCGACTTCACCTTCGGGCCGTGGAAGCTGAGCGCCGCCCGGACGCACATCATGAAGTCGGCGCAGGCCGAGAGGTGGGGCGGGCTCCGGGCCGGGGCCACAGCGGGGCACAGCACAGCACAGCACGGTGTCCCTGTGCTCGGGGAGCCACCGCGGGGCTGCGGCCTCGGCCCCCAAAGCGAGGGGCTGGGGGTGTCGGGTGGCCTTGCGAAGGAAGCACAGAGCGTTCCCCGGGCAGGGGAGACGCTGTTCGGCCAGTTACGCGGGGGACCGGGGTTGTTCCTTCTCTTCAAGCTTGATTCTCTGGCTGGAGAAACTGGGGCCGCTTGGGTTACAGGTGATTTCCAAAATTTTGTTTTAATGATTTCAGAAGGCAGCCTACAAGAAAGAAGGACTTTTTACAAGGGCGTGTAGTACGAGGACAAGGGGGAATGGATTCGAACTGAAAGAGAGGAGATTTAGATTGGACCCTAGGAAAGAAATTCCTCACTGTGAGGATGGTGAGTCACTGCAACGGGTTGCCCAGAGAAGTTGTAAATGCCCCATCCCTGGAGATGTTCAAGGCCAGGTTAGATGGAGCTTTGGGCAACCTGCACTAGTGGAGGCGACCTTGCCCATGGCAGAGGGGTTAGAACTTGACCTTCAAGGTTTTTTCCAACTCAAACCATTTTGTGATTGTATGATTATAATGGTTTTGGATCTCTGTTAACTGGGATCCAGTAATTAGAAGCCTGATTTTCTTAATTACTTTTGAAAAAGGATATTGTCTCATACCATGTCTTGGTAATAGCTATTTTAAGATAGTGGTTTTCATTAAAATTTATAATCTGCTCTCTTCTTGTAGGAATTTCCAATCCAGTGAAATCATTGGAGGAAATGTTCCTCTATCAGCATCAAGTACTTAAGTCAGATTTGCTAATGTAGAACTGAAGAGTTCAGCTGTGCCATAACTGACCTTAATGGCAGATGGATTTGGCAGATATTTCTCAGTTTCATTTTCTGGAATAAATTTCAGTATATGTGGGAATCTCATTAGTCTTGTTAAATGTACTTTAATTTATCTTGCTTTTACCTTTCCTGAGGCTAATAAGGCATTCTGTGGGAGGAACTGGCTGTTCCTGGCTGGGATGGGTGGACTGTTTGCTGGGTAAAACACTGTCTGGATGGCTGAGCTCCAAGAGTGATGGTGAATGGAGTTACATCCTGCTGGTGGCCCATCAATAGTGGTGTTCCCCAGGGCTCAGTACTGGGGCCAGTCCTGTTCAATATCTTTATGGTCTGGACAAGGTGATTGAGTGCACCCTCAGTAAGTTCAGGGATGACCCCAGGTCAGGTGGAGGTGTTGATTTGCTGGAGGTAGGAAGGCTCAGCAGAGGGATCTAGACAGGCTGGATCAATGAGCTGAGGCCAGTTGTAGGAGGTGCAACAAGGTCACAGCCAGTAATTTTTTTATTGCTTGGGGAACATTATTAGTATCTGTAGGAATTTTACTTCTGGCAAATATATATTGCAAAAATACCTCAGCAACCTGTGTGGAAAGGTGAAGCATTAAATGTGCCATAGCCAAGAGCTCTTTTCTATGCAGGAGTTGGTTTTTGCAGGTGAAGGATTCCTACACTTGATGAACTGGGAAAGTCCATAATGTTATTGTGCCTTCTTTGGGAAAAACATAGGATCTTATTCTCCAGGTCTGTGAACTTACTATTTTTATTGTAGTTAGGTTAACGCTGTTCTTTTGTATTCAGGGTTACAGAAATAACCACTTTTGTTCAGGAATGCCTTGTTATCAATGTGAACACTATGATTAGGACACTCTTCTCCCTCCCCTCACTCAAATGAGTGTGTTTCCTAAAGCTTTCTTCTCTCCAGATGTCATGTATTCCTTTTTGATTTTGGTAAGTCAGGTAGGTAAGGAGGAAAATAGAAGTTTAGGAAGCATACCGATATGTGTCATCTACCAGCAGAGCACAGTAGTGTCTTCTGCATTTTTTACATACTCTGCCAGGGTTGTCTTAAGCATCTTTTTTGTAGGCTTCTAAATTTGGAGGTATGGACCACTGTGCAGTCAATTCAAACTTGCCCATGATGACTCTTTGTTCCTAGAAGTTTCTTTGAGCAGCTACTTGGTCCATTGACCATTCAGGGATTTGCTAGCACAGGTGGAAAATTGCTTCTACATGCTTCTCAGATACTCTTGAGTCCTCATGTGTGAGAATTTTGAGCCTGATGGAGAAGGAATGTTTTAGGAATACTTTTTTGGTGGAAAAGTCACTTCGGATCTATGACTGCATTTCAGGTGAAATGATTAATCTGGGAAAACAATGAAGTCTCGCAGAACCCATTGATGATGTGTCTAAGTCATCATGGTGTAAAGAGTCCTTATTCCAAAACAAGGACTGCTTTCACTGAGCTGTGGTGGACTGATACCTCTTTTATTTTTCTCTGCAGGTTGGCTGATGAATTACACATGCCTTCCCTGCCAGAGATGATGTTTGGAGACAATGTCCTAAGAATACAGCATGACCGTGGTTTTGGAATTGAGTTCAATGCTACAGATGCTTTAAAATGTGTCAATAATTGTCAAGGTATGATCAAAGTCGCTTGTGCAGAGGAGTGGCAAGAGAGCAGGTACAGTATTTTATCACCAGTGGGCAAGTACTGGTGTGTTGAATGTGAAACTGTTGCACAGTAGTTAAAGGAGCAAACTGAACTCTTGAGGACCACGTTGCATGTGGTTCTACCCTAGGTACAGCATGTCATCACAGGAGTCACTTTGCTTTTCTTTGCTGTCATCATCTTTTCTGTTAAATTGGGTCAGCTGTATTTTTTAACTGTGTCATGGCTTTCTTAAAGTAAACGTCAAGTTTAACATGTTATGTTAACAACATGTAATAATGTTAGCATGTTATGTTAACGTGCAAGTTTAATGCTGTTTCTGTTTATTGAAACTCATAGAGCCTCGAGCATTACAAGACTCTGTTGTGTGGTGTTGCAAAGTGCTGTACATATTCAAAATCTTAGTCTTAGGAATAAAGCAGAACAATTACCATGTATGAGAACTAATTACTATGCTTAGTATTTACCAAATTGGATTTAATTGTAGAGCACCTGGAAATAAAGCACAGAAAGAAAGCAAAGTTATCATGAAAACTAAGCCAAATTGCAGTGTTAATGATTGCTGTGTGTTGTCAAGAGATCACTTTCTGCCTACTTAAAGAAAAATTCATCTTGAAATACTGAATCTGAAAGTTTTTCAGAAATACTGCATGTAAAACTTTATTTTGAGCATAGAACTCAGATTGAGAATTCTCATAATTGTTTTCTAAGTGATTATGGAAACATAAGATGTGAAACCATGATTCAGTCTTGATATTGTGATTGCAGCACAGACAATGCTGCTGTTTTCTTTAGGAACAGTGGGAATTCTAATGCACAGTCTTATTTGTGTGAGGTTGTAATTTTTTGAGAATTGCTACAAGGCGATTACTACAAAGCTGTTTTCTCTTTCACTGTTGAGGAGTGAGACTGAGCACACTAAGGAAGTTATCAAGCCATATGACTGGACTTACACAACAGATTACAAAGGAACTTTGCTGGGGGATACTGCAACATTAAAGGTAATAATTTTCTTCTTGTTAATTGCTGACTGCATCTTGCTTCAGTCAGACATTTTTTTTAAAGCTGTCGTTTACCTTTCGGTAGGCTTCTGTAACATCTTTTGTGCTTTGTAATTTCTGATTTCAAAGTGGGATTTGGGCCTCTCGTGTCTCTCAGCTCATGATTTTATCCTAATCAAGTCATGGCTTATTTTAATAACGGAGAGGGCGGTGTCTTAGAACATTTTAGGATTAAAGCACATGGGAGGCTTCAGCTCTTGCTGGAGGCTGCTCTGGAGCCCCAAGCTGCTCACATACAGCAGAACTATCAACTGTGTCATTCTGTAGTGCCTTCATGCTCTGCTGCTTGCATGTTTGTTTGCTTTCAGTGACCTGATGTTTTTCTGCAACACCAACTCCTCATATTTAAGCTCACAGGCCCTCCCATGTCTTTATTTTTGTGAAAATGAGACTGAAGTTCCCGGCTTCTGTTTACTGCATACAGGTTGCTTGCTACTAAGCAGATAATCTGTATTAATTCACTAGAATCACTTTAGTTAGAGATCATTTGAGTTGTGCGGGAATTAAAAGTATGGCATAGAAATAAACAATGTTGGTCCATAGTCTTTAGACACCAGAAGTGTCTGTGGAGACCATGAGATGGAAAACATACAGGTACTTGATTTCCATGGAAAGGCTTTACTAGAATCCTTTTCAAGGTGTGTAGTGGGCTGGGGGTGCTAAATGCATGGAAATCCGTTTATAAACCTGAACTTCTCATACGTATGTTAAACGCAAGACATCTTCAAATGTTTTGAAAGAAAGTGAGCAGAATTGTTTGCAGCTGAAACCCTACTGAGCCTGGTACCCAGAGAGAAGTTTAGTCAGAATTTTCCACTCTTAGTTTTTGGTTTTGCTTGATGTTATTTCCGAGAAGAAAACCTTGGAAACTTTTATTTAGCTTTTTATCTTAGAAATTTGTCTTAAGCTTAGTGCCCTAAAAGCTTTTCTTCCTTTTTAAAAGTGTGGAATTCAAAATATCAGGACAAACTTTATGTAGTTTGGCAAAAAATTAATACGCTAACTGTTCTTAATGTTTTTCTCTAGGTTGTTCCTACGACAGAACACATAAATACAGAGAAATTGAAAGCCAGGGAACAAATTATGTTTTTTGAAGAAGTACTCCTGTTTGAAGATGAACTTCATGATCATGGAGTATCAAGTTTGAGTGTGAAAGTAGTGAGTATTGGGAGGTGTATAAAAGATACCTGGGGACTCAGTTGGCTGATTAATGCAAAACACAGCTGCTTTTTGCACGTTGTTCCTTCTGGGATTGAAACTTTAAAGCACAAAGTTCTTCATCCTTGCTCTTAGAAATACGATCTTACTGGAAACGGTGTTGTCTTGAAACCATTGTCATCTGTCATTTGCTCCATGGGACAGTATTTTCCCTCCTGCATCCTGCCTAATAGTCCTTCGAGACACTGTCTGCCTTAGCTGTAGCAAATCAACAGCCCAAAGTTTGACTTCATTCTTGAGAACTTCTCATACTGTCTTCCACTGTGAATATCTGATGTAGACAAGTACATGCTTAAAGTAAGCCTTTGTAAGGTGCTGAATGGGCCACCTTTATTTTTGCAGAGAGTTATGCCTTCCAGCTTTTTTGTGCTGCTGAGGTTCTTCTTGCGGGTGGATGGGGTACTCATCAGGATGAATGATACAAGGCTTCATCATGAGGTAAATCCTTACTTTCCATCATGACTTATTTTACAGAGGTTCCCTTGCCATTTTACTTCCAGTGACCTGGTGTATTCCTCTAATTTAATACTGATGTTTGGGTGCATAAAAACTTCCAAGTGTATTTTATTATTGTGGTGGTGCTGAGCTATCAACCAAGTGCTGGGTGCCATGGTGTATGAGCAGAGTAGGCTACCCCTCTTGTGGTGTAATCATTTAAATACATTTGACAGACACAGATTAGAGAAGGAAGTACAAGAGGAAAAATAGGCAACAGTAAAGAGTTCAATACTGTCTTGTCTCCAAGTACGTTATTTTTGTCTTACCTAACAGAATTAGACTGCAAGTGTAACTTTAAAATAACTGTCCATAGTACATTGAGTTCTGGTATCTCATAAATAATACAGGATATTAAGATTTGGTTTGGTAGTTCTGTGTAGATGTGTAGAAGTTCTAGCTGAATAAAAATTAACAAGCATATTCAGTCATAGAATTTTTTTGAAGCATGCACACAGCTGGTTTTTGGAAAAAAACAACATTGTTATTATCTGTCTTCATTAATTTGAATGTACATTTCTTCTCCTAGATGAAAATATGTGGTCAACTGAATTCCAGTGCTTACTAAATTCAATGTATTTAAGATGCTTGTTTGTACTGATACCAGACGATTGCTTTTTTTCCATTAGGCTGACAAGACCTACATGTTGCGAGAATACACATCCAGGGAAAGCAAAATATCAACTTTAAAGGTATTGCATTTTTAAAACTTCGTTTCTCTTCCTTCTGTCTGATTTTTAGTTTTATGGTCAGTGTAGAAAATACTGTGTCTCTAAGTCTTTCTTTGTTCAGTTTGGAATTAATACAGAGGAAAATTCTTTCTGCTTAGGCAGCTTTTGTTTTGGTGATTTTAGACCAGATTTGCATTTTGTAAATGCTCAGATCACATGACAGGGTATGGGATTAGGTCACTTTTCTACTATTGAGTTAATAAAATGTTTTTATTATTTTATTATTTCATAGAACTGTTCAGCTGCAAAATCAGGTATTCAGCATCTCATGATGTTAAATTTCATGGCTGGTTGTGTGCTTCCAAGCAGTATTAGGGGTTAAGATCTGTTTGATAATAGACTCAGTTTTTCTCAAATATTTGAGGTTAATAGGTCACCTTAAAACTCTAGTAATGGCTCAGAATAATTTCTGGTACATTTGGAGTTGCTGCTGTTGATTTTTATTTGTGACAAATGCCTGAACTTTCATTTTCTTGTACCTTTTCTTCTCCCTTATTTTTTCTTTGCCTCTAAAAAGTTTGTCTCTCATGGTGTTTACATCCAGTAAATTATAAGTTAATTGTCTGTAAAAGTTTGGGGTTGGAATACTTTTTCTTATCCCCTCTTTTCTTTCACTCGTTTCTAGAACGTTCCACCTTCCCTGTTCACAGAACCTAATGAGATCTCTCAGTATCTACCCGTAAAGGAGACAATCTGTGAAAAACTAGAATTCCCAGAGAAGCTGGAGCCTAAATCAGAAACATCACTGGAAACCATGTGTGCTAAGTCTAAATAAATGTGACTTTACAAGGACTTGAAGTAGACTGGAGATAATGTGATCACAATTGTTGACATGGGGGGCATTTCACTACTAGTGGAATGAAGAATTTGGCTAATTTTTCTGTAGCCTTGAGAGAAAACATTTCAAGCAGGTTTTGCTGATGGTGTTTTTTGTTTGGATTTTTTTTAACCTGTGTCTGGAGTTGATGATAGACTGGTGGTGAGTTACAGTTTTTAACAGCATTGGAGAAATGTCTGTTGAGAGTCTGGGTTCTGTTTAGTTCACCAAGCAGACAGGGGTATTGTCTGCACCCCCATCTGCAAAAAATCCTATGAAGATTTTGTTATTGCTGCTTCAGATACTAAGAAACTACCAGAGTTGTAAAACTGGCATAATTTTATTTTTATTGAGAAATAATCCACAGTAAAAAAAAAAAAATTCCTCTGCATTTATTTTGATCTGTCAGTCCTAAACTACCCATTTTGCTTGGCTTCCCCTACTGATAACCAGCAAAGTTACTTATTGTAGTTTCCGATCCAGAGTCTCACCTAAGAATATTCATTTCATCTGAGGATAAGTTTAAGTGTAGGGAAAAAAGTACATTTGTTTAACACTATATAAAGGTAAAATTGTTTGTGAGGCATTAACTCCAGAGCAGGAGGAGAGCTGGAGGTTAACAGGGAGACACTGGTAAATCTCTTCACAAACGCTGGTTTAATTTGGTGTCAGCTGGAGTTCTCTGGGCAGTTTTGGGACTCTCTGGGCAGTTCTGGAACTCTCACTAGTGGTCTCTGTGCTGCTCCAGTCATGTACAATGCTGGAAAGGCATTGCCCTTGGATGTGCCACATGATTTTACTGCCTTGGTGGCCAAATTGCAAAACTGCAGTGGGGCTTAAGGCTGGGGAAGTCTGATCCCTAAAGGATGCTGGTATTTGCAGTTTGAGAAATGAGATCCTGTATGGCCTTAGAAGGATGCTAACATGTATTCCAGATACATGGAATGGCTGAAAGTTTATTTTAAAATTCTTTTAAATTGTAATATTGATAGAAGTGTGATCACTTGTACAGTCATGGTTTCAATACTCTGTAGATGAAACTGAAATACTTGTATTGCTTTTGGAAATCCTGCAATATATTACTGGTTTGGCCTAAGAATGGGGCAGCTAAGCAGGCTTGTCTGGGTTTGCTGCTGACACTCAGTGCAGGAAGCAAGTAGCTGCAGTGAAAAGCAAGCCTTGTGGTGCAAGGTGCTTGCAGATAAGAACATGTACACATTCTGATGTCTTGGGGTTTTTGTTTTAAAAATCTTCATATTCTACACCGCATGGCTTACTATAAGCAACCCACCAGAAAACCTAGTATTTAACCATATCTTTTGTGAAGTGGTTTTCATGTAGAGAAGACCCTGAGGTTTTTAGGGGGAAAAAAGGTGTACTGCAAGCTAAGTGACTGTTTAAATAAACAGACTTTCCTTAATAAAAACAAATAATACATTAATTTGAGGCAGCCTGGTCTAGTGGATTCTGCAGCAGGTGGAAAGGCAGGAACTAACTGCAATTTTTCCTGTGTCACTGATTTACTCTGACCGTGGGGAAGGTATTTTTCTGTGCCTCCATTCCCTGTATGTAGAAATGAGAGTTAATATATGCCTACCTCACAGAGAGACTGTGAGGATTAGTTTGTACAAAGTTACTGATTAGAATTTTTGTTTTCTGAATACACCTTCAGCCTTATCTTTGGAATCCTTTGGAAAGGATTATTGCAAAAAATTGATCCACGGGATGAGTGAAGAGAACTGAAATGACACAGTTTCTGAAAAAAGTAGTCAGTTGTGATAATTATCAGACATGATCTGGGTGAATGAATTTATAGCCACTTTGAAATAGAAGCAGGGTCCTCTATGTTCCCCATTACAGTCCTAAATTCTGTTGGCTTTTTTTAATCTTCCTGCCCTTGTTTCCTAAACATTTTAGTGTCAGGATGAAGAAGGGGACTGCAAATGAATGTAGCATGGAAGAGATTAAAATCTATTTAGTAATAGAAGATTATTTGAGTCACTCCAGTGATAGAGAGAAGTGAGGAAAGGGTGAAAAGGAAGGGAACAACAAATGGGGGTGAAGAGATATTTTTCTGGTAGAAGTAAATCATGGCACTTACTCTAAGCATGTATTAGTGTACATGCCTTAGAGCTTATAAAAACACACTTTACAGCTGGAATGACTGGGAGCAGAGCTGGCATGAAAGAAACTATATCTGCATGTGTAATTCAAACTGTGATTTGAGCTTGGTCAGTGATGCTAACATTAAACTCTTTTGGGCTGTAATAGAGTGTGGAGGGGAAGCCACAGAGTGGGGAGGGAGCAGTGGAAAGGGCACTCTGCATGTTTAGCTTATACTGTGTATTTTCTCTTGTCCATCATACATCCTAATTTGTGACCCGGTGGTAAAGTTTCATGGAATTGACTTGTATCCTGACTCTATAGATACGTGCTCTCTCCATCTGTTCTAAAGGGTGCTGTGCATTTCAGTGGAACACACATGTTGGAGAAATCACAAGAACACCTTTAGGAAGTTACAGTTACAAGTTCAAAATTGCAGCACTTTGCGACTTTCTTACACCACGCAGATTACCAAGAAGCAGCGGTATAAACTGGCATACAGCAAATGCTCTGGCACAGTATTTCCACAGAAAAGTACCACTTTGAATAAATAACTTTAGGGGGGAGGGAGTGGGGTGATTCTCCAGCTGTTTTGTGTCGAGTTTTATGTGGCAGTTTATATTGTTCCTTGTATGTTGCTAAATAAAACGTACCAAACATTTTACAGTTCTGTTTTTAACTGAGCAAAATAAACTGAAATACCTACTTGTGATGCTGAATTTTGGCGGCTAGTAGGACATTGCATCCACATACCTTTGTCGGGCAGGAGACTGCTAGGCTCGTTATGAAAATAAAGTGAGCGGGAGAAGAGCCACGGTCGTGGGATTAAAATGAAACATCACTGACTATAAAATGAGTTTTGCTACTGGCAAGTGATGGTTTGGAAAGCGCTGGGAGGAGATGGGATCCGTGGCATCCGGACTACATCCCCCGGCAGCCTGCGCGCCGCCACGCCGGCCTTCCCCTACCTGCGGCGTGCAGGTGGGCGCGGTGGCTGCCGGGGCTGGTAGTCCCTGGGGAGGGAAGGGAAGGGCAGGGCATTCCGGCCGGCCAGGCGGGCGCGGTGCGGAGCCATGGACAAGCTGAAGCGGGTGCTGAGCGGCCGCGACGCGGAGGAGCCGAGCGGCCTGGCCGAGGTAGCGCTGCCGGGCGGGGCACCCGGCCCCCCGTGCCCGGTGTGCCCGGTGCCCGGTGTGCTGTGTGCCCGGTGTGCCCGGTGCCCGGTGTGCCCGGTGCCCGGTGTGCCCGGCGCGGTGGCGGAGCAGCCACCCCGGGGAAGGCGCCGGTGGCGCTGCCCCCGCGCGTCCCGGTGCCTCGGCGCTCCCCGCGGGACACTCGGGAGGGTGCCCGAACAGGAGACGGCGCAGCAGCGCCTGAGAGGACGTTTTTGCGCCTGGTAGGAGGCAAGAGCTACAAGTAAACAAGTTTCGCTTTTGTTTTTCTCCTCGTTTCCAGGTTATCGATGCGACTTCGTTGAGTTGGGGCACCCGAGTGAAAGGTTTCATTGCGTGTTTTGCGATCGGATGCCTGTGCTCGATCTTGGTAAGGACTTTTTGCCAGATCTGCCCAGTATCTGAGTTTCAGCAGCCCAGATAATTACGGCTTCCCTCTGTGCTGTTGCTTGATTTTTCCGAGTCTCTGCGGAGACGTTTGACTCGGTTCCAGTTAGATGCAATACACTGACCCTTAACAAGAATGCCAACAAATGCTATTTACTTTCGTATGTGTAATTCTGCAGTCTGGCTTGAAGTTTTCCTAAGATTTCTTTTGTGACGTGACGCTTCTTGGATATATCTATTTGTTTCAACTTAAAACCTGTTAATTTCCCCCCCTTTCTCTAAATGTTCCTTTTTAGGGTAGTTGTCTGCTATGGATACCAAGGAAAGGGCTGATACTCTTTGCAGTGTTTTATACCCTGGGGAATATTGCATCTATTGGGAGGTAACAATCTTTATATATCGTTTCCCTAATACCAGTGAGAAACAAAAGCAGAATGATAGTGCATGAGTGGTAGAAGCTGTTGCATTTGTGAGAGAAGATTTGCTTTTGTAGATAATTTTCTTGTTGAATTCTGCAGAACAGCATTTCCCCAGTAGTGCCCTGAAATGGTAAAGAAAATACTAATTTTGTTTATTGTTATTAGTAATGCATTCAAGGTAAAAGCTGCTAATCAGTAAACAAGAATCACACTCATGCTGTGAGCATTGAGGTTTTTTGATTTTGTTGATTCCTCCTCCCCCAGATAAAAATAATTCTTTGCTATTTTGCATTTGGAAGTGTTCTGTGTGTTTTGGTGAATATGTTTGGGGCAGTCTGTCTGTCAGGGCAAGCATGTGTAGTGAGACTTCATGGCCATCGAGGTTCCTGAAGCAAAGCCCTACATACTCTGTGACAGGCTCAGCTTTCTGTGATTGTGGAAACTTAGTGTGATGCAAGAAAGCATAAATAATAGAATTGGAAGTAATATGCTAATGAGGCAGAATAATGTAGTATATGAGGCAGAAATACCGCTTTAGATAAAACTTTCACCTTGTATAATTCATCCAGTATCCATCACCAGGGCTCTAAATGAGGCTGCAGATCTGGTAAGGGATCAGAGAATGGATCCAGGCATGAAAACAGAGGAATTGAGTTGGATTACCTGGCAATCCGTGCAGAGCCTCTGTGGATGGTGTTCTTGAAAAGCAGATTTAAAAAGCATTTTTGAAAATGAGGTTAGAAAAGCGTCTGTCAAGGATGATCTGATTGGAGCTGACCTTGGCCTATGATTCTAACTTGATAGTTCTGCTCTGCTTCTGTTAATTTTAATGGAACAAGTATGAATAAAATTGTAAATACCTTGCACAAAGAAAAAAGGGAATGGATTTTGTCTCATTGTTTAATCCCATTTCTTTTGTTATGCCGCACTGATTTCCATAACAGCACAGTGTACTGATGCCCCTATGGCAGCAGACAGTTTAATCTTACCGAGTTTCACTTTTGCATTTCTCATTTCCGTGTTCATCTCGACTTGTTTTTCACAGCACTATGTTTCTTATGGGACCAATGAAACAATTGAAGCGGATGTTTGAGCCTACACGTTTGATCGCTACTATTGTTATGCTAGTAAGTATCCAAGGAGTCGCTTTTAACTCCTGCAAACCCGGCAACAATTTTCATTGTGGAGTCCTTTCATATCCATTGATCCAGCTACGGCTCAGGATGTGTCTGGGGGTGGCTTTTTGGTTCGTGTTTTTTTGTCCTTCCTTAAAATGTCAAACACTGCACATCTGCTGTAGTGGAAAGGTACGTGTGGCACCAGAAAAGCACCTCTCTGTTAGGCAAGACCGAGCTGAAGCCAGCTTGTTTTGCTAAATGAGAATTAAGGGTTTGTGGCTGGTGTGTGTGAACCAAGCACGTGCTTTTTTAGGGTGCCCGAGGTCACGACATCATGTTTACGTGTTTGTTGCCTAAGAAGTGAATGATGGGAAACTAGTTTTTTTAAAGTTGTCCGATGCATGTTGCTAGATATTTTATTTTGCATAATTTTGTCTTTTTGTATTCTGTCTAATTGCCTTGAAAGAGCTGTGTAGGTATTTTTACCTTGATAAAATCATCTCTTTGTGACAAAGGAGCTGGGGAAACTGTACCTTAGTCATCTTCCATTAGGGATCATCCCAGCTGGATAATAGCTTCAGGTTTTGAAACTTGTATGACAAAATGAAATTGTGAATTCAACATTCAGTGGAGTCACTCTTGGAATTATTTTATTTTCAGAAGATGGAAGTTATAGCAAACCTTGTGTTTTGTGTGTTTCTGTGTCTGAAAGTTGCTGCTGAGTTTCAGACTGACTCTTCTTTAAAGTACATGGGTTTTTTTGTCTCTGCAACTTTCCTGTTTTCTCCTGGCAAGTCAAAAAGTTGAAAGGTGGTTTAACTTGCATGAAACTCCTGTTTTCAGTCTGAATGTCTTCAGAGTGTTTGCTTGGCATCAGCACTTCCCCATTTCTCTTTACACGTGCAGAGATGCTGCAGAGCTTGAGAAATTGACTTTGTATGCTTGCAGATCCAAGCAAGAAGCTACTGTGTGGTGTGTGTGTATGCTTTGCATGCATTCAGGATGCCTGGAGTCAGGAGAGTTCCTGGAATGTTGTTCACTGGGATAAAGCCAGTCATTAGATGTATGATGCAGTATTTAGACCAGTGTACAAATCACCACCTTAAACTAAGGGAAGAACTGCATTTATTGTCAGTACTGGTTGAGCTCAAGTGTATGATTTCTTTGGCAATGCATGTCTTAGTGTCTGAATATGCAGTACTATATGGGGTTTTTTTTCCATTTTAGCGGAAAGATGCACATTATAATCTCCAGTAGCACAATAGTACATGTGTATCTAAAGGCTGATGAAGGAAGATGAATTATCAGCATCTATCATAGATAAATGAGCTCTCATATCTTAAATTGAAAATGAAAACTAATAGGAGGCTTCTGTTAAAACTGAGGGTTGAAGCAGAAAATAATCCTACTGCCCCCAAAGATTTTACCTGTAGTAAAGAAAGAAAGACACAGTGCAACTCTGAAAACAGAAAAAGTGCTGGTTTCAATGACTGTGCCTTACTTCAATATATACACAAGAGAGCTACTAAGCAATAGCCCAAAGTTCTTGAAAGTGTAGCACGGTTTTAATTGGTGAGCTTTTAAGTAATGACATAACTTCAGTGCCATGGTAACCATGTAATCATAAGGAACTGTGCAGAAGCAGAAAGACTAAGAGTGGTAACTGAAAAGTAACTGAAAACTCTTACTTATGCAAAATGATGAAATGTGGTGTGTGCCTGTGACACCAAGAAGTGCATGGGATGGAGTAGGGACCTGCAAAAGAGCTGCAGAAACCTCTTCCTCTTGCTCCTTTGCAGCCCTAAAATAATTTTTCTGGAGATACCAGGATGATATTTCCTGATTGCTTGAATTCACTTCAGAAATGTAATAGCCAGAGCATTTTAAATACAAGGAACTTTTAAATACAAGGGACTCTTATGATGCAGAATTGAATAAAACTGTGAAATGATATTATTAATTTCTGTCTCTGTGAAGGACCCCATTAGAGTGTTGGAATATTTATAGATACTGGAGTTGTTTCTATTTTTAATTAAAATAATTTCTTTTCTTCTAGTTGTGCCTCATACTAACACTGTGTTCCGCTTTCTGGGTGAGTACTGGAGTCCTGTATGTATATATAGCTGGAGTTAATATAACTGGAGTATATTTTAAAAGTAAGATTCTTACACCATTGTCTTTGCTGTATTTCTTCCCCCCTCCTCTCTCCTCTCTCCTCCAGTGGCATAAGGCAGGACTCGCGCTGCTTTTCTGCATCTTACAGTTTTTTGCCATGGCATGGTGAGTGATTACCTCCCTACACACTCCACTTTCTGTTGCACCTGACATCAGTAGCTGAATTGTGAGTGGATTTTGATGTTGAGTTAGGTGGAAAGAAAATTTTTACCTTGTCAATACCTCAGATTCAAGACAATGCATCAAGTGAGGAGCTGACCTGTTCCCACTTCTTGGTCTCTCACACCACTACAGAGGCTTTGGAGACAGAGCTCAGGGCTCCATTTCTAGAGGAAGTTCCTTTGATTTCTCTGAGCTTGAACTGAGCTTGGTTTTTTCCTTTCCCTTTTAAATCAATTTGTTGCCTACTATCTGGTATTCCTCTTTTACACTCTCCTGAATTTGTCTCATTCAGAGACCCAGTTATGCCAATCAAACTGTCAGTGTTCTTCATGTTAATAACATATGGTCTGTGCAAGGTCACCAAAGGGGTGCACAAACTGATATGGACACCTAGGCAGCCCTCAATGCTAATCTTGCCTATCTGTGGGTGTTGGAGCATGAAGAATACTGGTTGCAGGAGAGCTGTGTTTAAAATGCTCTCACAGCATCCCCCTCTATTTTGCCATATTTTCATACCCTGGCTGGGCTAAGATGGCTTGCAAGGATACTCCTTCCTGTTACTCACAAACTCAAAGCTTCATTTTGGTTATGTAACTTGCAGTTTAGAGTATCAGAGAGGTTGTTCTTGTTTGTGATTTTAATAAAATCTGACATCAAAAGTAACTTTCAAAATTTTTCTTCTTAGGTACAGCATTTCCTTCATACCATATGCGAGGTAAGTTTCCCTACTCTCTTACTCTTTGTCATTTTGAGGTTTAATCATACAGAAGTTTAGTTTAGAGAAGCATTGCCATGTATGGCTTTAGAAGGTTTTCCTTGGTGTAAGAGATACAAGTAGTTACATCTGAAAATGAAAATAAGCATCTTCTGTAGTGGGAGAACACAAATGGAGAAAATGAGAGGGCTTCCCATAGAAATGTGTAAGCCTGCTGACCAAATGCTGAGCATAAGGCTTGCCTGTGGAATGCCTGAATGTTGGTCCAAACTGCTACTAGACTAGTGTATTCTTCTGTGTCCCTTTTGTCCTGTTCTCCCCCAGGAGCACTGTTGTGTGTGAGCACTGTTTTGTCTCCTGCCCCACCCTGCCCCACCTGAGGCAATGCCCTGCCTCAGGTGTCACTTGCCCTGCCTCAGGTGTCACTTCCACAGCAGGTGGGCACTGAGCAGACCTGCTGGTCTCTAAGGCATTTGTGTAGTCATGCAAATCATGTTAATGCAATTAATAGGTGGTCAGCTGATCTCTGCAGTCCTCAGTGTCAGTGGGATAGCAGCATGGAATGACTCTTATCAAATAATGTAACTGAGGTGACTCTGACTTTCTTGTGGTTTTTTCTTTTTCCTGCCTATAGGGATGCTGTGAAGAAATGCATTTCAGTCTGTCTGTCCTAACAGGAATGCTGGATGCCTCACAAAGTTCTAGGAAGTTCTAGGTAGAACTGTGTTGAGATCACTGTGTTGTGTAGTTTCCTACTTCTTGAACACGTGCCTTTCAGCTGCTTGTTAGAAGCTCCTTGTGTTACACCCGGCAGCTGCAGTTGCTTGGGTTTGTAAGCAATTTGGGTGTCTGTGGGGCAGGGGGCTTGTGATCAAATGAAATTCAGTCTGGCAGAAGAACTGGGCAGAGGTCCACAATTTGTTACAGTGATTCTTGCATAAATTCATGCATTTGGTTTTGCAAAAGTGTCAAAGTAATGTGTGAAGTCTGCCAAGTGAAGACCTTGGCTCTGATGGGACTGTGCCAGTTCTAGAGTTGAAAACTGATTTCTTACCAACAACTTGGGATTTTTTAAAATAGCCTTATGTCACTTAATCTTTGCACTGTTTGCCTTGGATAATGGAATATTGGTATTCTTTCTTTTCCTGTCTCTCTTGCAAAATTTTAGGTTTATGAGGCTTCTGAAAGATGTAATTCTAAAAGCAAACACGGTTGTGGACTAACCATGAAATGTTTGCATCTTTAATGAAGTATTTAATTCTCAGTGTATACTGGTAGTCTTTCCTTAAAATACATGAAAGGGACATTTTCATCTGAAAAATCTTATTCCTGTTGGAAAAGCACTCGTAAAATAAGATCCATTGATGTTTTCAGCTACCAGGAATCTGAGTTCTTTTCCTTGCTTATGGTTGCAAGGTAGGAAGCTGGCATTTTTTACATTAAGTCAAGAGATGGTTCTCTTCTCCTCCAGCTGTAGCATAAGAGCAATGCAAAGGGCATGGTAGGCAAGCAATAAAAGGATTTATGTATGTCCTTTCTCCAAGAACAAACTGTCATAAGGTAGAAGTGGGCTATTGTTTTTAAGCAGCCTGGGTCAGGGAGAAGACATTTTCTTCTGAACTAGTAAATAAGTTAAAACTCCAACATTCCTCTTTGTTTCTTTGTAAGTGGAATCAGTTTTCTTTCTGCTAAAACTCTTGCGCTCACCAGTGAACTCCTCTGCATGTAGGAGAAAGCACAATCTTCTGTTGCCTGTGGTAGCAAGGAAAGCGTGAAACAATCCTGCTGCCAGCTCCAAACAGGTGCTGAGCAGTCTGTATCCAAATTCCAAGGCCACTCTGTGTTCTCTTTATCTTCTGAGCTACATATAATCATTTACTCCCACAGCATTGCAGTGGTCAGTTTAATACCTGAGCACAGATTCCTGCTCCTGCTGTGTGAGATAGTGTTTAACTGCCTTCCCCTTTCCTTTTGCCCAGCTGTCTTGCTGAAGCCAGTGTTTAAGATGGTGGTTTTCCAGTGCACTCTAGTGGGAACTGAGGCATCTCTCAATCTACCAAGAGTTTAGTTGTTTAAGAGCATTGTGTTTGCACGGCAAGTGTATCCCTGACTTGTACCACAAATATTTTAATGTAGGAAGAATCTGAATCTACTTGTCTGTGAAGTGTAAGCTCACAGTGAAGGCAAATAGTTCTGTGGCTTCCAGAAAGTTACTAAGAAATTAATTAATCCAAAATCTTAAATTTAAGTGTCCTTCTGATAATTTATGAAGCTCAGTGCCACTCACCTGTAAGGATCCTCTAAAAAAAAAATAAAGATTCCCTTTTGCAGATGGTATGAAAGGGAGATTTTGACAAGTGTTCTGTGGATTCTAGGTGGCCAGAATTACTGTTGCAAAGGCATTTGAATGGAAAATGCCACCTTGGAAATATGGCACTGATGTTGGGATGAAACAGTTATGTAGATTCAAGTACTGTGTCCTGGTGCTTTTTTTATCTCCCAAGATTTAGAAGTTAGTGTTGAAATAAATATGTTGACTATTACTCTTCTTGAAAAGAAGATTTGGTTAAATTCCCAGGAGAGACTGGGAATTAAAGAAAACTGATCCTTCTTTTCCTGGCTGATCTAAGACAAGTGTCTAAGCTGATGTGTGTCTTTTTTTATCAGGGACTAAGTTCAAAACCTAATTTACATCTGTCAAAGGACCTATGCTAGTCTTTTCTTAGGACTTCGATAATGTTTACAGAATTCCTTTGTATAAGGGAAAGTGAAATGCAACCCTAATGCCTTTTACATTCCAATATTCCTTTAATTTGAGCATCTCTGAATGTCCCTGGAAAAAGCTACAAGCACAGTATCCATTGTTTCTCCCTTCCCTCTCCAGCTAAGTTACGTTAACTCCGATCATCATTCCAGGTTCAGCAGCCACAATAACAGAATTTGACTTTTGGGATTCTTTTTTGATTACTTCAGATTAGGAGGAGTGCATGCCTTTTGCTTATTCCTTGGCTAGCTTGGGCAGGGTTCTGGTAGCCTGACTCTCTGGTAGTTCTTCTGGAAGAACAGTACAATTGGGTGTGGTGAAGGCTAGTTTTTCAACGTGCAGCTAGTTCTAGCTAAGTAGAACCTTTTAGCTGGCTCTTGTGAACACAGCCAATTAGAAGTAGGAAATTCATGAAAATACCAGTAGATAGCACATAAATGGATTTTTGTCCTTTCCCCCTCTCCTCTCAGTTTAAAACTGTAATTCCAGCTTCACAGCCTTTTATTCAGGAAGAGTGAAGAACAAATCTTCATTTGACTGCACAGCACATGAGGCTAAGCAATTGTGCCTTTACAGGAAGGGAACCAAAGGGGAGATTGCAAGGACACAAGGATCACAAGAGTTCCATTGGGGTTTATGTTACCCTTTGGTGTTGTATTCTGTTCCTGGGGACATCAGACAGTAGGAGAGACTTGTCATATTCTTGCCAATATGTGAAACGTACTCAGGGTTTGTCGCTTCATCTACAAGCAGTTCTTATTTAAACTAGCTCTCCCAGAAAAAACTCTTTAGATTCTTACTCACTTTTAAGTAGCTGTAGTGAGGCTGTTGAAAAGTCTAACAGCAAAAGAAATTTCTGCTTTACTGAAGTACTTTATTTTATATGATTTTTATATAACTGGGGAGTAAACTATATGAATATTCCCTCTTGAGTAGTTTTCAATCTGAATTAGATTATATCATTATACCTTTTTTTTGGTCATTAAACCTACTTTGTGTTACATTTTGGTATCATCAGCTTTGGTTATCTTCTTGGCAGGAAGCATGGTGGGTATTTCTGAAGGTTTCCATCTCACTGTCCTTGAGGGCAGGAATGTTTGTAGTGTGTGCTCTACTGCAAATAGAGAGTTTGTGGTTTGAACCACAACGCTCCTTCCTTCCCAAAGTCCTTGCTCAGTTGCCTACAGCACTTAACTCAAGGCTGACTTCCCTAAGGAAACTTCTTTGAATGTTGGGTGCACATCTCAGTAGGATTTGGTGTTCTAACAGAAAGTGCTTTTTCCTCAGCCTGTTGACCAGTTTGTCCACTTTTTTTCACTTTTTGCTGTATTGATAACGTAACCTCAACCAAGCAGCCTCAGTACAGTTCTAGCAGGAAATTCGAATATCCTGGATCAGCTGACTTTCCAGCTATATTAGAAAGGGAAATAGGGAGGCTGGTAGTCATCTGTTCCCAATGAGACTCTATACATTATAATGTGGGATTTTTTTTCACTACTTCAAGGTTTTTCTCCGTTTTATGTGATGAAGTCCATTATGAATACTGGTACTATCTGAAATGGTTCTACACTGATGATGTGAACAACTCCATCTCATTTAGTATTTACAGTAATAAAATTATTCATGAGCTGTTACAAAAACCAAGGAAGAATGTTCTGTCACAAATTGAAATTCTTTGCAGAAACCATGTTTTTAAAAGGAAAGTGTGTTGGGCTCTATGTGTGCCTCTGACTTCCTGAGAACAGCTCTTGCTTCATTTTGGTACTTAATCATGTTCATGAAAGTGAGATCACTGTGCTGCTGTAAACTGAGGAGGAGGAGGATGTTTAAACATGTTTGTCTAAAATACTGATGTTTACAACCATAGCAAATACTGACCATTTTGGAGGGAAAGCACACAAATTTTTTATTGTCTTAAAACCACGTGCCTCGCTGTAATGTGACTAAATTTTTTACTAGCTGTGGAATTGTTTTGTAAAATAAAACCAAACTCAGAAATTCTCTGCAATGTTTTATACTGTTACTGGTTGTGTTTACTGATGTGCTTTTTCTGTGTATTTACACAGTTTGATTTCTACTTTGATAAACATCTTTTTTTCTGACTTACAACTTCCTCTGTAGTGAAGCGAAACCCTTACAAGTGCTGTTTATTTCCTTCAATAAAGTTATCACTGCATTAAATGAATTATTCTTATGGTTAATGTTTTTAATGTTCTTATGGCTTTTTATATGATGCTGATTCTCCAGATGATGCTGAAATTGCTATGGGTAGTTTGTTTCCTTTTGTTCATGTGTTTGGTTTTTTTTTTTAAATTATTGTCCTGTCCTCACTTCCTTTGTTGTGCACACAACTTGTACTGCTGGGGGGAGTTTTTGTGTCACCAGTGTTTTGCAGCAGCTTTACCCAGCAGTTGCAGGCACCTAGGCAACTGGTTGGCACGAGTGGAGTTGTTAAGGTGAGGATGATATTTTTATTACTTCTTATTTGTTTACCTCAAGAGTCAACCTTGGTATGCCAACAAGCTATCCTTAGGCCATGCTACAGAGGAAATAATCCCTGGTGCTATTCTGTCAGCAAAGACAGCAGGAAGCAACATGCCTCTGAAATAAATATGCTCTGAGTGCTGATGTACACTCAGTAAAATGTAAATGAAGTAAAATATCAATGATTTATGAAGGTGTGTTAAAAACAATTAGAGGCAATTATTATTTTTTTTTTAACTTCCGAAAAGCTGGTCTGTTTTAAGTGTGTGTCTACGATACATCCAAAACCCTGCTGTGGTTTAATATTCTTTGGCAGTGTACCAAAGCTGTGTGTGCATCAGGCTGTTCAGGGTATGTTACACTTTCTCCTAACTGACAGGCAGGTGGGTTTTTTTCCTGTCTGCAAGGGTGGTGGTGAGACTTGTGTGCTGTGGGAGACTGTGTTAAGTTTTCAATTATCTTTTTTTCTTGTGTTTTTGATTGTTCTTCTAAGCAAGCTCTGTCACGCAGCTGACTGAGCTGAAATTTCTGTCCTACAGGAAACTCCAAAGCTGTGTTTGGAAGCAGCAGCCTGTCTTCTGTAGTATAGAAACCTAGAGGTTTGCATTTTATCTTTTTGAAAAGGTTAGAGTGTCCCAGGAATGTCAGGAAAGCTGGATACATCTGTGTCATATCAAGACAACTGTGATTCCTCGAAGGGCAATAAATCCTCTCCGTGTCTAATAGCTTAGAGGTATTTTGCTTGTTTAACCTCCTGCATAACAACAAAGCTGTTGAACTTTGCCACTTTATTCTCATGCTCAGGTCTTAATACTTGAATGAAAAAAAAAAAAGAGTGAAATCTTCATTTGAAATCCCTAAACAATGATCAGCTGCCCTAAAGCGCATTCTGCTGATTAATGAATTTGCTCCTTAGAAATGCTCTGAAAGGGTTTGTCAGTTGTACTATAGCATCTAGTCCCTGAATCCCACTACATTGCAAAGTCACCAGCATTCAAATTCAGTGACAAGGCTCTTGGAAAGCTGCTGTAATGTCTGCCCCTTTCCCTTCTCCTTCCCCAAGGTCTGCTTTGCAAGAGAAGGTATTTCATGGATGTGAGCCATTCAAAGGTGGGGGCTGATAGTTATTTCCATCCCTTGCTTGTACCTTTCCTGTTGAGCTCAGCCTTGGTTGCAATATCTGTGGGGGTACAGGCTTGTGTCTGCCCAGCCATGAAGTGCTGGAGATTCCTAAAGGGAAAAAAAAGTTCTGTTTTTCTCACTTTTCAGAAGAAAGCTGCTGGTAAATTAGAGATGGAATAGTCTATCTAAGCTGCCAATCTTTGGGATTGCTATTTTAAGTTAGCCTGGTTGAAACCCTTTTAAGTTTCCCTTGTGTTCCCTTGTGGCATCTCTAAGAGAAGTTATTCCCGAGAATTCGTGCTTCAAAACCTCTGTGGGAATAAGTGTGGAGTAACATGGGTGTAGTGTGAAAATGGTACAATGAAAGTGTCACCTGGTCAGCATGATTTCACTGCAGCTCTGAGGGGCTGGCATGCCCTAAAAGCTGGGGAAGTACTGAAAGCTGGAGGGAGCTTTGTACAAGGGCACATAGTGACAGGACAAGGCTTCGTACTAGAGGAGGGAAGGTTTAGATTAAGGATTAGGAAAAAATCCTTTACTGTGAGAGTAGTGAGGCACAGGACCAGATTGCCCAGAGATGCTCTTGATGCCCCATCCCTGGAAGTGTTCAAGGCCAGGCTGGATGGGACTCTGAGCAACCTGGTCTAGTGGAAGGTGTCCCTGGCCATTGCAGGGGGGCTGGAACAAGATGATCTTGAAGGTGTCTTCCAATCCAAACCATTCTATGATGCAATATGTGGTGTGAAAAGAAAATATTTTATCATGGGCATGTGCTCCTGTGGTTTCTGGTTGTGTGTAACAGGATGTGTCAGGCTCATCGCTTTTGAGAGAATCAACTGCTTCAACGGAGTTATAATTGCAACTTGTTAATCCTCATTGTTAGCAGACAGCTTTAACCTACACATCCAGGTCAAAAGTGCATGTTGAGTTTGCCCAATAAGCATTGAATGTATTACTTCCATTCTGAGATGTTGTAAGCAGAACTTAAAGCTTTGCTTAGAATCTCTTACTTGTTAAATTATTTTCTGATCTTAAAGACAGGAACAGTAATAGTTTCTTCCTCTAGGTGGTAATTCATATCTGAAGACATCACTGAAGATCTTCAAGTCAAAAAAAACCAATTAGGGAAAAGTATAATTATTGTTTAAAACAAACTAAGTTACATTTTTCACCAGCCTGACTACATATAATTGGTTTGCTGTCAATGTTTTGGTGAGGGGACTATAGGGGTGGCTTCCCTGAGAAGTTGCCAGAAGCTTCCCACACATTGATAGAGCCAAGGCCAGCTGGTTCCAAGATAAACCCACTGTTGGCCAGGGCTGAGCCCAACAGTGGTAGTACCTCTGGGGTAACATATTTGAGGAGAAAAAACCCTTGCACTAATGCAGCCAAAGAGATGGGAGAGAATTTGTGAGGGAAGCAGCGCTGCGGACACCAAGGTCAGTGGAGAAGGAGGGGCAGGAGGTGCTCCAGGTACCAGAGCAGAGATTCCCTTGCAGCCCGTGGTGCTGACCATGGTGAGGCAGCTGTGCCCCTGCAGCCCATGGAGATCCATGGGGATGCAGAGACCCACCTGCCAGAGCAGGTGGATGCCCATAGGAGGCTGTGATTTGTGGGAAGCCCAAGCTGGAGCAGACTCCTGGACAGAGGAACCCACACCGGAGCAGATTTGCCGGCAGGACCTATCACCATGCAGAGGACTCACACTGCAGCAGCCTGTTCCTGAAGGACTGCACCCCATGGAAGTGACCCATGCTAGAGCACTATGTGAAAAACTGAAGTCTATGGGAAGGACTGATGGAGAAGTTAATGGAGGACTGTTTTCCATAGGAGGAATCCTCTGCTGGAGCAGGGGAAGAGTGTGAGGAGTCCTTCCCCTGAGAAGGTCACTGGCAGGGAGGAGGAAGACAAAATCAGGAGGAAAGTTAGGCCTGGGAAGAAATGAGGGGTGGAGGGAAGGTGTTTTAACATTTGGCTTTATTTCTTATTAGCTTACTCAGTTTTGACTGTTAATAAATTCAACTAACTTCCCCAAGTCAAGCCTGTTTTGCCCATGATGGTAACTGGTGAGTGATATCTCCCTGTCCTTATTTCAACCCATGAGCCTTTTGAAATATTTTCTCTCTCTCTCCTGAGGAGGGCAGAGGATGGGAGAGACAGAGCATTACCCACCCTTTGGCAGGTACCTGGCACCCATCCAGGGTCAACCCATCACACTACATTAGGTTTTTTCTTTGGGTTTGTTTTTTTTCTTCCTTCTCTTTTTAAAAAGCAGAAAGATTGCTGTGGAAAGCCTTCTCTGCTCTCTGGGCTCAGAATTAACCTCAGTATAATCTCAGTTATAACACCAGACAGGGAGGTACCACTCAAACAAGCTGCCTGCCTTTCTGCTAAAAATATACCGGGGGAAGTTATTGAAGCTGTCCCCTCACCCCGACATTAATGAAAAGGCTAATCTTCTTTAAGTCTCCTCTAGCCTAGCAATCTCTTAAGGGGCTGGATACATGATTAAAAAACAGAAGGAAAGCAGCTGTCTTTTTATCCGTTCTTAATTACTCCGTGGTGGTTGATAGGTGTTGATTTCCTGGGAGTGTCATGGTGATGGAGGTTCCATTTCCCTGTGTTGTTGGGACTCGGTGTTCAGAGAGGGGTTAGTTGAATGCTGCAGTGGGAGCTTTGGAGATGGAAAGAGTGAGTCTTACTTTCTGCAATTTCATCTGATGATGAAGGGCTGCCTTTTCTTTGGAAACATGCAGCTAAAGGCCAAAAAACAGCTATCCAATGTCAAGGCAAGAAAGGCCTCTTTAATTACCTTTTATCTTGTTTGCTTTTTTTCCCCCCTTCTTTCTGTGTACCTCACCAGCTGGTGGCCAGGGGCATCTAAGAACAAGCTTAATTATTAAGTCAAAAATAATCCCTTGCTTTTTCCTGCTGTAACTTGGTGAGTGAAGTCCAATAAGTATTGCAGGATTGTTCTGATTGTTCTTTCACTGCTGTCCCCAATCCTCATTGTTTCATTTAAAATATGACTTTCTAAATTCTTATTAGTAAATTGGAGATGATTATGAGTGTTGTGCTTGCATTTTGAGCTAGTTCTGCCTGTAAGCCACAAGGAGTCTGATCCCTGCTTGGAAGTGCCCAGCTCTCCCAGCTGGGTTTCAGGGAAAGCTTACAAATTTGCAGGTTTTGCAGGGGCATTTTCTGTTCCTTCTTCCAGCCCTACTGATTTGCTTGTCTAATTAAATGGGTGACAAGTGCAAGAGGGGCAATGAACAGTCTTCTGTCCTTTGGCCCTGCTGTGTCCCACTTGCAGTGGCACTGGCTGTCAGCCACCAGGAACATCTACTGTGCTCCTCTGTAAGTCCAGCTACCTTTTCTTCAAATGTCAGGTTCAGGGAAATTTAACTTCCAGCCCAAGAAATAACCCACATCTGAGAATGGATTGTTCTCTGTGCCCTGGCAATACCAACAGCTAGTGACATTGATCTGTTTGGGCCTCTGTTCCAGCACCTGTAGATGTGGAAAAATTAATCTTGCAAGAAAGTAGGAGAAAGAAGGGTTGTTTGGAAAGCATTCCAAGTTGTTACTTAGGTGAATGGAGAGACAAAAGATTAGAGGATGTCTCTCACTTCTCCTAAGACAGGCTAAATATTCAAAGTAAATTTCCACACATAATATTTTTGTTAAATGAAAACCCAACAACAAACAAATAATTGTGACTCTGAATCTCTCTCGTTTCTATTCTGCAGCCCTCTCCCATGGCAGCTGTGTGACACAGAGACAGTGCACAATGCAAAAAAGCCACATTCATGGAATCTGGAAGTATGTTTTAAAGTAAAATCTCAGGCCCAAGTACATTCAGCTGATCATGTGCTTGCATACATGTAAACTTATTATTTCTTTGGCTAAATCTTTTAGGTTGGAAAGATATGTCAGTGGTGAACTGTGTCTTCCACTACACACAACCCAAATTGCTCTTAGGCTCAACTCTTAGAGCTGAAACAACCTTCCCCATGATGAAAATAGTAATTGGGCCATTCCCACTAACCAACCACAGGTAACTACTCTCATTTTGGAAAATGTTGTGGTTTCAGGTTGTCCTGAGCTATGGTAACATAGTTACTAAAATTCGAACTGTGTGAAAGTCGGGTATTTTAAGTTGTTAGATTTGTGGTTTATTTTTTCCTCTGGACACTAGTCTTTCAAGAATCAGACCTCTTGTATGAGTGATAACTATAAGCACACAAGTGTTATCCACTTATGGGATCTGAAAGTGCATTTTATTATTGTGCAGGATGCAAGTTTTAGTATGATACTCCAAAGTAAAAACATTCATGCTTCTCCCTTAGGTATGTTAGCTGTAAAAAAATTGTCATATTGATGAAAAACTCTCAGCCCAACCCATTACTGGAACAGGTCCATTATCCATTCTTTCTATACACCCCTCCTTCTCTACAGCTCAGTCCCAGGAGTGCCTTGGGCAAGCAGTGCACTCCAAGCAGGACCTCCCTTTCTTTTGCTTTGTGGCAGCCTCTGTTTCCAATCCATTTTTGCTGAGCATATTCCTTACCTGTAGTGATGCACCAGTGTCTGCTGGTGAGAGAGTTTCACCTCCTCATTTGGAAACCCTTACACCAACATGAACTGCTGTTGCTTTTTTGCATGCTTTTGGTTTCCTTTAAGTTCTAAGCATCTTGAGGAAGGCAGATGGGAACTGATTTTTTGAGGCTCTAATCCAGTATCACTCCACTTGAAGCCCTGCAGGAGAGATGGGCAGTGAGTGCTTCTGAAAGCCAGGCTGCTTCTCTTTTTATTTGTCTACAGAAAGAACTGTGTCTAACTACTGGAACATAATTACTTTTATGAACTATTGTCTCTTTACCTGCCTTAACTTTGAATCTCCCAGTTTCTGAGCAACTATATCTAAAAAGGCTGTATGGAAATAGGGCTTCAGCTACAAAAAAAATCCCAAAGTAACATGTATCTGTTTTAGAACTTAATGAAAACCTGAAAATGTTGACTTGAAATTCACAGCACTTCTACCAGCTCCAATTTTTCTGTCTATTTGCATCTGTAGTATAGTAAAATTTAAAACTGTCTCATATAGTCTCCTATGCATTTCCTATGCCTTTTGATCACACGTAGGGAAAAATTACAGTAGTAGCTTCTCTCTCCTCTTTGAGTATTTGGAAAGGGGAACCCAAACATAAACATACTCCATTTACACCAGCATGCCTGAGATGAAATTATCTTTCCAAATGCAAAGTGGTACTCTTCCAGGTACCTAAATATCCTATAGATTTTGAAGTACATTTGTTGTTCAGCAGTGGAAGTGGGCTGTTTATCAACTATAAGTTGCTATCTGACACCTGCTAATGTAACTCACCTGAGTTTACTTATAAAATAATCCAGATATCTTTGTTATGAGTTGACAATTAAAAAAAGAAGAGGGGAAGAGGTGTCAGAGTGTGAAGTTTGAAAGCAGCATAGAATCATAGAATGATTTGGGTTGGAAGGGCACCAAATAAGGTGCCATCCAGCTCTGGCCATTGTTGTTTAGGTAGATGGTACCTCTCACTTTTTTAAAATGCAAGATCTGTTGAGCCTTGTCAAATGATGGATTTAACTTAAATTCTCTTTTATAAAGTCTGCCATACTCTTTCTTGTCTGTAAAAATCCCAACAGTGATCCACCAGGTCATTCTGTCTTTCTAAAAGAGACAGAAATTCAATAGGGACTATTGAATTGAAAGGATGCAGAGTTCTCAATAAGCAGATAGAAACTGTATTTCTCTAAAAATGACCTCTAGGACTACATTTTCATAATCAAGTCCCTAACTATGTCATGTCCAACAGACCAGAAATTTTAAAGACATCGTAGAGATAGATGTATCAGGAGAAGTTAGGTACCCTGCATTTGTTATATACCAAAGCCCAGTGTTTATAGGTCACTGTTATTTGTGGGGCTTCCACTTAACCCTCCAGCAGGGGCCTGAACCCACATCTCTTGTGTCCTTGGCTGAATGCTGAAATTGTTGGAGTCCTCAGTAAAATATTGGCTTTTTTGTGGAGGGCATGTGTTGTTGGATCAGGCTTGTCAGAGAAGGTCTCAGCATGAGGTGAGAGGGAATGACTTTTTGGGATGCTGAGGGAGCTTTTGCATGAGATGGACCTTGAGTTGGTCAGCAGTGCCAGGCCTCAGGCAGCTAAGCTCATACCAGCCCCAGAAGTGTGTGGTCTGTCCCTGGAAACACAGCCAGAGGGTGTCCAGGCACCTGTAAGGTGCAGCAGGGGTTTTGTCAATGACAGTGGGACCAAGGGATGGACACAACATCCATCAACAATGGAGTGTAGGCATGCTGCCTTCTCCCTGTGCATTGAAACCTCAGTGCAGAAAGGTCTCTTACTATTATATTTTGATTTAGAAATGTAGAGGAATGAGGTTATGCATTTATGCAACATTCATGGTGAAAATATTTTAAGACAACCTTCTCTGTGTAACTATCTTGACTCTTCCCAGCTCCTTCAGTTAGAGTCCGCACCAGCGTGAATGCAATTTCCATGCATTGTTTCAGTCTGGAAATGAAACAATTTTCATTAATGGAAACCTGGTTCTCAAGCAGAACAATTAGACCCACTTCAGGTTGAAAAAAGATAAAAGCATGCTAATTTGGATGGAGGACTCTTCTTTCAAGGCAGCCAATTGAGTCATCAGCCAGCCACCCACCTGACTGTCTAACAGGTAATTAGGAGATAGTCCTCTTTTTGTGTGGAGCGTGTGCGTAAACCTCCACACACTGGTGTCACTGCCCATTGGGACTTCCAGGGGAAGGAGCTACGCAGTGGCAAAAGAGTGAGCAGAGCACGTTTGTCAGACGGTGCCCAACGAACTGACTTTCTTTTTTCATTTAGCTTATTATTTTTGTCTTTTCAGCAGCTACCCTGAAGTTTCTGGCAGTAAAGCTGTCATGGCAGACCTGGGCTGCAAAAAACCCAGCGACTGCACCGTCTCCAGGCTCCTCAGCGTAGTGGAGAGTGAACTCCGGGCTGGGAGAGACAAAGGCGACCCCACGGAGAAACAGCTCCAGGTTGTCTTGGAGGATGCGACGCTCTGGCAGAGATTCAGGGAAGTCACTAATGAGATGATCGTGACCAAGAATGGCAGGTGAGTGATCTGCTCAGCACTGCGGGCTCCGTGGAGGTGACAGCCAGGGGGGTTAAGCTCTACAATAATAAACTGTGTGTGCAGACTCGAGAGAACTGCAATGAGCACACCAGAGTTTATAGGGGACTGCAGCCTTGCAGTCTGCTAAAACCAGTGAACAAGATGGGGTGACCCTGCTTCTTTTTGGTCAAAACCAAACCATTCCTCCTTATAAAGCATGCTGGAAACATATATTGACTCACTTGTGATTGCACAAAAAGGAAACTTTTGCAAGGGAATACCTCTCAAAACCTTTGGAATGACTTCTTATGCTAATAATCATCAGTCTATATTTGCAAGTCCTCACCTGTAGGCTTCAAATTACTGCACAGAAGCAGATTGGTGTTGTTAGACCCAGCTGCAGTTCCCATCCCTCTGGCCTTGGGTATTAACAGCTTGTACGAGCAGCCTGTATCAGAGTGGGTGCAATAAAACTGCCCTACGTGCTCTGTATGTATGTGCAGTCTGAGTCCCATGGCCCCACAGCTGTTGCTGGTGCCCTTAGAAACAAGTGTGGAATAATGCTTAACATACACAGTTTTAGAAGGACAAAACATTGTGGTATAAATGAATGTCTTACTATTTGGGGAACATGTCTTACTATTTGGGGAACACAGAAAAGCACAGGAAAAAGAGTGAAAAATCTGGCGAGAAGGATGCTGTTTCTGAAACTGGCACTGGCTTGAAGAAGGCTCTCCACAGAGGTTCTGCTCTGAACTGGGCTGACAGCAGAGTCCAGCCCCTAACAGACAAGCAGCTACCAGAGTAAGAATTGCACAGTGGTACTAAGGTTTTTATTTAATTTATCCTCGCCAGCCTCCCGCTGCCCCCCACCCCAGCTGTTCCCTCAACATGCACATGTTTTACGAGACCTCTCAGGAGATCCACATAGGAGCGAGGAATTAAGAGATGGAAAGAAGGATTTACTCATGTGGTGTGACTTTCATTAATTTTGCAGACTTTGATTTAGCAGAATTTGTGGATGAAATTACCGTTGACCGTAGCTTGATGAGGAACGTAGGTGAAAGCAGTAAAAATGAAATATCTAGTCTGTTGGCTCAGCAAGGTGATTCTGCAGAGAGAAGTTACCTTCCCAAAGTACCAGCTCTGGGTATAAGAGTACTGTTTCCATTCTGAGTCCTCCTAATAACTTATACTGACAGAAATCTGCTGCTGAGATTCTCTTTATATCGTGAAGCTGCTTTTGCTTCATTTAAATTGCTTTGAAAACTGCTGTTAGGCTACAGATAACTTCTAAGTGGACTTTCACTTGGTGTACAGTAGCTTAAACGGACTCCTTAGCAGTGTAAGTGACTAAAAATGAGGTAAGATGGGTTTGCCTCTGATTAATTAAATTGTTACAAAAAATCACATCTTACTAACAGGGCTTTTTCAGTTTCCTCGCAGCTAATGAAAATCATGACTTCATGGTGATACTAGCTCCTTCTGAAATGTCAGGGTGAATGCGTAGATAAAATCTTCTTATAATGTTCATAAGGGAATATTTAGTTATCTGAATATGCCTGGGTACTTTTTATTTCATTGTGTAAGCTGCCTGATTTTTTTATTTTAACTCATACACTCTTTATCAGCCTGATTCTACTTTTCCTATAGCCAGTGACATCTCTAGAAATGTCAGTGAGAGCAGGAATAGAATTCTTTGTGATCAAACTACAGCAATCTCAAAATAAAAAATTACAAAAGTATGCCGCACTGCCATTTGCATTAATCCTTTTAACATAGTTACCGTACCATCAGAGACTATGAAAAAGGATCTCTGCATTTCTGAAAGTATCTTTCATCAAAAAACACAGCAGCACACTAAAACAAAGAAAGTACAGACTGTGGCCTGCAGCAAAGAACTCTGAACCATGCTATTCAAAAGGAGACAAACTTGAGACAATTTCCTATGAGTGCTGAGTTTTTCTCGGGTTCAAGATTCTTCAGTGATTGTCTCCAGAGAGATTCTCATAGAAAAAATATTAATCTTATTCTGCTGCTTGCTGCTGCTGAATGAGTAAAACTCAACCACTCTTGCTGAAGGGTAGATGGACGCTTTTGAAAACTGTGTTCTACAATGAAAGAGAAAAGCCAGCCTGAACTTTTGTGTGTGAAAACTAAAACAGTTGGTGTGGACAGACACGGTGTTAGCAAAGCTCAGAAATTAAACAGAAACCTGATACGGGAGTGTCCCAGAGAATGAAAGTCTAATTGATTAGTGATCCTCAAGTGTCAAATTCTAGAGTGCACAATTCTATCTGCTCTGAGTCATCTCTAATTGGTACCGAGGGTCCCAAAATGTCACAGTTAGATAACCAACTTCAGTGTTAATATACAGATATGTCTCTGTGGCTGTATCATACTTCATTATAATAATCACCTGCCCTAGCAATATGCCTAGGGGAGATAGATCAATTCTGAACAGGATAGACATCATTAAAATTGAAACACGTGCTATATAACAAAATACATCCCAATGGGTGCAGCTGATACAGTGGGAAACCATCTCCTATTTTACTCAGACCTATTGTATTCGATCGACACTTCAATATCAAATGCAGTGTTATCTGACTGAGTAGGTTTCCTCTCTCAGTGTTTATACCATATTAGCTAGGCAGTATCCTGAGACTTTGCAATCCCTGTTATTGCCTGGAGACAGGAAGGTGCCACTGTTCCCCTCTGGATATGGGGAGAATCCGTAGGGGATCAGTGCAGGCAGCCATGAGTGGGAGAAAAGAAGCCCTTTCCAGGCTTGAATGCTAAAGCAACTTTACTAGTTACTGCACATTCAAGTTTGATATCAAACATCTTCCCACTCAAGGTCTGTACTGTGGAGTAATTGCAGCAGATTTGCTCTAAATAAATTGAAGAGGCTGAAGTGCTCGGCTATTGCAGCAATGGAGGTCACATGTGCGCCCACCTGATCATTGAACAAACATTCTGACTGAAACAAATTTTGAGAAATCACAATTTGCCATGCTAAAAGACAGATTTTAACAGCAAAGCCACTTAATAAGCAGAGCATGTTAGGTGGTAAGTTCTCCATCGTTAGAGTCAGTACAGTCATAACATGCTGGTCCAAGTGAGGCAGGGAATTACTGGGAATGAAGCCAGTTAACTGGGAAGAGCTCTAACAGGGAATCACTAACAGGGAAGTGCTCTAATCTTAGTGCTACAGGAGGTTAAAATTGATGGTGACTGTATTCTCTTCTGGATTGGTCTATAGGTCCTTTGGGGACAAACCTGAGCCTCCTAAATAAAAAGGTAGAGCAGCTTGCCTGCATTGTGGGCAAAGGAGTTAACAATCTGCGTGTAACACAAATAGCGCTGCGCAATCTAGTGAAATTAAATTTTCACGCGGATTAATTTTCTCCTCTAATTCAATTTCAGCTATGTATCTAAATGTCTTATTTTGAACATTGACTGGGGAAGATCTAAGCATTGGAAGGAGCAATGCATCCATACTTTTTATCACATCCCAGTTTGGTAGCTGGTGCACCCTGATCAGGATGAAACGTGTAGCCTATAAATCCTTAACTATGTTTCTATTTAATTAGAAAGGTTCACAAGGTTCACAGTACCTTGGAGACCAGCGATGAGTGCTGCTCCTCAGGGGTCAGTACTGGGGTCAGTACTGCGACTAAAGCTTTTTATTACCTTTGCTGGTGACAGGGGCACAACCTCAGCAAGGTTGTCAGCAACCCCCAGCTGTGTGCTCTGCTTGACATGTGGAGGGAAAGGATGTCATCCAGAGGGATCTGGACAGGCTTGAGAGTGAGGCCTGCGCAAACTTCATAAAGTGAACTTTCTGGTTCTGCATTACAATACAGGCTGGGCAGAGAATAGGTTCAGAGCAGCCCTGAGGACAAGGGCTGTCAGGAGTGTTGGTGGACAAGAAGCACAACACAACCCACCAATGTGCACTGGCAGCCCAGAAAGCCAAACATATCCTGGACTCCATCTAAAGCAGCGCAGCCAGCAGGGTGAGGGAGGGGATTCTCACCCTCTGCTCCACACTTGTGAGACCCCACCTGGAGTGCTGCATCCAGCTCTGGGGTCTCCAGTACAGGAAGGACATCGACCTGCTGGAGAAAGTCCAGAGGAGAGAACCTCTCCTACAAGGAAAAACTGAGGCAGTTTTGGTTGTTCAGCCTGGAGAAGGGCGAGACCTTACAGCAGCCTCCCAAGTACCTAAAGGAGGCTGCTAGAGAGCTAGAGAGGGACTTTTTATAAGGACATGGAGTGATACAAGGGGTGGTGAGACACTGGAAAAGGCTGCCCCGAGAAGCTGTGGATGCCTAATCCCTGGAAGTGATTTAAGGCCAGATTGAATGAGGCTCAGAGCAACCTGGTCCAGTGGATGGTGTTGGGGACACCAATCCAGGGACTGGGACAAGATGATCTTTAAGGTCCTTTCCAACCCAAACCATTCTATGATATCTTCTTCAATACTGCACTGACCCTGTATCAGCAAGTATTAATATTAGATGAAAAATCTCAAATTTCTCAAATTCTGTCTTTTTCTGTCAGCAGAAGGTGCTGAATGTATGCAGCAAAAACTATATAAAGGTATCCAGAAAGATGAGTGGGATGTCATGGGAGACTGACTGTTAGCAATCTGCATTTGGGTGTCACTAGAGAGTATGACTGCAGGGGCAGAGACTTCCAGTGTCCTTTGAGACAGCCTGGAGTTTCAGCTCCCTTGTTAGGTATTTTGGATGTCTTG
This sequence comes from Leptocoma aspasia, assembly GCA_013399835.1. Lineage (NCBI taxonomy): Eukaryota > Metazoa > Chordata > Aves > Passeriformes > Nectariniidae > Leptocoma > Leptocoma aspasia. Next base: position 837,294 of record VXAX01008057.1, read on the forward strand.
TATGGCTACCTAAGTCTCGAGAGCTACCTTACCTGAGCCCCATGGCTACAGACCTCAGGCCATTCCTCTGGTTGCTTGGTGTACTCTGTACCCACAGAGAAAAGGACCTCAGAGATTTTTTATTGGCCTTCATTGGCATTTATGGTCCATAAAAATGTGGCATGGAGAAATGGCAGTTGCTAGGAGAGGTCAGTATGGAGGTGTCTGGGGCAGGGAGGCAGGTTCCTTATGGAAGAGGAATGTAGGAGGTGATATGTAACAGCAATTACGTGTATTCCTTGACAAGCTAAGAAGCTTAATGAATAGGATACCTTTGCTGGGAGACACCTCTGTTCTGATGTCCACACATTATTCCCAATTCCTGAAAGTGTTGGAGCCCTACCAGCTCTACTGCTGCAGAATTTCAGGCACTGAGGTGCCAATTCACAGCTGTGTGGCATCAATCACAAGCACTGGGACAGATAGAAAACCACCGAAAGTCAAGCTGTGAGCTCCTGCAAATCTCCTGTACAAAAGGAAAAAATAATGATAAAAGGGGATTGAGAAAAGGTGGCATTGGACCTTTAGGCACAAAAGGAGCATTTTCCCAAAACTAAACAAAGGCAGGATTTCAGTTTTAAACACACAAGATAGTGGAAAGCTGGGTAGAAGCTTAGAGCTTACGTGTAAGATGGAACTAAAAGCAAAAGGACATGGTCAACCTGGTGAGGTCAGGGAATATGGAAGTATGGGACCAAATTACTGGAGAAACTGCCAAGTGCAAGGTCTGATGGCAAGGGTGGATTGAAGGAAGGGAGGATGTTTTTTTTACTGAGCTAGTCAGTGAGCATCTGGAAACAAACATACTGAGGAGAGTCTTTCAAGAGCAGTTTCCAGTGGTGTCCCCCTTTTTTGTTTCCCTGGCCAGGCGGATGTTCCCCGTTTTGAAGATCAGCGTGTCAGGCTTGGATCCAAATGCCATGTACTCCTTCCTGCTGGACTTTGCTCCGACTGATGGCCACCGCTGGAAGTACGTCAATGGAGAATGGGTGCCAGCTGGGAAACCAGAGCCACCAAACCACAGCTGTGTCTACATCCACCCTGACTCTCCCAACTTTGGGGCACATTGGATGAAAGCTGCCATTTCCTTCAGCAAAGTCAAACTCACCAACAAGCTCAATGGGAGTGGGCAGGTATGGCCTGATGTTTCCACATCACCTCTTGGCTTCAATTGCAAGCACCTACCAATCAAGAAATATCAAGGGTGCATTTATGTAATTATAGAAGCCCTTACAGGCCTCTTCACCCACAGATGCCAATTATTCTCTGGAGGCCAAATGTAAACAGGGATAAACAGGCCTTAATTGGCACTTTCAGATTTTAATGGACTTCTTGATGTTAAGAGAGACAGAGTACTGTGGTTTACTTAATCGTCAGGGGTCTTTTCAGAGTTGGTCTTCGTGCTGGGGATTTTTACATAGGACTTCAGAGAAAGAGGGGGAAAATGGCCACGGGTATTAGGTTTTTGTTGTGTTCCCCAATGTTGTTTGGTGTAAGTGGAATGTTGGCAGGAGTCAGATGGCAGAATAAAAGGCTGCTCCTAAATGAAATAATTACTATGTCTGCTTCTGCATCATGATAATTATCAATATTCTATTGAATCAGCTTTGGCCTTTGGAAAGAAACCACATGTACCAGAAATAAGTGACTTTCTCTTTGAACCACTTAAAAATGCAAACAGGAAAATTAGTTTTGTTTCATATTTTATTTTTGATGATGCATCTAAAGGCAAAATGTTGCACAAGACCTTTTGTTCGCTTGTTTGTTTTGTACAAAACTCCTACGGTGGATGATACTCATCAGCCCAGAATCAATTTCTTTCATGTAAATGTTATATGCTCTCAATCTGTTATTTCCATTAGGTTTGTGAGGTACCTCCATAAGCTTAGTGCTCTAATGAGGCAGGAGATTATCTCAGGTTTTACAGACTGGAGAACAGGAAGATGATCTGACTTTTCTTTAGTCATATGTGGAACCAGCACACAAGAATTATTGTAGAGCACAGAACAGGATCTGAATTTGCAAATGCTTGTCGTGTGCCCAGAAAAGTCAAAAGCCTCAAAAAATATGCATGGGGGGAAAAAAGCAACAGGAAACTTGGAGGATCAAAGAGACCCTGGGGAAAAAAGCAGGGGAACACTGTATATATATGAAGGAGAGGAAAACAGTAGAAAGCAGAAGAGTAAAAGCCGTATGAGAAACAGAACCCAAACAAAACTTACTAAATAACAAATGACTGAAGCTTCCTCTGCTTTCTTTTGAAATCATGACCACAGTATTAGAGTAAACCATATCCCCACTCTGTGCTTCAGCTGCCCCTTCTGTGATGGTATTAGAAAGCAATTGATGAATATCAGTGCTTTATGCTAATAGCCGTGTTCTTTCTTTTATATATATATATACACACATATATATAGGTGTGTATGTATGTATACATCACTTTGCAAAGTACAAATTTTAAAAAAAGAATCTTTTTCTTGCACTAGAGCCAATTAAAGGACATGATAGACTCCCTGGAGTCAATGTTATTCACAGCTTTTAGTGCCAGGTTAGATGATCTGCCAAGGCTTGTTTAGATAGACTTCATCTTGCCCAGAGAGGAGACTGGATGACTGCCTTAACTTCCTCCTGGCACCTTTTCTGTGATGGTCATTCTGAGTCTTCCAGACAGCAGAAGCAGGACAGGGAGTGCCCCTGAGCTGTTTCAGCAGCCTCTAGTGCACTGGGAGCCCAGTGGTTTGAGGGCCATAGCTGCTAACACAAGTAGTCACTGATGCTGCTGCATCCAAAGTCTTAAATACAGTCCAGTGAAGTCTCATTCTGTTCAGCCCTGTGGTTGTTGCAGGGGAGGAAGGCACCTGCCCTCCTGCTTCAGCAGTGGCTGCCTGGGGAGGTTCAGCAGTGACAGCTGCTCTGTCACAGGGCCAGGGGGTGGCTGTGAGGTACCAGAGTGGCACTGGGGGCTGTCTCTCTGTTTTGTTTCCTGCAGATAATGTTGAACTCCCTGCACAAATACGAGCCCCAGGTGCACATAGTTCGCGTAGGAGGCCCCCACCGGATGGTGATGAACTGCTCCTTCCCTGAGACCCAGTTCATAGCCGTGACTGCCTACCAGAACGAAGAGGTAGGCGGGTGCCACGCTGTGCTCTGGTCACCACTGATGAGGTCTGGTAGAAGCTGATTAACTACAAGACCAGCGTGCCTTTTTCTTGTTTCCCCACCAGTCCCATGCAGTGTAATACTCCATCCAGTCTAATACTCTGTCTTTGCTCTGCAGTAGAACATTGACTAATCTAGTGTCTGGCTCCAGTACTAAGCCAGGTTTAGCTTAATATCCTGCCACAGCTATTCCAGAGTGGTCAATCTGTCCTGGCATCCCAATCCTTTACTGGAAAACAAAAGCCAAACAGTCCTACAGTCAAGCCCAATATCTTTCTCCAGCAATAACTGATAGTTATAATGATAACCCTATCTCTCCATGTTGTCTATGATATGTACAACTGCAGAAAAACACAATACTTCATGGGAAAATTTCTGCCCTTGAGGGATGCTTTGGATTGTAAGAATTGCTAACTCCCTTAGCCACATCCCTTAGCTAATGTTGCTCCAGATTTTACTTGTACTTGATAGGAATTCAGTGTTTAAACCCTGTTGAAAGGGTCCACCATTCCACCAGATTTACCAGAGAAGCTCATGCCAGGCTGCCCCAGCTGGTGTTTTGCCTGTGGCACTGATCAGTATACAGCAAAGCTGTCTCCTACCCAGCCCTGGAAAACATCAAGTGTGGGGATATATTTTAGGCTAACCCAGGCAGTTCCACTCAGATTACTCTGGAGGATGTTTTGTCAAGTTTCTATTTCAAATTGCCTTCACTAACATGCCTTGTTTTCTGTAAACTCAAGATAACAGCTCTCAAAATCAAGTATAATCCCTTTGCCAAAGCCTTCCTGGATGCAAAGGAAAGGTGAGTTCATTTTTTGTTGGTTTTTTTTTTTTTTATCCAGGAGCTTTTTGCTGCTGATATGGTTAAAACTGTGACATCACCATATGAAAGATAAATTACATAACTGAATCTTGTTAATGCACAGTGGCATCCAAATGATGCATTCCAGCCCATAATTTCTAACTAATTTTGTTTGGACCTGCTTTATCTTCTGACATGTGAAGCGTCCCATGTGCCTGCAGGAGAATCTGTTTCCTTTCATTCCTCTCACCACTTAAGAAGCTGCTGTGCCTCAGTGTCAGGGTTTCCAGCTGGGGAAGGGGGAATGCTGCCTTCACCTTGTCTGCAAGCAGGAATGGTGCCCACAGGCAGATTTAGAACTCCATATTCAGCTCCCAAATATGGCACAAACTTAGGAACATTTTTGTTTATGTCATCAGACAAAAGCTCCTGCTTCCTTTATGGCAGAATGTAGGAAGGTCTACTGCTGCCTAGCAAGGTTAAATAAGAGGGATTTCCCTCCTTTTTTACACACTTCTCCAATTTTTAATGAATAGTTTCGATTGTAACTTTTGTAATCTTTCAATGAGAACACTTACCACTAAGTATTTTGCTTTTCAGGAACCATTCTAAGGATGCTCCAGAAACAGTCTCTGAAGGTCAACATATGACATATTCTCACTGTAAGGCTTTTATTCATGTCAGCTGCAAGTTTTGTGAGATATGATGGGTGCTGGGAACCTGGCTCTTGCTTGACTGGTTCATACTGGTCACTTACGGAGTCCTGAATTGTGTTCATAGAGAGGGACCCTTTAAAAAAAATAAGAAGATTGAAGAGACCTCACAGTAGGAAATAATGTGAGAGGTCCCTCAGAGGGATCATTTTCCATACAATCCAGTTTTTCAATATTAAAAACAATCAAGAATCAAGATGATATATGATATTTTCAGGGTTTTCTTACCCCTTTGTTTTTGTATTTGTGAATGTTTTTGTCACCTATAAAATTATCTTTCATAGGTAAATAGGTAAAAAAAATGAGGGGGAGCAGAAGTTGCATTTGTTTTACTGATAGCTTTTCTTTCATTTGTTCTTTAATGTATGTGACATTTTCTGGTTGCTTTCAGGTCTTGTTTTCAGTGTTGGTGGGTTGAGAGGGGGTGGAGGGTTTCTATTTTTTGTCACTTGTTTCACAAACCAGTATCTTAGAATCTGCTTGGTATTTCTGAGGCACAGCTGATTCTGCAAGAAGGCTGGTTATTTCTTAGTTGTACTGTAGCACACGTAATGCGGCAGTAGTAATAGTTTTGTTCTCTCTTTTCCCTCGAAGTGGGTGGGTGGTTGATTTCCAACCCAGATCCAATGTGTGCCTCGGGAAGCTCTAATTACCAGTACAGTGGACCTTTGCCTCTGCCTGCTCCGCAGGCTCCCCACAGCTGCGAGAGATACTCAGCCCTGCGAGGCCATCGGGCTGCTCCATACCCACCCTCCTACATGCAGAGGAATCACTCCCCTACAGGTAATCCTGGAGCACTGCTTTGCTGCCTCTCCCCTTGCCTTAGGTTAGCACAAGTACTGGGAGCATGCCCGAGCTGAGGCTAGGAAAGGGCATGGTGAGTCTCTGGAACAACCTGCACAGAACCCTTCGTGCACCCAGGGTGACTGAGGCAGCAAAGCAAGAGGTACCAAGAGCTGGGTGCACTCTTAATGATAAACTAGAGTGTGTGTATGTAGTGAAGCTTTCACTAAAGCTTCCTGTTATACAGAAAGAGCATGGCAGATTTCCTGCCTGACACAGTTGAACTCTCAAGTCAAAGCAGCTCTCAGGTAGGAGCTGGTGTGAGGCAAAGGCATTTTGGTATTGTCAGAACATCCTTTGAGTCTCTTTCACTTTCTAGATCTGGGTGCAGGGTTCCAGAGTTGGTTCTACTTTGATCAGAAGAAGTGGGTTAGAAAGAAGCGTAGGGATAAAATAATCTCCTTGCTAATTATAATTTATCAAGAATTGCTGTTTAATGGAAGTATTTATCTTAGAAAGATTTGGCTTGAAAGGGACCTTAAAAATCATCTTGTTCCAACCCCCCTGCCATGGGTAAGGACACCTTCCACTAGACCAGATTGCCCAAAGAGCCATTCAACCTGGCCTTGAAAATTTCCAGGAATGGGCCAGTATTTATAAAACTTTATTAAGTATTTTAGCTCAAATTATAAGGAAATCTGTATTAAAATATTGCCTGATATATGTCAATTATGAAAAACTATTAGTCAGACTTGCAGAAATGTAAATCCTCTCTCTGTCATGCTGTACCTTCTCATGTATCACACCTGGGATTGCAATGGCACCTTGCTACTCTCTAAATGAACACAGGAATTTTGCCTTTTTACCTGTGGTTGGGACTTCTGTCCTATTACCTGTGGCTGGGGACCTCATGACCAGATTGCTGCCTTAAGCCTGTCTGTGTTTTGCTGTCTTAAGATGTTGTCTGCAATATTCACTGAGGATTTGTTGCTTTTTTCTTCTCCCCGAAGTTAACTTACTGGAGAGCTCCAGCAATAATCTTCAGGTATTCTCAGGACATGACAGCTGGACTTTGCCATCCTCTCCACACACTAATTTGCTCTCAGTGCCACACACAAGGGGAGGTGCCAGCCCTGGACCCAGGTAAGGTTACAGGAAAACTGCTGATATGAGGAGCACTGAGGCTTGTAGGACTGTCCTGGTGATTTGCCCTTCGTTCCAAACTTTAATCAATATCCAGGATTTGAAATGTGTCCTAAGTGCCCAATTCAAGACTCTTTGGCAAATCTTTCTGACAAGCTAATTATCTTTTGCTCTTAAATCTATGGGAGTTCCATTTTTTCCCCAGCACTGGTGAAAACCAGGATCTTGGAACACCCACAAAGAATTCTGGTCTCTACAATCTATGAGCATTTTAAAACCAAATAATTTTTCTTCTTATATTGCTCACTACTATCCTGCAGGAAATGAGGATCCTATTCTAGGAGTAAATTGAATTTAGACCTAGAGAATCAATTCATTATCAAATATTTTCCCTTATTTTCCCCAAAAGAATGCAATAATTTCTTCTCTAACTTAAGTGTCAGGAAAATCAGCTCCAATTTCAAATTCACTGTTATCTGATTGAGTAGGTTTTCTTCTCAGGGGTCATACCATAGTAGCTAGGCAGTATCCTGAGACTTTGTGACCTCCCTCTCTAGAAACTCTTCTGATTCAGTTCCTAAGATGGGATGAGGAGAAGTCACAGAAGCACATAAAAAGGTCCTTAAATTTTGAAACCTCACTTATACTCGCACATTTCTCTCCATGCCTCCCTCCAAGGTCACCGGGTGTGATGGCCACTGATGATTTTTCACTTAAGACCTTCAAGGCTGATCTAGTTCGGTAACTTGAATTGGATAGCTGTCTTTGAGCACATAATGAAATTGACTTTACTGTGGCAAGTCTTATCGGGGCTAAATGCTTTGAAGTAAGTCATTCAATCTGTGCTGCTTTTTTTCCAGCCACTACCCTTGCCTGTGGACAGTGAGCAACAGTGCTGTAAATGTTGCCAACCCAGGAAGCGAGGTGAACAGCAGCCCTCCAAGCGTGTTTTTAAGGGGTAATGTCCCCTTTTCTGCTGCATCATCAGTGCAAATCCCTCTGCAGGGAATGCTGTCTGGCAGCATGGAAGCACAAGGGGAAGGTGCTCTCAGCAGACTGTCCGACTCCACGTGGACATCCTCACACTCCTTTTAATGGACAGGCAGCTCCCGAGGGAAGCTCAGCCAACCAAGACTGACACAAATGGCAAATGATCCCTGAGGAGTGCAGTGCAGAGATGTATGCGGGAAAAGGACTTCATCACTTCCCATAATGTACTTTTTGTGTGCCAGCTAAGCCAAAATGCAAAGGCAGGAAATATTATAGGAACCAGCTTCTTACTGCAACTTTTATGCATCATTCAGGATGATGTCCAGAAAGAATCTTTTTAGTTAGCTTTGCTTCTATGTCACGTTAAAAATGGTCAGAGACATGGGACTGAGTGAAGCAGGCATGGCAGCTGGATACTCGCATGTCATTTTAGAAGTTCCTTCTGTAACTAACAGCCAAGTCCAGGGAAAATTGTGAGCAAGTTTCCAACTGGTGAGCCAGTTTCCAACTGGCAAGTTTCCAAGTCCAGGGAAAATTCCAGCAAGTTTCAAAGTGCTGGAAGGGACAGCACTGCTTTAAAGGCTTTCTGAATCTCTTACACAGAGATTTGCACAATACCTGAAACTAAACCCCTCAGGGGATGGAACTAGTGTGACATCCTAATGCCACCTGCATACAGCATTCTGTCCCCTTCCCTTCTCTAGCTGCTGTTTGCTGTGTGTGTGCCATGGGGACAGTGGGCACACTCAAACTGCAAAAGTGGCTGCATTGTAGCAGGGTGAAGGACAGTTAGTTTAGCATTTAGAGTCTGATGTTACAGTCTTTGAAATGGAAAGCTCCAGTGTTTCCAATATGTGCTATTTTTGAAAGAGTGGAGGGAAAAGAATTACAGAAAAAATACTCAGCTTGCATTTCCACTTTTCTTCAGCTATAGAGTACAAATAAACCATGAATACATGGTGTATTATCTCCTCGGTGCCTTTCCAAGGTGTAAACACACACACAGTCTTTCTCATCTAACAACCTCTGAGCTACTTAAAGCAGTTCTGCCAGAAGCAAGTTGAGAGAACAGGAATTTTCTATTCCTTGTCCTGTTACTGGGTGTAAGGTCCTGGGTATGGTATTTCATGTCTTCACACCTGTTTGCCTTCTCACTTTGTTTGCTTCAGCTTCCTTTTTCAGGCTACTGCTTTTCCCATCCCGCATGAGTGTACAACATTTAGCACAGTGGAGTCCTGATCTGTCTGGGATTTCTAACCACTACTGTGATGCAAATAACAACAGCCATTCCCCAGTCTTCCTTGTCCTTTCATGTATGTCCCTATCAAATTCTCAGAGAAGAGTTCCGCTGTTTGGTCTCTATAAAGAAAAACCTGCAAGCTAACTCATGTAGATATGTCTCTGTATAATGAAATGCCCAGCAGCACTTCTGGTCTGTTTAGAGTCATGTGCATTGATAGGAGACAATCCCCAGCATAGAAGAGGATTCTCCAAAGCTCCTGTGAGCTGATGTCTCTGCTTCTGCTAGATATAGCAACATTCCCTTTGTTAATACTCATTTACTGCATACAGATTCTGGGAGCAACGTTCTATTTTGGGTAGACATTACAGGCAGCAGCAAGAGGAGCCTTTTGATACACATCTGCCTGGTGAACTCAGCAAGCTTCTGTTTGATATTCTATTACCTGGCCCAGAACCACCCCCTTAAGTTGCTTCCAGTGTTCTGCATTTCCATGCCTTCCCCATTTGGCTTTTCAGATCTGCTGAAGGCAAGATCATGTGCCAGAATGCACTCAGGAACACTGTTAGTTTTGCTGACTTGTGCTGCAATCCCCTAAGATCAAAGTAATGAAGCTGCTTTGGGTGTGCATTTTTATTAATAGCGGCATTGGTCAAACAAGAGTTAATAGAGTGCAAAAAGCTTTGCATCCTGCTATCAGTCTAATCCTTGTCAGTTCTGACTGAAAATCTGCCTTCCCACATTCTGACAAAAGCTTGGTGATGAGTTTTTCAATGTTATGTTTTCTGTGCCTTGCAGCAAGAAATGTAAGTAGGTGTTTTTCTCAAAAATAACTCTGCTTTACAGATGAGGTTTATTAACTGACTTATGCTACCCTCTTCTGGCTGTTCAGCTCCTCACAGACACACCACACACAGAGTCTACATAAAGATGCTAAGAAGCAGGCAAGTGGTGACTTCTCTGTGTTCCAGGACTTGCAATACTCCCTTCATGGTTAATGAGTTGGATAATTTCTTATCCCATACACTGCATTACAGTAATACATGAGTGATTATGAGGTGTTACTCAAACTGCATTTTTATTTCACAAACAATGTAGGGGAACATCTAATTAGCTTTCCTGATAGTCCCATAGGATTGAAAGAATTTAAAAATGATCAAAATGAACCAATTTTTCTTCTTTTTCACTGTAAAAGCAGCCATGACTCATGTCACCGGAGGCAAAAAGTTCTGAGATATCAAAACTGAGCTAGGTCTTTGTCATTGCAGAAAATCTGATTTAGATTTCTTTCTTTCTGTGTCTGAGAAATGACACAGAAAGATAAAATACCCTTGGTTTGCTCACTACCCGTGCCCCCATCTCAGTACAAGCTGGTATTTGTAGCCCAAAGCCTTGGGCTTGAGGATAGCAGGGAGTATGCTGATCTTGGGTTTCGTGTTGGGGAGTCACTCCCACAGGGAGTGGGACTCGATCCTTATGGGTTCCTTCCAACTTGAGATCTGTGATTCTGATCTATGATTTTGCAACTCTGGTAAATGATCTGGGAACTGCTGTCTGGTTTGGACAGGTTACTTCTAAGCAGTGGACGCACTGGAGAAAGCTTTTGCTAACTGCTTACAAGAAAAACTGCTGTTCTACCTTCCCAGCTCTCCTTTCCCAGCACAATGGACTTCCCTACAGGCTGGGATGCTGGCTGCAGTGTTCTCCTGTGGGAGGCAGATTCCCTTAAACTGTGTATAAAATTGTTCCTCTCCTAATAAACCACTACTGTGGATTTGGTTTTGCACCAATAGTGCACTTGTTTCTCAGCAGATTTCTGCTTGGCATTAAAACCCATGCAAGGATAATTTCTGAATGAATATTTCCCTAGTTGTTGTAAGCAGCAACTGAAATAGCAGCATGAAAAGAGAGCAAAGAGCCCTCTCCCCGGTTTTTATATATGTTTTGATAAAATCACTTCCTGACTTTGTGGAAAAGAAATATACTAAAAGACTGGAATAGCTCTTTTGAGGTCTCCAGGGTAAATATGGTACCTGGTATTACCAGGTGACAATGGTAATACCAGGTACCAAATGACAGTTTGTAATTTTTAACCCGATTTGATCACGAAGCCTACACGGCAGGTTTTTGTCCTGCCAGAAGCAATGCCGGGTACGTGGCTCGTGCCCCTCAGGCCTCTCCCCGGCACAGCCAAGGGGCCAGGGCTTGGGAACACAGCTCCATGCAAATCTCCATGTTATTAGAGAAAGGAATCCTTTATTTTCAGTTTCTGCAGGGCTTTAGCACTGTAATCCCTTACTAAATGTGAGGTTGCAGGGTGGTTTTTGTGACACCTCATTTAAGCGCATTAAAAAAGAAGCGGAGGGAAGCGGTTAATGAAAGCAGAAGAGCTACAAGGTAAAAAACCCGAGACGTCAGGACAACACGGCTGCCTCCGGTGCCGCAGGTCCTGCCCCAGGGTCTGCAGCTGTCCCTGGGCCTCGGCGTCCCTGTGCTGGGAGCCGGGCAGGGTGGCAGGGAGCCTGCCCTTAAATCCTTCCCGGGATTCGGGACCGGGGCTTCTCCTCAGCATTCCCGCCTGTCCCGCGGCCTGAGGCGGGTGCCTTTTGTCTCAGGCTTTTCCCTCGCGGTTTATTTTCCTGGCTCTGGGTCACGGGTGTCCCAGTAAGGCAAGGAAGCGCCTCTGGCCATGCCCAAGGAAGCGTGGAGCAGCTTTTCCCTCCGAGCCCACAGCTCCGGGGACACGTCCCTGTGGAAGCCCGAATGGCAGGCCGCTGCTGGCCGCCCTCTGGGCGCGGTGCTGGGGGCGCTCAGCAGCCCGCGCGGCCTCGTCCCAAAAAGTCCCTCGTAGATATTCTCAGTTCTTCTGAAGAAAGAACAGAGAGAATTTTCCCAGGCTTGGCCTGGGAAACTCAGAGGTAAGAATTATAAACTATACCATCACTATCTCTTCTTGCACCTGTTGTTTACAATAGTTGTTTTCCTGAGTTTGTTATTCATAGTTCACATAGATAGTGTGTGGGGTGCTTTCTCTATGACGAATCAGGTCTTAGCCTAGTGAGTCTGGTTACAAAAGACTCGCTGGATTTCTACGATTTGGGCTCTTCTTATAATAAAGCTTGTTCTCTCGCCTTCCGAACCTTGGAGTCTTTCATTCTCGTTCCTGGCTCAACAAGGACAGTCCCTTCTGTCTCCTGTGCCTCACCGTGTCTCTTTGGGAGATGGGCTGCTCCAGCAGCACCTCATTCAGGCCAAGAGAAGGGCTTAACATGTGGCTTTATGTGTCCTCTTCCATGACTGTGGAGTTTTAAGAGAACGTCCCTATGCTCCCTTATAGGCAGAAAATCAGAGAGAAGATAAACATCACCTGCCTGAATTCTCCAGTATGAGCTCACATGTTTCCTGTGAGCCAGCCCTGGCTGCCCATCAACAGAGACACCCATGGCCCCGTCAGTTTAAGCTTAGCTGCTGCTGTTTGTCCACGCTGGGTGCTTGCTTAAGCACCCAGGTGTAGCTTTATCATGAAGCTGGTTCTGGGTTCTCATCCTTGGGCAGATCCTCTGCACAGCTCATTTGGGTCCTGTGTTTCTGTTTGTTCTTAAAATAAGCCTGATAACTGCTTAGTATTGCTTAATAACTGCTAATATTGAACCATTTTTATATTTTAGCCATATATGCTGGTTATACAAGTTTGTAGGTTAAAAATAAATCCTCTAAATTTAACACGCTGGTACAAATACACCATTTCTACCTAATGATTGTAGTTGTGTGTCACGGACTAGTAGATCCATAACAACAATAAATAATAGTCCTTACCACAGAGATGCTAATGGTTGCTATGTGATTTGAAAGTGTGTCATTTTGAGAAGTTGTCAAAACATAAATTATGGGTGATTTTTATGGTGAGTTCAAGGATTGCTCATTTTTTAAATGAAGACTCAATCGAACTAGGGGAGGATGTGAATTGTATAGACCGAACACCTATAGTTTTCAAAGACTTTCTGTAGGACTTTGTATAAATTATTTAAGCCTCATAGGTCAGGTGCCTGAGCATCTTTTTATTCTCAGGGGCAGCATTGCATCACTCAGTTTCTTACCTGAAAACTGGGCATTTTGCCTTCCTCTCAACCTCTGTAGTGGAAGATCTCTGGGGTAGGAGTTCCCCTTGCTGCCCATACATACAGAACTGACAAAATGAGGTCGTGTCTTGCTGGGGCCTTTTGGTGTAGTCTTACATGTAAGAATTCCATATCCTTGAGTGTTTGTCACCAACAGAGGCAGAATCAGTAGCACTGTGGTCTTCATACTCTAAAACCTATGAGTTGTGCTCTGAACAAGACATCACTGCTGCTCCCAAAACACAACTTGACTCCAAGAAGGAAGCAATGTGTCCAAGTAACCTGCTGTGGGGAATGATGCCCCTGAAAATGTTTTAGAAATCTGTTTGCCAGGCTGTACTTTTGCAGTGAAGTCGAGGTAAAGCTGTCTTCTGTTGTTCTAGGTTGCTCTGGGAAAAATCAGGGAAGCTTCCATGTACACCTTTACTTTTATGACAGATTTCATATGGAGGTCAGTGCAGCCCTGGACCAGGTCAGACTGTGGGCTTTGTGAGTTGCACAGGGTGTCATCACCAGGAGGCGATGTGAGGAACATCACCCCAAACACTTTGAGGATGGTCAGGTCTGGAGTTCATGTCCCCATGTCACTGTGATCTCTGTGGCTGCAGCTGGCATGTCGCTCCTAGAAAAGGAGCGAAGAGTCAAATTGCACAGGCACAGAGTGCTTGATGGCTGCTGTAGCCTGTATTTATTGGATATTAATATCAGATTGCTTTTCAGAGAGGATGTGGTAAAATACAAAACCATTACTTCTGGTGATGAGACATTTACAAAGTGCCTAATTTAAAACACAAAATGCACTGTAACCTTTGCTTTTGTCAGATCCCTGGGTTCACTAATAAGCCTTAGTTGTCCTGCCCAGCCTCACCTGGAGCCTCCGCCCACACTCCTGGAGCCTTGTTTAAGCTCAGCCCAAGGATATTGGTTCCTACCTGGGCTCTTTTAGTGAGTATGTGCTCTGGTTCTTGAGTTGGTGTTTGACTTGCCTGGACCTGATGCTTGCTGGGCTGTTGGTAGGATGTGTTTTCCATCCCAGTCCTGCCCTGCCTGCTGGGCTCAGCTATGCTAGGTTTGTGCCCTGCTGCTGAGAGCCCTGCCTGCACTGGGGCAGCCCTTGCCTCCCCATCCTCTGCTTCTGCTGCCCCTGGCAGGTTTGTAGCAGTTTAATTTCTCTCTCACTTTTATATAGTCCCTGCTGGTGAATGAGGGGTTCAGCAGGGCAGTCTTCAGTGTGTCCTGACCAGTTTCAAATGCGTGTGGCTTTGTCTGTATAATGAGTATGATGCCTGAACCTGCAGAAGGGTGACATATTTAAAATGTCCCTGGTCATGGGGTGTTGACTTCTGTTGTAGATGCAGCTAAAAGGCCCAAGAGAGGACCATCCTAGGAAAGTGTTGTTTTACTGTTCAAGCCTATACTATTCTTGGTAAAGAAGTTGTTTCTCATGTGGTGACAGCTGTGGAGTGTTGGTGCTCTCAGGGCCAGGTCTCTAGGGGAGCAGAAGAAAAAGAGGTATAAACCTGTTTAACATCTCTGTGTTGCCTCTACTTCTTTGAGCTGGCTGTTCAGGCTCTGAACCCTTCTGCAAATGAACACTCTCTCCCTGTATTTTTCTTTGGTTTTTTGATGTTTTTGGGAAAAACAGTAGGACTTTTAGCCACAAATGTAATTACAAATAACTGGAGTATCTTAAATTTGCATTTATTGATAATGTGGCAAATTCGGTGTATATGCAAAGAGATGAAGATTCTTCATGGGCAGTATGTGTTGTTGCTATTACTATGAAGTGCTGGTTTTGTCAAAATAAAAATTTTCTTTTTGGGAAAGGTCTGTTTTCATGGATATAATTTAACTGTTTTGGAGAGGTTGAAATTACTTAAAATGTTCAGAAGTGGGGCTGAATGGTACTATTGCAGCTTAAACTGACTTTCACTTTGGAATTCAGAATTGTTATGGCTTAAAAAAAATTAAATGAGAGAAACTTATTTTGAGCATACTGAACTCCTTCAAAGGAGACTTTGGACATAATTTCTTTCTAAATTTGTCTTATACTCTGTCAGTGTGGAATATGGAGTCTTCCAGATTATTCTTTTGGGGCAGGAAAGACAAAAGAAATGTTAGTTCTGCCAGAACGGTGTGATCTGGTAAGAATAAAGTGGTATTTTACTTCTGAAGGGTTGGTTATTTTTTTAAGTAACTACACACTCTAATTAGGAAGGACAAAAATCCATGGATTCTAAGAGTTTTTGGAAGAACTGTTTTAGAAGCTATAGGTGGGCTAACTTGAAAGAAAGACTGAAGTGTGTATATACATCTGCAAATATTTATGCATTAAGTTTCTTCTTTCTTCCAGCAAGGTCAGTGAAAACAGTTTAATATTTTTTAAACAAAGCTATTTCGTGTACAGCTAATCCTTGGTTCAGAAAAACCCAAAAAACCAACCGCCATAAAAAAAATAAACAAACACCAAAAAATCCAAATCAAAGAGCTTTTGAAAAAAGTCTGCCTTTCTTTTGTTTATATATGCCATTGCAGACAGTTGTGACTTTGCTCTTTGGATGCTGTACCTCTGAATGCCTTACGCTCTCTTCTGTTCGTTAGTTGTCCCCAAGGGCAGTCTGAAATACAGAAGGTGCAGACTCTGCCCCTTGCCCAGAGGACTGAGGCATTGTCAGAGCAGAAGTGGGGCAGTTTAACCGAGGGTAGCCCAGAGCCCAGCTCTGTTTGAAGTGGCTGTGTAACTCAGCAGAAGGGCTGAGCTGACTGTGGTGTGGGGATCCAGGACCAAGCTGTTCTGAGGCAGGCTCTCAGTTACTATGAAATTCCACCCTGCAGCGGAAAGGGTTTCACCAGCTGAGCATTTTCCTTTGAAACTCTGGAGTCTCCAGACCAGTCAGTTTTAGCCCTAGGACAAGCTGTGTGCCTGTGGACAAGCTGTATGTGTAACCCTTCTCCTAACAGCAGCTGGCAGACAGGAAACTGGGCATGTTCTCTGTCTGATGAGTTTCAATGTCCTCAGGTCTTTGCTGTCTTCTCCTATAGAAGTTCCTCTCTACCCAAGTAAATACCCAGGCAAAAGAATCCATTTGTGTAACGTATGCTGGTCAATTGCACTAATTTTGCCCTGAAAAGTCTAATGTCCAAAAGGGACATGTTGCTTTTTTATTTATTCTGTCAGCTTTCAATAAAATGTTTTGTCAAGGTTTGCTCAAATCTTTGGTTTGAGTCGCCTTGAGCAATTTTTTTGTTAGTTTGTCTGTCTTTGTTTTGTTTTGCTTTTTATATTGCTTATAGCAAGAAATCTAGTTTCTGGAGCCTTTAAATGTGTTAAATCATTTCGCTGTTGGAAAGGTTGGTATAAATAGACAATCAACATAGGAATGTAGAAAGGTCAGGGGCTTCAGGAGTATGCTCTATTCCCCTGCCATTGGAAGGAAAACATGATTCATTTTATAAACTAATCAAGATTTGTTGGAATATTAATTGAGGCTTAGGCCCCAGTAGGCCATGGAGAAAAGGCTGACATTTAGAAAGCTTATTTCTAGCTGAAATGTGTTTATGGCTAATTCATAAATATTAGTTCTTGGACTGGTGCTGTCCTTTTGCTGAAATTATTAATTTCTTTCATTTTTTAATGTGGTATTGGGTTTTTTGGCTGTGGTTTTTTGGTTTTTAACTTCTGTGCTTGGCAGCACTTCACAAATTGCCTTCTGAATACAATTTTACACTATGTCTCATTTGGTCCTTCTTCTCCTGAAGGAGGAGATGCTTGCTTTTTCCTCAGGTGCACATTCCTGCTGCTCCCTTTGTCTAATCTCTCCATGCTGCAGCCTCAGAGTGAGCTGTGTGGACTTGTGATCTCCATCCCTTGATGCTGGGGCACTGTGGGACTGGGGCAAGCCATCCTTTCTGATGGGCAGCTGCTGTCAGATCAGATTAAAAATCTTTTGTAACTGCAATCCCAGTATTAATTTTGCTGCCCAGCCAAGAAAAAGGTTTAGTTTTATTTCACTCCCTTCTGAAGTATTTTGTTTTTCTGTTGCTCTGTTCATCCTAGTGCTCTTTTCTGTGCTGACTCAGTTGAAATTCTTCCATCCTGAACTTGGTGAGCAGAGCTGTCTGCAGTATTTCAGTCATTCTTACTAGTGTTTTGTATAGTGCCACAAAAACCACCCTTTCTTCTGGAAATACTTCAGATTCACCCTATGGTCATGTTTGCCTCTCTAACAGAAGGTAAGGTTTCATTTTTGGGCAGCACTGATACATGAGGAATGACCTTTATTTCCCCTTGCTGCTGAGGGGAACCTATGATTTGGGACTCTTTGTAGCTTTTACAATATCTGAACTAGGCTGCTTACTGCTGTGAGGTGTTGCTAAATTATTGGTGCTACCAAAAAAGCTGTAGCAGAGGGAAACCTTGAATAAGGGAGAGGATGCACTTCACCTACAAAGGGTGAAATCCTGGTAGCACTTGTGCTGACATAATAGATGTGCAATAGGAGTCAATAGAGAACTTGTCCTTTCCCCCAGTGTCTGACTGATTTCATCAGGACCTTACATAAAATCTGATGTCTGACTGTTGAACATGTGATTCATCCCTAATTTCAGTATAGAATTAGGAAAACAGAGGGGGAAGAAAAGCAGTGGGAAGTAGGAAACTCAACCTCCACAATATGCTTTATACCCGATGTAATCTCAGCCCGTGTTCACCTCGGTGAAACAAAAAAGCTTAACCAATGCATCCCATGTTGTAAGGAGCCAGGTGATGTGTGAAATCAATTTGACCTGAAGAAACAAGGAAGGGGGTGCAGTCTCCTGCCCTAAATTAAACTAATTAAAAGCTATCATCTTGCATCTGACAGCAGCGGCAGCTGCCTAATTGGATGTTAAAAATACGCCTGCCAGTCTTTGAGAAGTACATGTTTGCATGGCAGTGACAAGTGGTACTTTGGCCTTTGTACAGGATGTTAAAAACCAGGGGCTGATGTCTGAGATAATGTCTGAATGTGTAATGGCTGCTTCCTCTCGCTGCATAGGCTCTGCATCCCCAGCCTCTGACTCATGCTGAGGTCCCAGATTTTCAGCAGAAAGCCAGCTCATTTTTACACTCCTGCAGAATTCTATCCTGACTTTGCAGAAGCCTTGTTTACAGGATAGCTGCATGGTTTGGTTGGGTTTTTTTCTGGTGTTAATTTCTTTAATCTGGAATGGGAAAAGCTGGTGCATAGGTCAGTGATCCAGAAGTGTCCCTGCGTGGCACAGCCCCCTGTAAAATTTGCTCCTCCATAGTAAGGAACTTTTTGTCTGTGATTGCCTGTTAGTGTCAGCAGCCCAGATTTGCCTTTCAGAAAGAAGAAAGAAAGCAAAATTAAGGTGTGGGTGAGGGAGAATGACCAATTCAAAGCAGAACCACAGACACCTCAATGTTTGGGGTGGTATTTTTTCCCTTTCTGCCTTGCAGTGAGTTGCTGGTATCATTTTTTTCTTCTAAATCCAGCAGATGGTGTTAGATGGCTATTTAATGACTCGCATGGGACAGAAAGATCCTGGTGACAGAGCTGGGAAGATGCAAGAAGGAGCAGTTTTGTAGGGATGTTCAGTGAATCTGAAAGCTGTGATAGGCTCCTGTTTTAAGCATCTGTGTGTATGCTTTCAGCTTACTCCTAGGGAGTGGGGAGCTTCAGAGCTGTAGTACTTGATTTAAATTGAAGTTTCTGTGACTCTCTAAAGTCTCTAGATTTTCCCTCTAAAGGCTTAGGTGTGCTTGAGTGCAATAGAGCAAAATGAATATAACCAGTGGCCCTCACTGAGCACTTTGGGGTTGGGAGGTGAATAAGTTATTTTGGTATTGATTTTTTGATTGAATTTTTCCTTGCATGCACCTTAAATGGAAAAGTGAAGTGGTGCAAACTCTCTGCAGTGTACTCCCATGACAGAAGTATTTCCTAAATCCCACAGTCCATACAAGGGAGATAAGTGAGGTGGAATGAATAAGATGTGAGCTCAGCAGGTTGTCCACTGTCCAGCCAGGCTAAAACATGGCATCAGTTTCTGACTGCTTTCTGTTAGCTGGAGTGATGAATGCACTTGGTCAAGCTCCTGGAGAACGACTGTCTGTCTATACTGACCTGGATCTGTTACAGATGATATTACATGGGGAAACAGATGTCTGAAATTTATGAGTATACCTCTGGGTAGGAAAAAAAAAAAATCAGCCTGAATAGATGTAGATACAGATGGCCTGTAATTTGCTGCCATTAAGGAAAGATCTTGGGGGTATTGTGGATATTTCATAGACTGTCTGGTGAGCACACAGCAGTTAAAGTTAAGAATTGCAGAGAAAGGTAGTTAAACATCTGTTCTGTGGCTGTATAAGTCAGTGGTATAACCCACCTCTTGAACACTGTAACCAGTTCTAACAACTGTCTTAAAAAGAATGTAGAAGAGCAAGAAAAAATGTGGAAGAGTGCTTAACTAGTTTGACCCTTCACCCTGGAAGTGAAGGGACTGGGGTAGGATATGGGGGAGTGCTATAAAAACGGGATATGGGGATATGCTAAAGATGAACAGAGAAAAATTATTGCTACTTTTCAATGTAATTGGAGAAAACACCCTAAAACTTTGTGTGGGTTTTTTTTGTTTGTTTGTTTGTTTGGGGTTTTTAAAGTGTGCTGATTCCTATAGTGCATAAGGAAATTGTGGAGCTTGTTTTCACTTGATTTTTCTTTCTTCTTTGTAGAATTAGGAGAAAAAAAATTGTCCATAAAAGGTTGGGCAAATTCAGAAGATCCATTGTTGGCTGTGAAGCATGAATGCAGGTTCTGGCAATATAAGATGAGAGGGGTCAGCTTGCAAGTTCCCTTTCTAGTCTTTTGCCAAGCATAGTGTTTTCTGGCAATTTCTGATGGATCTGTTCAGTGGTTACTCTGAGTGGCTACTGGAAATGGGATTACAGACTTCCTTTCCTGTGAGGTGATGATGCATATTTAAGTGATGGATTTTAGAAGTGGGGCTCTACAGGTCTGGTACTGTAGGCCTAGAGGTATCTCCTGCAACCTGTCACTCAGGTCACAGCAGGCTGCTGGTGGAGCTCAGCCTGCATCTGCTTCTGCCTTTTAAGCAGCCTTCAGCCTGAGCCCGAGGGCTGGGCCAAGGATGCTGGTAAGATTCACCTTAACATCAAACAGTTAACAGGCTGACACAGAAAATCATCAGCACAAAAGTCTTGACATGCCAGTCAAGGGAATAATTTATACAGTCCCAGGAAATTTTGTTTTTATAAAGTGACAGCTTTAAATGGTGGCATAATGTAGTCTACTTCCTAGACTTGCTCCCGAGCAGTCACTAAAAATAGCACACACTGGGGTATACAAATGTCCTGGGTAGAGGCACAAGAAATGAAAGAAAGGTAGACTAGCATGACTTGTCTGTTAATAGACTGCAGGACTGCTGGGTTTTGATAAGATTTTTTTTAAGAAGTTGTTTGTTGGACAGGATAGGGCTGTTTTGTGTCCTGCAGTGCATAAATCCACACCCAGTAGTTAGAATAATTTATCCTATGGTATTTAATCTTAGAGCATCCTAAAGCAATTTACAGCCTACTGTCCACAAAGAGAGCCTTATCAATATCTGGGCTGGGAAGAGTCATTCCTAAATGTTACCAACCCTCTCCTAGCTGCAAATCATGTGTCCATTCCTGCCTGCAGAGGGAAGCCCCCATCTGCCCCAGAGAGAAAAACACCCTCCAGGAAGCCCTTCTACCTATAGTCTGTTATTCCTGGCCGGCTTTCATAATCCTTTAGAGGAGGGAGGGCTGTGATCTTCCTTCATGCCTTGAGTTTTCACTGGGGATTTGCTTTCCTCCATGTCTTTGCTTGTGTTGGATTGCTCATAGACAATAAAAGAAAAGCCCGTGTAAGGAAAGGCTTCTGGTTGGTGCATCTCAAAGGCCTTGCTGGTTAGAAGGAGAATGTTGTGGATGCTAGTACTGCCTTGACATGATACATGTGCAATTCTGCATTGCAGATCTGATGTAGATGAGCTGGCTGAGTGTGTAATGTACTGTGCTTGGGCATTAAACTTCCTTTGGTTTGCTGAGCTCTTGGTTACTTTTGAAAATTCTCTTAACGGCTTTCGTCCCTTCTGGATGTCCATAGATGGTGTCCTTGGTGGAAACAGACTCATCCTCACACTTGCAGACAATAATTCTCTTAAGTTAGTGGGGTCTGATTGGGTTTTATTCATTCTGTTGATGTCAATTTAGCTTGTCAGCTTCTGAGGCAGCTGCATGTGTCCCCATCCTGTGTGGGCTGAAGGGGAGCAGAGGCTCTCCAAATGGCCCTTGGCAGCCAAGGGGGTGCAAGTTCATCAATAACTGTTGCTGTGGTAACACATCAGCGCTGTCCCTGTGCTGAGTTTTCACTGCTAGGTGCTAACACTTAAAATTATTAACCTGGATTGGGAGTAGTGGTGGCGGCAGAGAGCTGCAAAATGGGATTAAGCACTTGAGGTGTGTTAAGGGAAAACGTTCAGTCCTTGCCTAGATGGCTCTGCAGATTGGTGAGGGGATAACACAGCTTTTAGTGGATTTGGGCTCTTTAGTGATCCAGACAGAAAATGTGGGCATTTGAGTGCAATAGTGGGTAAGTCCCCAGGCTTTCCTTTGTTTTCATATTGGTAGTCTTAGCAAAAAGTCCAAGGGCTGATATGAAAAACTGGTGCACTTAGATGTGTTCAAAATCCTCCTTTCCTTGCCAATGGCCACTAACCAAATACTGCTGAGAATCTACTGAGGCATTGTCCACACTGAGGCCAAGTTGTCAAAATCTTTGGGATGGTTTTAGCACAAGTCCACTGATAGTGAAAGAATAAATTGAAGCATTACTAATGAATCTAAACATCTTAATTTCTTCTCCCAGCTATGCTTCTTGAAAACAGCCTCTATTTTTAGAGGCCATCTACAAATAACATTTTTAATCTTACATGTATTAATGTTCTCTCTGGAGTGGAAGCACAGCATGCATTATTCAAATGGCCTGTATGTTTGTTTGTGTTTTGGTCTTCATTATCAAATCAAATTGAGTGAGATTAATATAATTGTATTTATATTCAGTTTGATTTTCTGATTTGTATGCACTAACTCTGTCCCTAAGTAATCTTCCTGGGATGAAGCAAGGTTTATTTTGTCTTTTTTTTTCTGGATGTGTTCTTGTTTGTTGGGTCTTTTTTTCCCCTTTTTATATGAAATGATGTTTGTTACTTCTAATCATATAGCAGCTCTGAAGCTTGAGAGGTCTATTTTTTCTAAAATATGTCCTATTTTCAGAATTAATTAAATCGTATATGCTTCAGTGTATATGAAGTATCTTTTTTTTCTGGCAGTAGCTTTGGATTTCATGGGTTATAACCCTGGATTTAAAAGGAAGTATTTTAATTACCTATCTTCTCACTGCTACTTCATCTTTTCTCACACAAAATGTTTAGTTAATATGAAACATGGTGATTTCTTCTGGACTTCTTGATGGTGTCTTAAGATATTTACTCCTGTACACAAGGTCACATTAATGCACCTTAAATGACCGTGTTTTGCCTGATGATTTGGTACAGGGCTTGCAGAAGTTCTAGATACAGCAATTGCTATATGACATTGGATCTTATTCTATTTTTATGAACTGTTGATCTTCTGTGAACTTTTGGCACCAGCAGATTTTGCTTGAAGAATTTTACATCCCCCCTGTATCTCCTTATGATACATATCTCAAACTTCACAGAATCTCTTCTTTTCCCTAGTAAAGCAGCGTTCCTGTCTGGCTGAGATGATTCAGGAAATGCTTATCTGCCTTTGGTGTGAAATAACTGCAATAACCCAACAGCCTCATAGTGATTTGGTGTCTGAGAACTGATGGTGGTGCTTCTTTGCCAACATGGGCAGTGTAAAGCCTGTAAGCTCCTCTGTGACCATTATTGAAGAATACATATATTTTGGGGGTGCATCTGGGTCGGCATGCAGCCTTACAACATGGTTCTTAAATTGATTCACTCCATATTTAAGCCAAATGTTCTTCTGGAATGATTGGAACAGATGGGAATTACCTTTCCTGCAAGTGTGTGATGCAGCCTGCCTGTTCTGCAAAACCTTCTGAACTTTGACTAGGTCAGAAAACCTGCTGTGCTAATTTGCTTTTGGCTGCTTCAAAGGTAGAGCATCAGCTGAGGGATCTCCTCATGCTGTTAAGGACTCAATG
Source organism: Leptocoma aspasia (assembly GCA_013399835.1). Taxonomy (NCBI): domain Eukaryota; kingdom Metazoa; phylum Chordata; class Aves; order Passeriformes; family Nectariniidae; genus Leptocoma; species Leptocoma aspasia. The sequence continues at coordinate 860,528 of VXAX01008057.1, forward strand.
GAAAGAACTGATAATATTTTTTCACCTATCCTACAGGGAGCTAAAGTATTTCTCCCCACTTTTCTCATCTGAGACAAAAGGATTGCAGCTTCATTCTAGAAATCAGTAAGGTAATGAAGATGATAAGGGAAGCTTCTCAGTGCTAAAACCATGTCCCTGTGCAAGGCTCAGTCTTTGAGATTTTAGCTTTGCAGTCTTCCTTCAGTTCTGCCCTCAGGCCTGGAATTATCTGTCAACATGTTAAGGGAATTTAAACCGTGAAATAAAATTTGGGTGAATTGCAAAATGCCTGATGAGTTCAGGAAGGGAGCCAGCACCCACTTTGTCCTTCTCTGATATCTTATCACAAATAAGAAACTACTGTTGAAAGCTGGAATTAGTTCTAGTATGAGTGGAAAGTCCCATATTCCTCCCTCTTCTCTCTTCCTGCCCCCAGCCCTGGAAAAGTACAGGACAGCAGCACTCCAATTAGTGGGTTAGAATTTGTGCTGGTGTTCCTGTGATTCCCTGTGTGGATTTTCAAAGCAATGTAAAGGCACCAGAAAAATGTGTCTGTACTGAAAATGGAGTTTATGTGCACAGTAATATTAAAACTGTACCAGTGTAGTCCTGCTGGAAAATTCTCCTTTGTAGGGTAGCCTGATGGCTGTTGTACTTTGGAGTTTGAGCTGAAAGGTCACGCTAGGCTTGTGCTTTGCATGGTCAGCAAAATAGTCCAGTGCTTTCATATGAGATCCAAAAAGCTTAGAAGCTCTTATCTCTTCAGCTGTTTATGCCAAAGTGCTGGACATGAAAGACCAAATTATGTTTTGTTTTTTGCAAAGCTTTCACAGTCACTTCTGCTTTCTTTTTGCTGTGACCCCCTTACTGAGTGGCTAAAGGGTCTGCTGCCATTCCCACTCTACAGCCCAAAGATACTCAGCCTCTCCCATACCACAGACATCTTTTCACAAGTTCATCCTCCCAGACCTGCAGCTGCCATCTGACAGGAATATTTTGGCACATTTTTCACCTTTGTGGCTTCTCTGCTTGGTCTGTAGGGCAGGCTGGGACCATGGCTCCTTATAAAAGTAGCTGCTTTCCTTGGCTTCCAACAGGATATTCCTTATGCTCTGCTAGTGGGAGACCACAGAGCAGATTGGTTGGTTTTCATTTTGAAACTGTCACTTGAGCCTAAGTATAAGATGGGCTGGAATGCTTTGCTGAAGGCATTTCCCTGGTGGGATTGCAGAAATTTTAATCCTTCTTGTTGCTGTTCTTTGTCTTGCTGCTCTGTGTGACTTGTTTGCATAATTTGATTACTGCATGATGCTGGAGAAGGAAAGCAACAGAAAGTTGTTCCTGTGAGAGTTGCAACAGTTAAGAGGTCACCAGCAAAAAAGTAAGTCTGCATGGTCAAAACAATAAACTTTTTTGAAGGATGGTAGCAAAGAATGGTTTTGTGTAGAAAAGTCATGGCTTCAAAAGCAATTTTAAATTAATGAGTCATGGTCTTGATCTTACATAGTGATATGATATCTACACATAAATAACAGAAATTAAAAGGATATCTGACTGTTCCCCCCCGAAGAAACTCAGGAGAAAAGAACAGCTTACCCCATCTATCCTTTCACAAACAAATGCCTAAACATTGTACCTAAGCTGATGCTTGAATTTTAAAGCCAATCTGGGAGGTAAACTAAGGCAAACTGCCTCCTGCTGAAAAGGCACATATGCCCACTGAATTGCTTCTAAAACTTTAAAAAAGAAAAAAAAAACACGGGTGGGGGGGTGGCGGGACAAGGGGAGAAAGGCTGTAATGTCTTAGCTTCAGTTTGCCATCAGATTGCTACTGTGCTCTAAGTTAGCCTGTCCTGCCAGTGCAGAAGCTCCTGTCTTAGAGAACTTACTTCCACCTAGATGCAAACCTTCTCTTCAGATGATATGCTTGGAGGAAAACCTGGTAAGTAAGCCATTTGTAAGTCATTCAGGCCTGGATGTGCCTATGTGACTTCTCTTCTTCCTATCTTGGGAGCTGACTCAAAAGTGTTTCTAGAGAGGGAAAAAATCAGTGTTCTCCATTCAGTCCTTGAATTGCCCTGAAGAGTAGCACCTCAAGCTGATATAAATAGCTAATAGAAATGAGAGCTGCATGGGAGGTTCTAAGGTTTAGATTCTTGGTTCTAAGGTTCAAGTGTGTCCACTATATGAACTCACCAGTCAAGGGTCAACATAATAAATCAGCATGACAAACATGGGCCTTGTCTCTGCTTGCAGCAGAAATGCTGCCCTGGCTGACTTTCCCTTTTTTGTCTCAGGGGAGGTTTGCCTTATCAGTAGCTTTCACATTCTTGTAGATAATCTCGGACAAGTGGATGGCAGGGACATTCATTACACGGACACAACAGCATCAGACTCTTACCAGTAGCCATTTTAAACTGCCTCAAGGAATAAGTTAATTAATAAAGGTTTGAAAACCAAGGGTAGCAGACAAACTTCATTGGAACTATTAAGTGAGCTCTATGATACCCACAGAGTTGACAAATACTCAGATTTCCTTGTTTCAGTAGAGGTAACCTAACATCCACCCCATTTAACCCAGAATTTTGGTAGAGAATGGTTAACTGATAGGTGTTGGGGACTTGAGTATTGCTTAGCTACAAAGTTCCAAGCTTTGTGTGTGTCTTAGCAAGTGTCTTAGCAGTTAAGAAGTGGTGAATAGGATATTTCCAAGGTGAGCTGCCTTGCCTGGGGTCATTTTGTCAAGGCTGGAGGGGAGAGGCTGGGCGGAGAAGCATTAACGCTTTGGCTCTTGCCCCTGTGCGCTGCACTGTGCCAGCCCCCGCTTCAGAGCGTGAATTTAAATTATGGAGCATCTGACAGGGATGATGAACGTCGTACGTTAACGTCTGGGAGAGGATATTGTTTTATTTGTAGGTATTGGTTAGTGGAAAATGGTAGCAGGGTAATTTGGTGACCACGCCTGTCCAGCAGCGGTGTGAAAGTTGAATCAAACCCAGCGTTTGCTGTCTCTGCCCTTCTGCCCCAACTCCTATTTCTCCTTCTGTAAATCCCAGGACTAGCACACTCAAAATGTAAATATTCTTTTACAGGAGTTTCTTTGCCTTTGTTGCATTATGTGTGCAGCTCCTGCTTTCAGGGGACCTTCACACAGACAGAATTGATCAGCAGCCGGAGGAGGAAAGCAGCCGTTGCCGCGGCAACCGGTGATGACTCACCCCGGGTAGCAGGCACCAAAAGCTGTGAGGCTGCAGTAATTTTCCAGATGCTTAATCCAGCTCTCGGGGCTTTTTTTTTTTTTTCTCTTGCTGACAGGCAGAAATCCTCCTCTGCCTTACTTTGCTGCGAGACCCACGCAGCCTGCAGCCGTACGTGATCAGAGTAGTCCTTTGTGGTGCTCACCCAGGATGGCGTCACAGAGATGTGTCTGGGCGATGTAGATGAGCTACTCCACCGACTGAACTGTAGCCCCCAAAGGTGGTAAAAATAGAACAGTAAACTGTCCGTCTGCAAAAATACCCCAGCGTGTCATTGGCTGCCCTCAATTCCGTCTCCCAACTAACAACACGTTTACTGTAACTACAGCTATGAAATATGAAATCAGTTCATCCTGTTTCTTTCAGTAATGAGGCTGTCCCTGTGCTGCATACAGAATGTGCTAAAAAGAGAAAAGTGAACTGCGTTCAGCACATGCATTTCCATGAATCAGCTTCATTTCTATGACCTGCTAATTTTTGTGCACAAATTTCAGTCTGCATGTGATGAAATAGAGCAGGTTAAGAGACTTACCCAGGAAAAGGGCAATAAAAGGAGCAATGCCTTCCATGCTGCTCAGGGGATACCTGCGTTGGGGTTTTCCTGTAATGACTGCATTGTAATGCAGGTCTTGCCTCAGGTGAGGCATGTCTGAGTGGTTATTTACCTGCCCTGGTGGTGATGTGGAGTTCTTTGTGATTGCTGAAGAATACAAGTGTAACTAGATTAAAAGTAGCTTCAGCTTGTTTAGGTAGAGAAGGCACACATTCCTCCCTAGAGCTGGAGGAGCAATTAGCAGAGAATGGTGGTGGAATTGGGTTTCCCTGTTCAAGTGAGTTCATCTAGCTATGGGGAAAACAAAGCTGCTCTGCAGCATGTGGAGAAGGAAGAGCTTGTGGGGAAAATAGGGAAAAATAGCAAGAGAGCTCAGTGCTTGCTTCATGTAGGGGACAAAAAGTATTGCTGCTGCCAGCTGCTGTCCCTGCAATCCCTGGAAGGCAGATGGCTTTCTGTGGGTCAATCAAGTGAGGCCATCAACTCCTCCTTCCAGAATGCAGCCTCTTGCTTGCAAGTCCTCATTAAAGATTTGTCAGGGTGTGTAGCTGAACCAAGCTGCTGCAAAGCTGACAGGCTCTGCAATGTGTTGCTGGCTGAAGTTAAAGCCATGTAAAGCCACCAAGAGTGTGTGGGGCATGAGAAAGTTGTCTGTGATTTTTTTTTTTCTGGTGCTTGTAGTTGTCATCTGCTAATAAGTATCCATATGACATGAATATGTATTGTCTTGAGTCTGTCTCTTGTTAGTAGGTGGGATGTGTAAGCATTTAATGAGTGTGCTGTGGCTGCGCTTCAAGGGAAACCAGTTTGGAAGATCACCAGTGGAGGCTCCTCTTGTTCTTGTGAGATCCAGGTGTGCAGCTGTTCCTAACTATGCCCAGTTCTTGGATATCCAAGGGGAGATCTGTTCTATGATCAATGCCTAATACTGCAACCTTGTTCAGGTTAGAATATCTGGTTTAGGATGCTAACTCTGTTTCACTTCACATCCTTTCTTGAGAACTAAGTATACTATGCACTGGTGAATTTGTTGAAAGGTGTCCTTTCCAGGAGCAGACTGTTTTGGAAATAAAAAAAATGGAAAGCCAAATATGAGATTTTTGATTGATTCATCTCACCCCTTAAGATGGGGAGCATTTGCTACCTGGGCAGCATGACATGTAATAAAAATACTGTTAGTCAGATCTGCAATTTCAGCAGCAATTACTGCAGGCCTGCCTAGCTGTGCTAGTTTTATTATAATGTGTATTATTAATGTATTTTAAGTTAGCACCCAAAGCTCTGCAGTTCTAGCAAAATCCTTATGTGAAATCATCAAATCATCAATTGCATTAAGCTCATACGTATTTTGTGGGTTCTCTCTCTTTTTGGAACAGCATGTTTAATGCTGTTATATTCACTACTGATAAGGGTATATTGACTTGCTAATGCATTTTGTGATCAGTTAGACTTCAGTAGGTTGCCTGAAGTCTTATGGAGTGATACCTGCTATGCTGACTGTAGATAACAGCATTTGTAATTAATTGTATGCTGGTTTCTTGGGTAGTTTGTTTGCAGAGGCGCATTCTGGACGGAAGCTGGCTAAGGCCACTGTACCCTCTGAAGGTCCCCAAGGACTCTTAGACTTGTGAAATGATTCAATAAGGGATAAAATCCTTACTTCTTTACAAGGTAACAATGTCTTTCCAGATACCTTTTTGCTCTTGGAAGACATAATTACTAATAATTGTGACTGGATAAAACCTTTAATAATCAGGGCAGCCATGGGGTGGTTGGAGTTGATGCACAAATCATACACTATTAGCCTTGCTGCTTCTCAAAATATGTAAAACTGCATATTTGAAATCTTTTCCCCTCCTTGATATTTTCTTTCGGCAGGCCTTTTGTACTGGGGTACACTCTTCCAAATGTGCTGATTGGCTATCCTGTACTATGGGAGCCTTATGGGAAAGTAGCACCCATCTCCCTTTCAAAATCATCCAGGGCAGTACCAGAATCAGAGAAAAACACTGCTGGAGCTGACAAAGATGTCTCATGTCTCTTCTCTGTCCCATGCTGTGGATGAGGTAAGGCAGCTAGCCTTGCATGCAAGCAAAGGATCCAACCTGCCTGTCAAAATCTGTCCCTGTCATGGACTCCCAGCAGTGCAATGGCTTGGCTTCCTGGGCTGCAGAAACAAATATGAACAGATTTGGAAATAAAAACAAGCTTTGCTGGTGGTTGTAGTCTCTTTATGGAGTAAGTGAGGTGTGAAGAAGGTATGTTCAGTGGAGGCATACAGAATGGTAGAGTTCCAGACGTGGATATGTGATTTCTGAGCCGGCTGGCAGCCTGGGAGTGCTGGAGCAGGAGCACCATCCATCACTGCTGTGAGCTGAGCTGGTATCCCACTGCTGGTATCCCACTGAGCCAGTCAGCTCTGCAAAAACAACAGTGGCATCACACCTCTGTGGGAAATCAGCTGCCTTGACTTCACAAAGCTTCAGGCTCAGTTATCTCCCTGGAAGTGCTATACAAATGGGTTTTATTTTTGCTTATCTTAAAAGACATGTGGCTTTATGTTAGTTTACAGGAAAGAAATATTCAAGCATTGGGAACAGCGTGAACTAAATCCCAGGTTCTAAACAACTGAGCTTATATTTTCATTTGGATTTTAAAACTGCCTGTTCTAATAATGCACTCTTCAAAACCCTCTGATCCAAGTTAGTGTTTACAGAAAATAGGAGTCTTATGTCTTTGGGATATGAGGCTCTGGGGAAACTTAAAAGCCAGGTTTATCATACCTTGTGATGCCCTATACCAACATGGGAGAGAAAAGCTTGGTTCTCATCTTGGTCGGTGCTTGGCACCTCTGTATGGAAATTCCCTATCAGAAGCCATTTACTGCTAATTCAGTTTTGGCATTTGGATGACTGTCTTTTGAAAACAATAGTGTAGGCTGTTGAAGAGAGAGCTCAGTCATCCCACTAATGAGATTTATAAATTTGTTTGCCTTCATTTTCCTGCATTATATTTCCTGGTAGTAAGATGTATTACTTTGATAGGTTTGCAGGGGAAGCAGTAGAAATACTACTTTCTGAAACATTGAAAGCCACAACTACTGAATTTTTGGGAGAGGTGCTAGATCTTCTCAAGTAGGTGCTGTACAGTGTCTGGCATGGCAAATCCTAGTGGATGTGGCTGCTGTGTCACCTCTGAATAGCACCAGGACTCCTCACAGTGCTATGATGTTATGCCTTATTTGCACAATGTCTTTTAGTACCAGGATGATGAGTGAGAAGGTGGGTCCAACATTACTGGATGAAGGCAGAGAAAATCGAAGTCCTGTAGCATTCCTGGGCTCCTTGTTCTTCATGGGATTGCTCTTTATTCTTTGTGCTTCTTCAAAGACGCGTACCCGAATTCCCTTTGTTTAGGGATGCATGGAGCTGTCTTAGTAAGTCTCCTGTATAAGAGACACAAAAGAAGCTGTTTGTAGTTAAGGTCCTGTGATAAGAAAGTTTCTGAAGTAATTAAGAAAGAAGAATGTAATGCTTCAGATAAACTGTTATTGCACTCAAATTTAGTCTCCGTTTTGCGGGGGGGGGGGGCGGGAATTGAACCTGCGCTGCCTGTACTTTCCACGGGGGAGAAATTTCCTNTTATCTCTCCTCCGTGTGTCCCAAATATCTCTGCCACTCCTGGGCACTGACTCAGAATTGAGTGCCATCTCCTATCTTTTGTGTGGTTCCCTAAGGTGTGGTGAGATTTCACTGCAAATCTGTCTCTGAAGTTTAGGCCAAGTCTGCTTTGCCTAGATAAGAACTATCAGTGGTGAATGCAGTTGTCTTTAACAGTGAGCAAAGTTGTCTTTAGCTTTCTTCCTGTGCCGGCTCCTTGTACATTTTCACCCGTGAGCTCTGCAGGATTTCCTCTGCTCAGCAGCTGTGTGTCACCTCTGAAGCTTAACTAGCACCAGTGTGACTGGCTGGTTTGCTGGGCACAGGCTTCAAGTCAGGGAAGAGACTGGGGGTCTCTTGATTCTTCCCCACCCTCCCTTTTATTTTCTTTTTTTTCCCCTGTGTCTCATTATTATGGCACTTGTGTCAGTGCCTCCTTTGGCTTTGCAGGTAAGTTCACTTAAGACTACTCCTGTGCATCTCTAGTACAGCACAAAGGGATTTGAATGTCAGTGCAAAGAGCTTGGGTGAGGACCACTGTATTTTTATAGCAGCCCTTTCTTCTGACCTTTTTAACAGGTCACCTGTGTATATAGTCTCCTCATTTGTACACTGTGTAACAACACCCTGTCACTCATTTGTCTGAAGCTTTAGCTGCCAAGAGTATTTGGCACCTTTTGCTAGCACTCCATAATACCTTCTTTATTTTAAGCAGCACTTGTATTTCCCAGACTGACAACCACTGCCTTGGGATTCCTGGGAACATCAGTAGAGAAAAAGAATTCTCTTCCCACACAGAACTCAATTTTCTGTGGTTTTTTTTTTCCTGTTCTTTCTTTTTTTCCCCTATGATGTGCCATTTGAAGAGAGTCGATCTTAAACCCCTTTATTGTAGAAGAGGGCAAAAAACGTAGAAATAAGCTTTCCAAAGATGTTTCCATTTCACAGCTCTCACCTAATGACAAGAATGATTATTTTTAAGGATACTACTGTGGAAATTAATTATGTTGTAGAAATACACCATACTGTCCTCCTACAGGATCCTTTAATGCCTCCATTTTACTTGGAAGTCAGCTGAGGGCTAAAGAGCCTTTTGTTGTCCTGAAGAGAGAGGGTATTAAAGCAGCCCTTGAAGTGTTTTCAATTTAAAGGGGCACAGCCTGAGGCTGCATTCCTATTTACCTTGGGTTTTTTCCAAGTTCTACAGCCCTTGGCAAAGTGGGGAAGGCGGTGCTACATCACATGGGAGCTTCTCTCTTGCTAAGTAACTGGGGATGAAACTCCCCAATGCACATAATAATTTTGCTAATACCTGAAGGCCGCTGTCCTTCAGCTCCTTGGGAGTGTGAGAACATCACACAGGCACTGCTATAATGAAGCATGAACTTGCTTTATCCTTTAGCTTTAATAATTGAGTTCATCAGCTTTAGTAAATGTTGTTGAGATTGTTGTCTATGGCACTTGTAACTCTTGGTCTGGGTTTGGTATTTTTTTGTTATAACTTTGGAGTGGCAGTTCTTTTCAAGAAGAAAAGAATTCAATAATTTTTGCCTTTATCGGACGTGTTGCCCGTTAGGTATAATAAAAAAAGTCAGTAAACAATAAGGTGAAATCACTCTTATTTGAAGAATCAGCATTGCGTTGCTTTCAGAGCTTTCTGCTCTTCCATGCTCTTTCTGCCAGAGCATGGAAGCTTTATATGTATTTAATACAGCTGGCCAGGATTTGACCAATGCTATTACCACAAAGGTGGAAACATGATGGTTTCCTCCTCGATCACAGAGACTAACTCATGGGGATTTAAATCTTTTTCTGCATGCTGAGGGATGGCAAAACGTTGCTTATTTTTCAGAGGATAATCTTTTTATTCCTACACATGTTGCAGTTATGGCAGATCATGCACAGAGTGTACCACACAATATTTCTTCACTTGCTAAATGAAAAGGTGTGACCACACCTGGAATATGGGCACGAGTGAGCTCAATGAGCCCTCTGCAGGGTAGGTGAGGAAAAGTGCCTTCAGTCAGTGCCGCAAGGAATGGCACTTGGATGCAGAATGCTCCATTCCTGTGCTCGGCAGTGGAGGAAAGCCCATACAGTTTCCTCCCTGAGTGGATTGCACTCAAGACTGCTACAAGGGCTTTGATGGGGCGAGAAAAAGAGTTTTTCCCCAGTGTATCTTACTTTGAGGCTACAGCTTTTCATGTGATGTACAAGGAGGGTCACAAGCCTGGACTTTGTTTTGGGCTTTCCCTGCTGCTGTAGCAGTGTGTGGTTCCCGGGAGGGATCCTGGATGATGTGACTAGGAGGTGGTTAGGGTGCTGCTGCTCCCAAATGGATGGGCACCTCCCTCCTCCCCTTACAGCTGCCTCTTGTTCATGAAAAGGTCATGATCCACACAGAGTGAAAGGCTTGGAGGCTTCCTAATGGATGCAAAAGCATCTTAACCCTTCAGTAGTGTTGGTTCAGCCCTCAAGTTTCACCTGACAGGCTTTCCTAATTTTATAATTTATATATAATTATATATATATAATATAATTATATAATTTATAAATAATATTTCCTAAGAGTAAGCAAGGTCTGGATACCATTTTCAGTCCCCCTCTGAAAGGTGCTTTTAATTATGAGCTGCCAGAGCTTGTAAATTTGGCAGATGTCATCAAGGGCAGACAGTTCGTGGACCCAGGCCATCTAATAACATTCTCACTGCTGACAGAGCAGTGGGAACCATCAACTCCTATTTTTTTAATTGTTAAAAAATAATTAGTCTTTCAAATGAAAACCAACTGAATTCACTCTGGGAGTAAAGCATTCAAGGACAGTCCTTGACAAACAATTCCCAGTCTTCAGCTGAAAATGCAAATGGTAGCTAATTCTACTACATTTTCCTGGAGCCTATGGAAAAAAAAGTGCCAGAAACAGTCACAACTTAGAAATGTCAGTGAAAATTGTATTCTTTATTTATTGTAGCATTAATTTGATCACAGGTGTAGGGTTTGGGTTATTCTCTAACATGGGATATTTAGTATAGACCTTCAGGAAAAAAATGTTCCAGTATGAGATCCAGCAATGTTGGGAAGTTATAAAGTGTTTGATGTTGGAGGTGTTTTAGAACTATCATACTAACACGTTGGGTATTATCATGGCAAACTTGACCTTGTGTCAGAGAAAACATATGGACCAGATGACTTGGAGAGCTCCCCTTCAGCTGTATCTTTGGAACAAGCAGTTTCCCTCTTTAAGATAAATTTGACTGTGATGATGTGCTACCATTAGTACCTGACAGGCACAGAAATGGCTTTAAATAGCCAGGAAAAGAGAACTAGGTGGCCCAGGTTCTATTCCTGCTCTGCAAGTTGACTGTGGACAAAACCTTTCGCTTTCTAATTTAACTTTCTGGACCTTATCCCCATCTCTCTAAGTACAGATTCATTGGTGTGGGGCTGATTCTCAGCATGGTTTTGCAGAGCATCGAACAGAGCACAGCTTCCAGTCCTCCTTGAGGCTGCAAAATGATGATAATGTTGATTCTGAGTTTCATTTATAGGTGCGGGAAGAGTAAAAGGCAGAACTTGGAGCATTTGAAATGTTGTGTCTTAATAAGCTAGGTCACTATTATTACTAACAGGATGTGATTCAAAACATTGGGAGCTGCTTCTGAGAGCAGGTTGTGCATCAAAAGGCAGAGCCAACAAGATGGACAAATCCTGGCCTTGTAAAGTGGTGACATGGTTTAGGAATGGTATTCTCAATTTAGTACTCCCACTGAAAAAAATCATGCGCTGCTTCTTCCCCTCTGCTCCTCAAATTAGAGGCAGAAAGAACAAAGTTTATGGGTTGAAATAAGAAAAATTTACTGTAAACAGCAATGAGGTAAGAAAATGAACAGCAACAATATTAATAGCAAAAGGTGTAAGGAAATAAATGATTCACGAGGAAAAACACCTTATAATAGACAATGTAGATGGCTCCCTCCACCGCCTTTTCTCGACAGGAAGGAATGCTTTGTCCCCAGCAGAGTCCCTTTCCCCTGCCCCTGGCCATGATGTGAGGTGGTGTGGAATAACCTCCTCGTCCCGGCTATGCCCCCTTCTGGCTACTGCAAAAATTCAACCCTGTTCTGTTCAGGACCAGGACAACTGGATATATTTGGCTGTGTTTCATTCCATGTGGGGGCTAAGAGATGCTGTAATGCTGGCAAATGGTTAGTGAGTAATTAAGATCTAGAGTTACTGGGATGGACTCAGCCTGCAGATTTGAGTCCTGAGTTATTCTGGATTTGTGCTTTGTGCCTTTCCTCTGGCCTACTGTCTAGATCTGGAATTTTTGTTTTGGTTAAGAGGGGAAATAGTCCCTTTGAACTTTGCTTCTGACATTTCTTTCGTGAGGAAAGTAATCATGTAGAGCTTCCTACCCTCCCTATGCTTTTGCCTGGTGTTCTACATTTTGCCCTCACAATGAGCAGGTTGGGTAGTGGGGAGGGAGATGGGAACAGTGCAACACTTTTCATTAAAACAGTTCCACTGTTCATATTCTTTGTGTCTTTCCTCCACTGAGTGCACATGTGTGAAGTGTTTTCCAGGTGCTATGAACATGGTGTACAATCATATCACAAAATTAGCATTTGAGTAGTTTGGGTTTCTTACAACAACAGTTTCTACTTTATAATACACACCAGCAGGAAGTGGTTCAATGATTGTTTTGATTTTTGTCACCATAATGCCTGACATTCAACCCTTGTTAGTTTTCTTTCTATTCCTCCCATGTGTCCTGCTGGAGTGACAAGGTCTGTACCTTGCTTCAGTCCTGAAACACAAGTGCTGCACAAAGGAGGGGGTAGAATCAAAAAGGTTTCCTTGGTTCTGCCTGCCACTGCAGAGGCTGGAGCAAAATATCTAATCTCTATAGGGAAAACTGTGATTAATGAGCACTGGTTCCCAAGGAAATAGCACAGGCTGGCTGAATACAGCCCAGCAGTGGGAAGCTTTGTGTCTGGCAGCAGGGTGCAAGCCAGAGGCTTGGCTGTGAGAGAGCTCAAAATACTGAGGCACTTGCCTGTTCTCCCTGAAGGTGTTTGGTATGGCTGTGCCTCCCAGCTCTCTGCTTCGAGCCCTGTTGGGATACCAGCAGCTGGGAGAAAGCTCTTTCCCAGGGGAAGGAGGAGATACTGTTTTTTTGCTCTGCTTAGAAACTTCTGCCTGTCTTTTTATTTGTATCTATTTGTGTACAAAGTCAAATACCCTAAATAAGCATAGACAAATAAATTCAAGCATATATTAATACATTTTTATTCAAGTACTGCCCTAAAAAGGGGGTAAATTTCTGGACTGGAATCTTACTGCCTTTTATTTGCTCTAAAGTTAAATGAAATCTTTGTTCTTACTATTAATGTAACCATTCCTTTTTAGAGAATATTTTCTTCTAAAACACATTGTGCTATGGTGTCTCTGAGAACTGAGGTACATCAGTGAAGTATTCAGAATTTTTCTTTTTTGAAGATTACTTAAATCTCTTGGAATATTGATATGCCCTCCACCTGGCTTGGATAATGAAAATATTGCGTGTAGATGGTTGTGATTTGGTTTAATGTTGCATTTTCTTGCAAGACCACTTTTAACTGTAGCTTCTTTAACAATGGTGTAGCTGTGTTGGGATATCAGAACATGATAGAGAAGTGGGATGGGACAAGAAGGCTCCTTTACAGTCAAGGAAGCACATATAAACCTCATCTGCAAATGCCAGTAGGTCTGTGCAATTTGACAGATCTTTATTATATGCAATAGATGACATCCCTTATTTTATCAGTAAGCAACAGTACCCTACTGATAACACTTCTGCTCTTAGTGAGGATGGTAGTTAATAAACCATCAGGTATGAGGCAGACCACAAGAAGATGTCAGTAGAAGAAAAATCTACGGTAAGAAAGACCAAAGTTATTTCTGGTTGTTCATTAAACAGATGGGCTTAAAAATAAAATGAAATGCTCAGCATGATTGTAATACCTAAGCTGGCTGGTCCCACTCTGTGCTCTTTTAACAAAGGCGCCTGTGCTGAGTTTTTTGATGCAAATATAGCAGAGGCAGGCACCCATTAGAAAATAACAGGAATGACTAGGAAGAGCCATTTTTAACAGTGAGTATTTCTGGAAACTATCCTTCTGTACCTTGGAAGAAGTGAAGACGAATACAAGTTTGCCAGCTATTATCCTGCTATTGCCATCTGGCCCCCAACTCCAAGTAACTATCTGAAATAATGGAATGGTTCCTGGAACATGATAGCTGTCAGGGAGATCTTGCTGTAGAACAGATGTGTTACTGCCACTGTTATTGGGTAATTGGTTGTTATCTCTTTCTCTCTGTGACCCTGCAGGAGAGTTCAGAAACTGTGGAAGACACAGGGAATGAATCTTCTCTTGGTACCCGGGATGGAAACTACCAATCTCTTCAGTGTAAAAAGCTTTCCAAAATGTGTTATGTTTGATAGAGATGCCTTTAAAAATGCACTCTTTCTACTTAAAAGACCCCATAGTAACCTGATGCTTCTGTACCAAGTGTGTTCATTCTGTGAGTAGAAACCTGGAAGCATTTTTTTTGTAATTACCTCCTCTGCAAACTCAGACTCTGGCTCTGTGTGATGATGTCCCATGACAGAAAGGGACAAGATTGTCCACACTCAAAAAAGGGCTGAACTAGTACAAACTCTACCAGTTAAAGTTTGGTTGGAAAATGTCAGAGGAGCAGTTTTATCTCACAGATTTTATGCCATGTCATTTCATCTCTTCTTTGGTAGCTGGGATAAAAGAATAAAGCTGTTTGACAGCGTCACATGTTCTGTACTGCTTCAAACTGCAGCTGAGCAGCTGTGCCTAAAACTGGTCTGCTGTGGGTTTGAAAAGCCCTTCCTCTCAAAAGATGTTTGCTAAGAATACAACTCCATGTATACTTCTTCTAGTGCTGGTGCAATGTAAACAACTCAAAGTCCTGGGGTTCAGCTTCCCCCCACTTTAAACAGTCAGCAAATTTGACTCTGGCACAGCTGAGCTCTGAGGCAGAGATGGGAAATAGAGAGAAGACAAGAATGAGAAAGGGCAGGGACAAGCATGAATCTTTTAAATCAGCTTTGTTATCCTAGAAATAATGGAACACAGCTTCAATCTCAGAGGGATGTGCAGTCAAAGAAGTCTAGACTGGGACTTGATAAACAAATCTGCTGATGTGGAGCAGCTCTGTGTGCTTCTTCAGAGCTGACTTGCCTCTGTGTGGTGAATAGGAACAGAAAACAAACTCAGGACAGTCAAACCAACACATTTGCAAGTAATGTTTTTGAGGGAGAAGAAATAACAAAAGGATATATTTTTTTAGGGTAATGTTTTTTGGTTGGTTTTGGGTTTGTTTTTTTTTTTTTGTACATTTGTCTTTATAATGAAGCTCTGACACGTCACAGTTTCAACATTAATCGTTGAACATAAGTATGAATTCCATGTTTGAGTTCTTATCCTTATCTGATGCTTGCTGTGAAAAAACCCCAACCTCACAAAACCAGGATTCTGAAAACTTGCCTACTGCCTTTGGGCTGTATTCTTCCTTGGGTCTGTATGCAGAGCAGACAGATTCTGGGTCGTTTCTGAGGAATGAAGTGAAGAGGGGAGGATACTGCTGGCAGGCTGGATGCTGCTGGTCGTCCCTTTGGAATCCTGTGCCTGAATCGAGAATGGTAAAAGGATGATGTCAGGCCGGGCTTTCTCCTCTACTCGCAATGAATGGGTGTAAGATTATCCAAACATGTTACTATAGCTGTATCCTTTCTAACACCAAACTGTCTATTTTACTTTTCGACTCTTCCCTTGTGTTTACAGCACTTCAGTATTTGTATTTGTGTTGTGGCACTGCTGTAGAAGAAAAGTGTGATTTTGTAAATTCTTGATCTTACCTCCCGGTGGTAAAAATGGGCAACAATGTGCTTGGTGAGATCAAGCCACAAACAGTATTGCTGCAGGTATAAATAAACAGAGATGGGATCAGCAGTGTGGCTGTGCAAGTGGGGTAGAAAAATAAAGTAAATTGAGGCAGAGAAAGAAATGTGGTTGTTACTGCAGGAAGATACTTGTGTCTGAAATAAAAAGTGCAAAGAAATTAAGTCTTTGTGACCCTGTATTTTAAATTCTCAGTGAATCTGGTGATGTGAGTGTAAATGTCAGTGCTCTGCTGAGACGATGGGATAGGTGTCTTAAAATAACTTTTCCCCTGCCTGTCCCCATACCCAGATCAAAGGTGCCAAAACCTTCACATACATTTGGAGAACCACCATCAGGAAACTGAGGCTGTCAGCTTCTTTTTTTTTGAGTTCTATGAATTTTTCAAGAAAAAGAACAATTGTGTCCCATCGTTTGGTCAGTGAAGCCCTAATGTGCTCATATAAGTAATCACATTAAGCTGTAAATCCTTCATGTACCAAGTGAAGCCCATTTTTCAGAGGTAATAGCTGTTTACAGACTGGTCATGACAGGAAAATGGATCCTGGTGTTTGGAAAATGGGACAGCTATGGTTCTCTGACTTTATTTGTAATTTCTTTCTCCATCATACTTCAATGTAATTTGTTTTTGTAATTTCTAGTGTAGAGTCCTTCATTTGCTTCCCTGGGAAGCAAATTGTTTAAGAAATTAGAGAAGCTCTCTTGTAGTATTAGTGTGTGCACTTAAATCTTATCACAAGAGTTTGTTGGGAAATATTAGTGTTGGTCTGACAGACATAGTTTGTCTCATGTGCTATAGCAGAGATCTTTCTAGAAAATCTGGCAGGCATAAGGACATTAAGTGGTTTAGTACTTGACACTGTCTTTTCTGAGTAAAAATAGTCTTATTTTAGGAGTGAGTTAACCAGATAGAAGAATATAAGGGGTTGGTACGTCACTTTGGTTGGGTAGAGAAGCTGAGCAGAGGAGTGTCACTCGTTTGTAGATTGTAATTCTCTATTCCTTGCTTACAGTTCCTTGTGATGGAATGTGAAGTCCAGATACCTTGTTTGTGAAGAAGCAGCTGAGTGAGGTTCATTTTTAAATAGGTGATGGTCTGAGTTCTCCACAATGGTCTCTCTTCACTGTTCATACACTGGCATGCCAGTATTTCCTGGCCTGGTTGATTTCTCTGTGCAGGCAATCTCTAGGCTAGTAGCTGATATTCCTGCTGGCACTGCTGCTTGCTTGGCACCAAGAAGGAACGGGCTGAGAGTAGCCTGAGGCTGGGAGAAGGGGAGTTGGTGGGGTGCCCCAGGAACAGCTCTCAACTGGCAAAAGGGCTTCTCCATGTACAGCTTATTCTCTTTCACCAGCTGACACTGGGGCTGAGTTGCAGATCCTTGTTTGCTCTCAATAGGTCAGAGCCCAAATGTATCTGCAATAAAATAATTTCCAAGCTGGTCCCTGTGTAAATCAGTAAGAACTTTGATACTTGCATGACCATAGGCTCTTTCTTTATAGAAGTAAGAGAATAGCATACAGTGATCCTTCAGCATTATCTGTGCCTTGCCATTTGCATCTCTGGAAAGGCAGTGCTGGACTATGGTAGGCTTAAACCTTTCAGATTATTTATGTTCACCCAGAGATGAGGTTTTCCAGGTAACTACAACACTGGAAGCTTCGTAGATGTAAAGCAAGGTTTCTTGTGTTTGAAGAACAGTAAGCACAATGGGATGGCTCTGTGTGTGTGTATGAACAATGACAGACACCAGCAGAGTTCTGGGTGCAAGACATGGAGCAAGGGAAAGGTTTGTCTTTGCTGGTGTGGAGCACGTCTCACAGCGGGGAGCCATAAAGGAGGAATGAGAGTGTAATCTTTGGAGCTGCTGTCAAGATCAAATGCCTGCTTTGTTTGCTCCTTACTTTGCTGTAATGAACTAATGGGTGTGCCTGGGTGGTGAGATAACAAGGCCTTGCAGCAGGATTGGGCTCAAAATGACCACAAGCGTCACTTGATATTTTGGCTTATCTGATCTCCTGAAAGGATAGCCCTGCTTTTCTGTGAGCAGCAGGAGCTGGATGCTATACAGCACTCTAATTGCACTAAGCAATGAAAATGCTGATGGCATGCACATCCTAATAGATGTAATTTCCTGCTTTTTATGAAGTTTGTCACACCTAGAAAAATGGTTCTGAGGAGTGATGTCTTACTTATTAAGGTGCGTTTACCACCAGAATGGCCTCAAGGGTTATTTTTCATCCAGTCTTTTGGACTGGGCATTTGTAGGCTTAATTAGAGTGAATAGATGGTAGCAGTGCTTTAATTGTCACGAGGAATAGCTCCATCCCCCTGTGGAAGTGAGGGCTCTGTCACAGGGATTGTTGACCTGGCAACCTGCTGCTTGAAATGTGGCTTATTTACTTTTAGTTTCCTTTCTGTGGGCTGGCACAGTTGCTTGGGTGGGATCCCTGCTCAGTGTCCCCTGAATGCCCAATCTCTGCAGTGGGCAGGTTTTAGAGCCATTGCAAGCTTGCTAGGAGTTCTTGTGGCATTGCTGCCTAGTCTGAAGTGGGCAAAAACATGAATGGACCTTCTTGTACTCTTTGTACAAGGAAACAAATCTGTTTCTGAGAAGTATCACGCTTGGATCCGTTCCTGGGAAGTCACATGGACTTGTGTGCACTCACTTTCCCCAAACATCAAGAAATTTACAACATATAAAAGAAAAATCATAAGATATTAAAGTACTTCTCAGTCTAACCACTTCTGTACAAGTGTTTTATGATGCTACAGAATATGCTAGCCTGATGATCCCCTCTGGTCAGTAGTTTCTGAATTATGTTTGCTGTTCTGTTTCTGTTTTTTTGTTTTGAGAGGTTTGTGAAACCAGTGGGAGCCTTCATCTTTCTGACTGGTGGTTAATACATGCTTTTCCTTTCCTAACTGCAGGTAACCTTTGCATTTAAATGTGGACTTCATTAGACTCTGCTTTGTGGGAGAAAAGCTGATTGAAGAATATTAGAGTGCTGGATTATCTTACTTTTCCTTGGAATTCTGAATGAAGGAATACTGTTATTTTGCAGGCTACAGTTACTTCTTTTGTTTACTTTTGCTATGTTGATTATGTCTTTGCCTGGGATGTGCAGTGAATGAGCTGGGAACTTCTCATGCTTAGTTCAAATAAGTAATTAGGCTCTCTAGGGAATTCAACCACTAATGAAATCCCATTCCTGCCTGCCTTCCAGATTTGTGAGAGGGAGGAGGGGAGGTATCTATCCAAGATACTGCAAGGCACCCTGGGTAGTATGACAGTACATTTTATTTACACTCCTGACAGCTCTATGTATGTGCTGTGTCCCTTATTTTATGGATGGGAACCTGAAGCACATATTGTCACATTTCCAGAGGAATTCAGAGAGGCTGCTTATGATTATGTATGTCTGTTTTGTTCTGTTCTTCACATCCTTTTCTACATTAAAATAACTGAAGTTGAACATGTCAGTCTTATGGAAATACTGCTGAAAACCTTTCTATAATTTTAGGTATCTGAATGCATTGCAGAAAAATCTCTCAGGAGCAGGCTTTCAAAGTTCATGCAGGGAGTTTGTGAATTAAACCTGATTACAAGGGAATACAGAGCTGAATTTTGCAACCTGACCATCTTCCTGCATTTTCTTTTTCCAACCCAGGTGATGTGGTAAGTGCAGAAAAGAAAGGAAGTGTTAAGAAAACAGTTTCAATGGTGTTAAAACTGTTGCCTACTGCTTGACACAGTGCCAGTTTTCTGAGGAAAATGCACACCCTTCAGGGAGGCATGCTTTCATCAAAAGGAGCCAGGAGCACAGAGCTGTGCTGCAGACAATGCAGCTCTGCCTTTCCTAAATAGATCAGCCCAGGGTTTGCTGGGCTGTGTTACACTGTACACTTGCTGCAGCACTGCAGCTGTTGATGCAGAGTCCCCAGGGAAGCTGCTGGCAGTGAGGAGCCTCCTGAGCACCAGCAAGCCCACAGGAGGCTGACAACAGGGTCACACATCTCATACATTTTCCTCATACCTCAGTACATAGCTGAGGATGTGTGTGTGGGTTCCCTCTGACAAAACTATTGCATGGTTACAGCAGAGAGGTGGTTACCTGACAGTTTTCCAGTATCAAAGCTGAGTCACCACTTCCTTGGCTTATTTTAGTGATAATTTTATGGCTGACCACGGGCAACAGTGTCATCTGGAAATGCAGTGAAGTATGAGCTGGGATCTTGATGATGAAGACAGTGGATATGGTATCAAGCTAGAAGTAGCAGTAGTTGCTGTAAATACATCTCCTCCTCCACTGAGTGTACTGAAGGTTGTATTTAACAAGTATTTACCAGAGAGCCCTGCTTATATCCCAGGTTGTGATCCAAGCTGGAAGCTAGTGTTGCTTCTTGTTTTGCAGCTAATGGTTCAGCACAGTTGTTGCACAGTGTATTGGGTGCCTCAGCCCCTTCTACTGCTCATGGCCTTCTCTTAGTGGCTCCATAAGCTGCCTTGCACAGGCAACTCCATGCCCTGGCGTTCAGGCTGCCGTGACTCTGCTTTTGCAGAGCCTCTGGGGCATGATTTCCTTTCCCTTGCTGTGTGTTTTTCTCATGGCCTTGCACTCACAGCCTGAAGTGCCAATCTCAGCTGTGAGCGTTGCCCACTGGGCTGCAGCTCCTGCTTTTACGTGAGGGCACCCAAACGTGTGTGCACAGAACTGGCACACAGCACCTGCCCCTGCTCCAGCATGTGCTCTGAGCTTTTTCTGTGGGAAAAGGATTGGGAAAAATGACCTGGTGCACTGGAGGTGGGCCTGGCAAGGATGCTCATTTGGGGACACCATCACTTCTTGTCCTGGATAGCCACAAAGGAGTGTTTTCCCTTCTCCTTCTGTCTCTCTCTCTTTTATTTTCTTCCTTTTTTTTCTTCTTTTTTTTCCCTAAAAGGAAAGGAGTTTTCACCACTTCAGTTGATGTATAGCATCAGCTATGGATGCTGCTAACAAGTCTTTTGTGAGTACACAGGTTGCACTGCTCTTTGTGAGGGTGCTCTAGTCCCGAGTAAGTTGGTCTTTTAACAGATTATATGCATCTGATGCTAATGATGGAGGACACTGGAAATTACCTCTGTCTTCCAAGCATGTTTGTGTAATAATTAAATAAAATCTCTTTAACTTCGAGTAGCACTTGAGAGTGATTGTGTCCAGACCCAAGGAACTGCTGCAGCCTCACATATGCTAAGAAGGACCTGGGCTCTGTATTGGATTAATGTTATAGGTTAAAGTGATCTCAACCCTGCTTTCAAGTGGTGTGCCTGGGAGCAGGACATGAAGCAGCTACAGAGCTGTCCTTTTTCTGATGCTGTTCCACATTGACCCAAACTGAAGTCATAACAATCTCAAAAGAGCTTGTCTGTGTCAGGCAGAGAGGGCTTGGTTCTCCACTGGTGTTATTAACCTGAAGGAACAATGGAGTCAGTGATGCTGGAAATGCTTGTGCTTCCCTATTTCTAACTGACAGGGCACAATTGCTTAACTTGGCTTTGTACCTTGCTTGTAAACCCTTTATTCCTATCCTAATTTTGCTGCGACCCTTCTGCTTGTGAGAAGGGCTAATGGCATATGCGAGGAGCCTGCACGCTGAAGGCACAGCTGCAGGGGCTTAGTGCAGGGCTTTATTGCTGCTTACCTTGCCTTTCTGCAGCTTGTGTGTGCCCTGGGTAAAGGCTGTGCTGTGGCAGACACCAGCCCCTCTGCACCTCTGCTTGCAGCTTGGGCACTGACCTGCAGTGCAGCCTAATGTGCCACACAGAAAGCAGGGCTCTGCCTTATCTCGGGCTTGCTTTCTCTCTGTTTTGGTTTCCTCTGACTTCCCAGTGAGAAATGCTTTCTGACTTGTACCTGATCTTATGGCTGGAGGCTGTGAAGACATATAAATGTTTTTGAAGTGTTTCAAGAGCTATTGTTTTACACGTAAAGCCTATTTTTATTTCCTTCTTATCTTAGTATTTACCTTCAGAGGCCCAAAGGAAAGGATTCATTGGCAAATGTGATAGAAAAAATCCAGAAAAATAGATTTGTAGCAGAAGGTCTTGTTCTAAATGGGTCTGGGGGATGAATAAGCCTTGAGGGATGATACTTTTAAAATTACTGATGAAAATGCAGATAAATTTTATAAGCTCTAAGGATCCCCTGCAGGTGCATCAAAGTGTGGTGAGTTTGCACTACTACTGTGAACTTGATCTAGTTGGAATTTGCTTTCAGAGTTATGGCACCAAAACTGCAAAGAGATGGTTAGCAGGTCTTGCTGAAGCATCTGGATGGACTTCCCTGCACTCCTGTTATTCAGTGCTGCCTTAACTTACAGCCCACTAATTGCATAAAACCCCCTGCAATTCAGGAATTGTCTGTATTCCACAAGATCCATTGATTCATTTAACGGGATACCTTTCCTTCCTGAACAAAGCAGTGGGTGTGCTTGTCCTGTACCGTACTTTGTAAAGTCATGATGGGGAAGTGAGCTTCTGGATGTTGCTGTGCCATTTATAATTACTAACTCTAGATATATCTGAGGAAGTGACTGCTCATTTTATCCATTTTTAATTTTGTAGCATCTGGACTGTTGAATTATACCATGTCATGGTAAAGAGAGCCCTTCTTCCTCTTCTTCCACTTTCATAATGAATAATTTCTTACCTGAAAAGTACCTAGAATAGCAATTATACAGCTAATGTCTTTCTGGTCATTTTGCTATCTGCACTGTAGGTGAATGTTTTTGTTGGTTGGCTTTTAGTTTTTGTTTTGGCTTAATGGGTTTTGTTTGGGTTTTTTTTTTCGGAGTTTTTTTAGAGTCTGGTCTATTTGGCTCTGTGACTTAGGAAACCAAGTGTAAAACCACATTTCTTTTTCAGAGGCTCTTTGTTTCAGCTTTGTTATGTATATTATATGCAGTAAAACAGACTGTCCAGGCAGCAGAATTGCAGGCCTTGGATGCAGGATCAGTTTAAGAAGGCGTTTTAGGTCTTATTCACAAGACAATGAAATGACCTTATCCAAACTCTTTAATTAGTCTCAGTGCCATGAGGCAATTGATATTCTTAGTGGAAATTACTGAATGCAGAGGCCATTTTGGAAAAACTCTCCCATAATAAGCTGTGGAATGGTGCAGAATTATGCTAACAGAATGAGCCTGAAATCTGAATGATTGCTCAGTTGTACTGAATCTGTGAACCAGCCAAGTTCAGAATTGACATCAGATACTGGCTGTTTTATTATGGATGCGGAAGTCTTTTGAATGCCAGAAAAAGGCATAGAGCTAATTTAATATAAAGTTACAAAACAAACATATGCACAAAAAAAAAAGTTGAGTCCTGACCTTGTTACATGCTAGTCAATGGAGTAATTCTGAGAGGCTGTATAGAGCAACAGAAGGCAGGGGGTGAACCATGCAGAGTTAAGGCTGGTGGTGGGGAAGAAGGGGTAGCTATAAAATCCCACCATCCTTTGTATAGAGGGGTCTGATTCCTCTCCTGTGTGCTGTAGTGGTAATGCAGAAGGGACAGTACTGTGAGTTCCCACTGCTAAGTAGGGCATGAAGCTTTGGAGCTGTTCTGTCTGTCTCTAGTGTACAGGCTGCTCTTCTGCATATCTGCTGAGCATATACAAAATAGCTTAAGACCAAATCTGACAGAGCATAGGAATATTTGTACAAAGTCAAATGCCCACCTAACCTAGTACCTGAATCTGACAATGAGCAAGAGTGAATTGCAGGGGAAGTACAGGACCAGCTCTCACTTTCCCCAGGTTACTGTCTCAGACCTGCCAATGGATTATAGGTACCCTAGTAATGCTCATTTCTTTGAATTGAATATCACTTCAAACCCACATGAACTTGTATTGTCCACAGCACCTTGAGGCTGTCAATCTGATGCTGCCAGTCTGTCCCTGCTTGTTCTGTTATAGTTGCTGATCTCTACTGGTATATTCATTGGGTCAGTCCCTTTGGCTTCTCTGCAGCTGCTGCCGAATCCAGCTGCTGCCTTCATGAGCTGAAGGGAAGATGGATATGGTAAAACCTCAGCTTTCTCAGGAAACTCGTCTGCATCTTCCTGATAATGGAGGTAGGGCTTCCTGGTGGATTCTGTACCTATGCCATGACAAGCCAAGCTGAGTCTTGGTCAGGCCTGTGCTACACATTGTTATTTTCAAATTCTGCTTCTCCATGATAAAATCAACTGTCATTGTGTGACCTTTTTGCTGTTTGATTTGCAGTAATACTCAGAAATCCATCTGAGACATCTCCTCTACCTGACAGGTCAGCAATCCCACCCAACATATCCTTCTCTGCCCATCAGAAGTGCACATACAATCATGGAGAGCTTAATCTCTTGCTGCAGACCCAGAGCATGAGATACAAGATCATCAGGCTGATCTTGTATTATGGCCACTTGTCACCATTTCTGAACAGGAAAATCAAAGCAGATGGGATAGCATGACAGGATACAGTGCACTTTTGTGTGCTGTTGCCTCCAGAAGCAGGTATGACTTGTCTGTTTTAACCTGATTTAGCCTGAAGGAGGGAGCTTACAGTTTATTGAATTATCTGACTTCCAGTAGTGTGTAAAAACTGCAGTGAAGGACTGCATAACATAACATAACTGCTGTTATGTTGGTTGTTGTATACGAGTGAGCACACCAAACTTTAATGTGTGAGGTGACATTAAGTTTGTCTTTGGCACCAGCTCAAAGCTCTGCTGGTGCAGGGCTTGTCACTGGTGCTAATGAGTCATTACTGCTGTCCTGCTAAGTACAGAGATTTTTTTTCAAATTGGGTTTTCTAGGTTACTTACATAAAGTTGTTCAGTGTTCAGAATTGGAACCAGAATTCACACACAGCTGGATCTTTTCTTTCAGTAGAGTTTGTGCTTAGATTGTTAGGTAAATGAAACTTCAGGCTGACTTTATGCTGGCAGGACGTTGTTATCCAACTTGGTCTCTGTCCAGAGTAGCAGGGGTAAAGTGTATTATCCTCCTATGCCTGCCTGCTATTTCCTTCCTTCCCAGGTGGGAGTAACCTTGTAAGGGACTCTGATTAGCACAGATGGCTGTCTCTGTTGTTCCAGCCTTCCCAGCAGCCTGCTATGATCTCAACAGATGGAGTGGGCTTGGTGCTCCAGTGTTAGGAGCTGCAGAGGACATGTGTATGCTTGGTGGAAGCAGCAGACTGAGTCACTCAAATATTTGTGGTCTTCTTCCTGTAGAAAAGATTAATGTTGAGATGAAAAGTGAAGAAAAAATTGCTACACTGCAGAAGTAACCGTGGTTTCCAGTGTGGAACTATTACCAGCTAAACTGTGAAGGCTGATTTGTGAAGAACAATAAAAGGAGGAATTCTGCCGAGCACAGTTAAGTGATGACAACTGCTAGGCCATGATGAAGGCAAGTGCTATGTAAGGTGGAGCACAAGGACACAGACAAATTCAAGGGAAAAGAAATGAGTGTACAAGATGCTGGCTGAACATTGCAGAAATGTTCTGGGCAGTGAGACCTTTCTTCTGCTTGGAAGGAGAGTGGGAGAGAGCCCCAGCACTCTGGATGAATTTGTTTTGTGGTGAATAAAATAGGGCTATGCTGTGTTTAGAACCTGATGGCTGTAGAGGGATGAAGAAGGGAGGAAACATGGACTGTTCACACCTCAGAGCTGGCTGTGCAAAGGCAAGTTCTTGCTTCTCTGCTTTGCAGCAGGTGTATGAAGAGCAGCAGGGAGACATTCAAATTATTTGTCCTAAAGCTTTTTCCCTCTCTTTGTTTCTTTTTATGAAATTGGACTCCTTTGGGTCTTTTGTGAATCTTTTTTCTTTCCTTATAACCCGAGCCAGTTCTGGCTTGTATAACCTGTAGGCTCTTTCTCATTTCTGAAAACTTCTGAGGGGATTAATGTAAACTGGAGCCAGCTGCTCAGATTTTCTTCACATGACAGATTTACTTGGAGTTTTGGAAGGAAAAGCATATGACACAAACTTTGGAAACAAATTCTAGGGATCTAGAGTCAGGTTACCCCACACCTGCCTTTCTGAGATGGCAAAGATCATACTCCTTTAGCTCAGTCTCTGCTAGGAAATATCTCAAGCCATAGTGTGCCTTCTCTCAATACTACACTTGGGCAGGTCACCTATCTTTGGCAGCTTTGCTATGAGGCTTCTTCCCCAGTGGCTTCTCTTTCTTGTTCTGTCTTCTTTCAAAGTGCAAGGAAACTCTGGAGGATTTTTCTGTCACTTGCCTGAAACATCTCTCCAGTAATGGTTTCCTCTCCAGACACTTTCCTATTTTAACATTTAATAATGGAGTTTCCATTCAGTGTTACAAATTAATTATACAGAAGCTCTAAATATTTAGGTCTATGTTACTGCTTTGCTGTTGTCTCTGTTGAGCCCTCTCTTGAACTTGCATTGGAGGGAGAGAAAAGATGGCTTCTCCCTATCCATTTGTTTTAGATATTTGTTTCATCTGTCGCTCATTTGGCGGATTATCACCCATTTGAAAAGCTATCACTCATTTTAATCCCAAAGCTACATGAGAGAATGTTCATTAGTATTTGTAATCAAAAATATAAACTAATGATTACAAGGACAGAGTGAGCCTTTTGTGCTGAAGTATTAAATTCATGACATAAAAATTTCCTGGAAGTAGCAATTTTAAGGACCTTGTTTCAGATATAAATCACATATTCCTTGCGAATTTTTGATACACATTTGCTTGAGAAGTTATGTATTGTTGAGTCTTTATAAACTTGAAGGTAGGTTTGCACCAAATGAAAAAGTAGAGCTGTTCTCCAGCTGAGATACAAGGCTGTACTCTGTGTGCTGCATGCCTTCAAGCATGGATTATAAGGCAATTACACTTGTTTAGAGCATGATTGTTGGTGGTTACCGACTTACCACAGTCAATTCCAGCAGCAGCATGTGTGGTTTAGTCATAAATTAAATTATGAATAAACTTCTTCTTGTGCTGTTCCTATGCATGCCTCTGATGCCTGGAGTCCTGTATACAGTTGTGGAGAAAATGATGTGGGGTTTGTTTTTGTTTTGTTTCATGTCTTGTTTGTTTGTATCCAAGAAACTCTGTTCCCTCTCAGTCCCAAGGCAAAGCAAAATAACAGCTAAATATTTACTGGAATATTTTGAGCACTACTGATAGAATTTTCTGGCAGCCCTTTGAGACAGATATTTGTCATGGGATGTCAAAGACAAGAACACTTACTCAGGGCTCAAGTCTGGCTGCTTTTGCAGACCCTTAAAGCTGACCTCATAGCTTCTAGCATTACGTGTCTCTGTATTTCTTTATAGCCTCTTTAGCAACTAGTAAAAACTAAAAGTCAAAGCAAATTTAAAATCTGATCAGGCTCAGAAGTCAAGAATAGCTGGCTATTTTTTTAAATTGTTGTACTACACATTTAATTTGTTTTGTGTGAGGTTTTTTTTCCCCCCTTATGTCACAGTCTGTAAGAAAGATTTGGCTGCAGGAAGGGATGTAGTTGATTTTTAATTCAACTAATGATGACCAAAACAGAATGGAAGTTGTTTCTTTCTCTTTGTTGTCCTGTGTCTCCTTTTGGTTAATTAGAGGATATCACAGCAGAGCTTTGCTCCCATATCGACTTTCCAGTGACTACAGAGTGATTTTAAAAATTCTTTTCCATGCTTTGCTTTTTTTGCCTCTGCTGACTTTTCCAGCCTTTCCCACGTTAAAAATGCTCAGGAATGTGGTGCAGGACAGCCAAAGCATGTTACAGCCCCGAGCAGTGGCACAGATGCGTTCAGCAAGGAGCTGCTTCTTTGGCCCCCGTCTGATGGGGCAGCACCTTAGACTCCTCCCAACCCACAGAAAGTAACTTGCGCAGGGTTAAGTACCCTTCCTCGCTGAGTGATTCCCCCTTGGAAACCTGAGAAAGGTGTTTTTGAGGCGGGGTTAGCAGGCACGCTTAGTGGGAAGCTCCCTCTCCCGGTGCCGGGTGTCCGCCCGCGGAGCACGCCGGGCTGAACCCGGGTGTAGCTCCGCGCAGCGGGGCTGCCAGGCTCAGTGCCCCAGGAGTATTGAATAATTGGAAAACCCCCGGGAAACAGGTTCTGCCTTTGCCTTATGCCGATAAAAATGCACAGGCACGGGACTGGATTGTCCCTTTCTCGATGCCTGCTCTCGTGGTTGCATCGCACTCCTGAGGTTTCCACTGCGTTTGACTTTACCTGTCTCCCACTGCCCAGACACTGCCTCGTCTTGTTGCTTTGTGATGGAAAGCATCACGATATCTGTCTCCTATCCCTTCCTACTCAGAACAAAAAACGAACAAACAAAAAAACATCTCTGCCACCTCCCCTCTTCCACACTGGCTATCCAGTCTTGCCTTTTTCTGGGCTCATTCTGTGCTTTGTCTCTGTCGTTCTCACAGACTTCATTCTGTAGTGTTCTGTGAAACCAGATGGTTTTGGTTAATGGTTAATGACTGAGTTACTGCATCTGTGCTGCTTAACAGGGACCCTCAAGTACAGTAACAGGTATCTGTTACATTTGTCATGCTTTTGATTCTTGCTGTCTATAACAGCGATCCCTACATTATTTTCAATAATTTTGGAGAGCAAAAGACTTGAGAGATAGCAATGGATTGATTTTTGAATACCACCAAAGCAGGTAATATCCCAGGTTATCTCTCTTATTTAAAACAGAGTGGAGAAAAATAGTTGATGTGAGGGTAGGGATGATAATTTCTGGCAGAATAATGGGGTGGAACTCTTCCCTGAGTGTAAGGGGAAAAAAGGGGCAGTTGACCACTTTTGGTGGTCAGGGTTAATCTTCCCTCAGCTGTTGTGCTGGGCCTTAACCTGTCTGACAGGATAACTGAAGGCTCTGTACATATTTTGAAAAGCTTCTTTACAGCTTTGGGCATTGGGTGGGATGAGTACCAGCTGGTATCCTGATGCTGAGAGAATGTAATCTCTGGCAAGCATGATGTGGTAGGACAGTGCTAGACAGTTTTTCTCTGTGGATGAGCTTCTGGAATTATTGTGAAGTATCATGGGGTAATGTAAGGTGGGGTACTCTTGGAGGTAAGCCACAAGAGCCACAAAAATAACAAAATCTATGGCTTGATTCTATTTGTTCAGGAAAAGAACTCTTTGGAACCCTGGAGCTCTTTCTTGCTTAAGTTTGTCATGATAAATGGATGAGCTGAAGAAACAACAAGACATCCTTTGATGCAGGAAAACAACAAGATTCTGGATGATATAACGGGCAGTGCTAAAATAAAGCTGCTGTATCCTACATGATGATAGGGCTGTAACAAAAATAACCTGCTAATCAGATATAGAAAAAGGCTTTACTTCCTGGTGACAAGTACTGACTGGTTAGGGCTTCCTGAGCTTGGGGGCTTGGTAAGAGGTAAGTTTCACATGAGGAGAGTGATATGGTTGTTGTCACAGCCTCTCTGAGGAAGTCCTGTTTCAAACGTGTGACCACAGCACCACTCACCTGGGAAACAAATGGGAAAGCTGAGGTGTGCTGAGCAACAGAATGTCAACTCCCACTCTTGGCTCCATATAGAGGGGATCATTTTTATAGAAGCAAGTGGAGTTACCCAGGAGAGATGAAAAAGGCTCTGTGAATTGTAAGGTATGCAGTAGATTGTAAAATCAGAGTTGGGCCCAAGACACAGAAGTGCTCTTGGACCCCTGCTCTGAGATACTGCATTGGGTAGAAGAGGAGAAAAGTGACTTCAAGCCACTTCTGTTTCTTCTGCTGGGTGGCTCATTTAATCAAGAAAGTTTACCACAGATTGTCTTTTCTTGATCTAAATATGAGCATTGCTATCTCAAATCACTGTGTTGTTGAGCTTGCTCCTATCATGGCAAACAAATAGGATGATGCATGAAAAATAACTGTGGTTCCTTACTTCAGTTTTATGTCTGGGAAAATCATGGCTTCCTGAGGGACTTTCCATTTGTTTGTCTCTTGAGATCCTCTATTCAGACATGAGACAGCTGGCAAGAAAAGCCTTATCCAGAATCATATTATGGCAGCTTTGCACTAAGGTGGTATTTAGTTTCATCTCTCTGGAAATGGATGGAGAATTGCAGAGAAATAACCACCTAATTCAGAGCTCCATCATTTGGATACCTGCAACTGCAAAATGCATTAATGTCTTTGTGGATATCAATTCCTGTTAATTTCTTTCAATCCAGTTAATCTAATTAGTCACCCACTGGGTTTGCAGCTCTCCACAGCAAAGCCAGCAGGATACAAAACAGGCTACACTTGTAATCTTTCATTTTTTCCCCTTTTGCATCTTTCTGCATCACAACACATACTTGAAGCTAGCAGCTTTGAAGTGTCTGCAACATGAAGCCAAGTCCAGTGTGTCTTGACTCTGGAGGATCTGATCAGCAGAGCAATGTGGGTCTAGCCAGGGGTGCTCTCTATCCCCATCAGCAGCATGGAGAAGGAACAACAGAGCCAGCTAGGGAATTTAGCTGATCATGGTAATTTGTTTCAGTTGGTGAAAGCTGTTGAGGTTTGTTAGACACTCCAGCAGGAATTGAACATCTTGGCAGTGCAGTGGGAGAAGAGATTTGACATGGATAACGGTACAATAATAACCATTGGCAAAAGTAATCCAAGTTTCTCCTCACTTGCCTGGGCTCTGAATTTGCAATCTGCTGTGGAGGCAGAACATTTGGGTAGATGTTATCACAGATAGCTTAATGAAGCATAGAGCTGCAGTTTTAAAAGGGAACTGAGCTGCTTGTGTGTTTGGAAAAATAATACAGTAACACAGAGGGAACTCTGATACATGGATATTCTGATAAAACGTTAATGGAGAGCACACAGTGCTAAACTGACTGCTGTGGTTGCCTCCTGATGAGAACCAGAGCTCAGTGGGTCAAAAGGAATTATCTACTTGAATGGATATTAAAAGCACCTCAGATAAATGACATGAGAAATACTTAAAAGGCTGTTCCATCTGTATTCCTCAAAAGCATAAGCTAACTTCTCTTTGAGGTATGGAAGAAAGCATTAAGGACATAGGTATTGTTTCTCAGATTTTTTTTTAACATCTTTCCTTTGAAGCCTTAGTGCTGGCTGCTGCCAGTGGGACAGAACACCAGAATGGACTCAGATCTGATACAACTGGGAAAGAAGTTATATTTCTGTCTCAAAATTTCAGTGATACATAGTACAGTGCTCTATTATATCAGTAAGCTCTCAGATATTTGGTCATCTCTCCTCTAAAGAAATGTACTGTCATCTCATTAAATGCTAGATCTATGAAATTTTGTGCTGAGTTGGACAATATTTCATTCACCAGGGTATAGCTTCAGAAGTCTAAAAACTCACATGCAAGAGATGAAGTTCTAAAAGAGTCAGGAAGACTCTGCATTTCTAACAAGAGCAAGTTTTTGGCTACCAGGTTAGTCTTCTCAGGAGCAAGGCAGAGCAGAGTATGTGAAAAGCATTTTGACCTCTAAGGGTGTGGAGTGTAAGGATGTACCAGGGAATACAAGGCAAACCAAGGGCAGGAACTACATTTAGAGGTTGCATAATGCTCTTAATAGTTACCATGAGTGGTTTAAACGTACAAAAGTAGGAAATACAAACACTTTTAAAATGTAGTTCTCCTCTTACAAATATAGACTATACTGCCTTTTCATAAAGTGATCAAATGACACTAGCTTTTAAGTACTTTACTCTTGATTTGCCTTTTCAGTGCCAGGTTACAACCCAAATGCTTTTTCCTGGAGCCGTATAATTTAGAGCCATTATTGCACCAGATGGCACAACTTTGGTTTCTATTTTTTCCTCAGTTTGCCAGTCTGGATTTGTTTGGTTGTTTTCTTGCAAGCATTATCATGCTGGGCAAAGTGTTATTCTGGCAATCTAATGGTATTATTCTCCTCCTTGCAGGCTATAGCAGTACAGGAAGAACCAAACTAAATTTCCAGGGAGCACACCTGGTGCCTGGGCATGGCCAGTCCTTGTGCTGCTCCTGATGTATTATGGGGACTGCTGTGTGACAAGTTTGCATTGCAGACCCCCAGATATCAAACTGAAGCCAATCATTTCATAAGGGCCCTTGGAGGCTCAAACATTTCCCGTCACAAATCTGAGGTCTGTTCCTGCAGAGTACCAAGGTGAACATGTTGGGTCTTTTTGCTTTCAGCCTGGAGGTACCAGTGCTGTGCAAGCTGGTGCTGGTTGGGAATTTGAAACACCTTGTGTCATTTCTTCCAGGTTTTGCCTGCATCCAGTTGTCTGGCTGGGTGCTCAGATGGCTTTACCTCAAAGTTTGTGCAAAATATTCTAGGGAAACATTGTGCAAAAAAAAAATCTCATGCCAGGCTATTCTCAAAGGGGCCAGTGGGATTTATTGGCTAGTGAGCATTTTCATTGAGGGACACCCCTAATGCCTGTGCTGTGTGGTACAGACCTTCTATCCATCCAGTTCCTGAGACACTAGTCTGATGTATTTAGATGTTATTTAGTTATTTTCTTTGAGGAGGGAAAACATGAAGAAAATTGTTTTCCCAAAGTCTTTTTAGGTGCATTAATCACTTTAATTTGCACACTGCAAAATTTGCACACCTTCTCAAAAGCAGCTGCATGGTATGTTCCTTGACCCTAGGCCATCATTTGTTGAGGAAACAAATCAAAGACCGATTAGATACTCAGCTGATAAAAAATGGAATTGGAAGCTAGTCAGTTTTTGCTAGCTTGACTCCTGCTCCTTAAGAGCTGCCTTCTTCCCTGTTTTAACAATTTTTGTCATGGGAAGAAATTATAGAGTAAAAGGTGAAAAGATAGTCAAAACTGTTCTCATAAGTGACTCCTGCAAAATACAGTTGAAGGATGAGAAGGAAGCCTGAATAGTGTTTATACAGGGAAGCAATAAATCTTTGTCATGCACGTATTGGCTATTTTGCTGTAATAAAGCAAGGACTTTGAAATCTGCTACTGCCATAAAGGGGTTTTGCTCCTCTAGGTAGGAATAGTTGTAGTCTTGTCACCATAGAGTGAGGGAGGCTCTGGTTGTTCTCTCAAGCATTCATATGACAGTCACTGATTACAGGATACTCAGCACTGCATTCAAAGCTGCCCCTGCTGCAAGCACTGCCTCCCCCAAAGCAATTGAATTCTGAGTGGCTGCTGTTCTTTTGGAAAAGAACATTTAATTCTTTGAAAACATAATAGTATCAACCTTTATTGATTTGCAGTCTGTGCTCTGCACTTGCAGCAAACTGCTGTTCACAGCTGCCTGTGTGGTTAACCCATGGCAGTGGAGGTGAAGAGCAACAGCTGTGCCTCTGAGCATAGAAAGGAGTTAAACATACATTTACCCTGTGTTTTCTGCTGAGAGTCTTGGAAGTTTAAAGATTAATAGGCTCTACTCAGGCAGTGTCTTGCAAGTACACATCATTGCCCCTGAGTTAGCAGGCTCACCAGTTTGCTATTGCGTGTTGATACGACCCAGCAGTGTGCTGTACTTCAGTACTAGACTGAGCAGATGCTGCAGAAACTTGGCTGGTTTCAGCATTACCTGTCTTCCTAGCCCTGCCGTGGGGCACTGGCTTATCTAGAAAATTTGAAGGCACAGATTTCTAGGTTTCATTTCCTTTTTCTCATTGTACAACTTGTGTTGTTCAGGCCGGGTACCTTACGAGCTGTCCTAGCGTCCTATGACCAAATGAATTAATTTCTTTTCCCCCTTCCTTATGCCCTTTGGCTCACAGGGGAAAGAAAAGGCTGTCTTGGCACAGAGCCAGTCCGGATTATCTTGTGTTTATCATTCCCATTTGTAAAGTGCAAGGACTCATCCTGCCACAGGTTGTGAAGTCCCCAGAGGCAGTGACAGGCACAGGCCTTGGCCCGGCTGTAGGGCACCACTAATAATGATGGTGGGAGAACCTTGGTTACTCCTGCCTTTTTTGGGGCTCATCTTTGCACAGACACCAGTGGTTTTCGTTTATGAAATCATTCCAAGTAATGTTTCAGGCCTGAATATCTTGCTGCTTATGCCTTGTACCTTTTCTGCTGATCAGAGGATTTTAATTTCTGAAATGTGTCATTGTCACTACAGTTCACTCAGACTATGACCAGCTCTCTTGGCATCATAGAGATGGAACCCAAGGGCAAATCCATGTGGACTGGCCAGTAATGCTCAGAGAAATGTGTTCTTGTAATAGAAGTGGCAGTCCAAGGCGGGTCTGAGTTTCACAAGTGAAAGTATGGCTTGCTAAAGAGCACAGTGGTCTTATGGCCAGGAAACAGTGCTTTTTCATGGTGTGAAACCTGTGGTAAGGTGGGGGAAAATATGTGTGTGATGCTGCTTACTTGGAGGGGAAATGTTAGCAGAGGGGAGGGATAGGGTGTGTGGGGAAACATTTGTGTGAAGTGCAGTGGTAGGAAAGGGTTTGTGTGCAAGGAGGTTCATGAGTCTGATGTGAATGAAGGAAAGAGTGGGCTTTGCCAGTGACAACTTTGTGTGTTTAGTAGTTCTTTGGCTTGCACAGGAGGAGAAGTGTGGGGAAAAGAGTGGTGTCATAGGGCTCTTCTGAGGTAATAAATCACCTGTGGTTTCAAGAGATTTATCTATAGCTATGGGTGGCCATCTGAATGGTCAAAGTGAAGAATGTGCCCGTGGGTTCAGTTTCCTTCCCTCTCATTAGTGTCTGGAGTTTTTAAGCAGTCGCCTTGGGGCAAGGCCTTTCTGGTGAAGGATCATGAAGAGATTAAATACACTGACCCCAAACCATACACCCTCTTTCCTCAGCATTTGAGCTATAGAGCATAGTCTCTAGAGTGTGGGGTTTCCAGAGCTTACAGTTCAACTTCCAAGAGGCTGCTACGTCTCTTACCTGGTGGTTATGAGCATTAGAGAGCAAGTCATTCACACAGTTTGATAAGTTTGAATGTTTAACTAATCCCAGTTTCTGAATCCTGGGACAGACTTCAGAGAACTCAAACTTTTTGGCTAAAACCCTTCTGAGTCTTCTATCTTGCAGAGATTCTTTGTGTGCTACAGTTGGTAGGGCTATGTTCTTCCTCTAGGTCAGCTACACCTCACTGAATTTGGACAATGGTCTGTCAATGTGATTTACCTCCTTGTTTAGAGACATTGTTTTACAGTTAATTATGTCATATCCAGAGTGCAGTTCAAAAGCCAAGTCTAGTGCCAACAGTCTTTAAGTGCTACCTGAGGTCATCCTATCCCTGAAACTGCAGGCTAAAAGGCAAACAGCAAATTTAATTGATGGTAACAACAATGTTTGTTTCCATTTCTTTATGAAGGAAGGTCTAAGCATAAGTGAAGATGCCTGTAAGGTTTTATTTTTAGTTGAAAATAAGCAAGTAATCTGTGCCTGTTCAGGTTAAATCCAGTAGCTTGCCGAGGAATGCCTTGTTCTTACAAGGCTGTAGGCATACATGTTTACCTGGCAATGTATTCACAGACATCTGTGCTGCCTGGTGCTCTGTGATATTTGCCACATTGCAGGCCCCCAAAACACAACCTGTGAAAGCCAGCTTGTAAACTGAAATTCTTCTAATTTCAGGCTGATAGCTCAGCTAAAAGAAATGGCTTTGCACTGAGAGGGGCACTGACACTCCATGGTGGTGAGGGAAGCTCTGGTGTCCTGTTTAAGGACAGCTTATATGATGCTCCCAGCTGCTGAGTGGTGACTGCCATGAGAACCCCTGTCTGCACCTGTGGCCTTCTTTCTCCCTAGCTTTTCAGCCTCTGGTTCCAGGTAGGTCTGTGACAAGCCCCTCAGCTTTTACCTGGTGTTGCATGCAGACCTTTTCAAAACAGCTTTTCAATAAACTTTTCAAAGGATGACTGTATAGAGGAATGTCTGAGAATTTTGCATGAGTATAGCATAGAAGCATACAGAGGGAATGTGTGACAGCTCAGTTGCTAACTGTAAATTGTGTTAAAGTAGGACTTCAGTGTGATATTGAGACATTGATAGAGGCACTTGCAAGCCCTTTTTTCTAGAGCACCTTGCCAGGTTTGGGGGATAAAGGAGTGATTCAAGGTGAAGGTGAAACAAAACTTACCAGATAAGAATACTTTCTGTTTTACTGATTTCTTTATGCTGAGGAGCTGGTAACTTCTGTTTCAGGTATAGCTAGTTATATAAAATTATAGTTATATTGTAAGTGGTTGTTGTTGGCATGGAAGGCCAGA
The DNA here is from genome assembly GCA_013399835.1 of Leptocoma aspasia. Lineage (NCBI taxonomy): Eukaryota > Metazoa > Chordata > Aves > Passeriformes > Nectariniidae > Leptocoma > Leptocoma aspasia. The sequence continues at coordinate 896,197 of VXAX01008057.1, forward strand.
CACAACCCTTGTTTACTCTGATTTTGAATTTAGCTTTTGGCAAAGGCAATTTTATGTCCATGACCAGTCACTTCTTTTCCATCTATTTGTTATATGTTATATAAATGAAAGTCTGTCAGCACAGAAGTCGAAGGAAATGAGTCAAACCAGTGGATGAAAAGCCAAAGAAAATGAGATGAACTAGATACCAGATACACTATCACATCATAATTGATGGAGGATATTTCCTGCCTTGAGATAGAAATGGATTGTGTTTCTTTGTCACATAAAGCATTGTCATCCTCTTAAGGTTAAGGCTGGATTAAAAAAAGTTCTTATGAGGAAAAGCACTCCGTCTCTTAGTTCGCCAGGTTCTGCTCAGGAAGCAGGAGACCAGCAAAAGAGAAGGGCTAGAAAATTAATTCCTAGGCTGCATCTGGAGTCAGTGAAAGAGGATAAATTTAGAACCAATTGTGCTGTCACTTGTGTGCACTTCCTTTTTGGTGTGGAACAGAAATGGGATAAAGAATTAGTGGAATGAATACAAAATGGCTTTAGGAACTAGCAGGAAGCCTTTTAGAGCTTTGCTGGAATTGGCCTGAGTTGAATTTTGACCAGCTAAAATATCATTAAGCTAGTTGTCTGTTCATCTGACTGCATGTTGGAAGTACTTAAGTATAAGGTGTATTGTGACTTTCTGTTGGTGCATTCCCACTGGAAAGGTAAGTGGTTCTCTAGGAACACTTCTGTCTATGGTAATATATTCTGCACTGTGGGGAGGTAAAGGAAAGGCAAATAATTCACAATATGGATTTGGCTCTTTAAGTCCCATTTAGACCCACAATGAATTGTCTCAATTTTGTGCTACCTTAAGAGAGTAAGTCCTGTAACAGGTTTTTCCATGTGCAGTCTTGTCATAGACATTCTGACATATTGCTTATGGTGTGCCTAAGATGTGTTTTTTGTACTTGTTTGTGCTCTCTCTGTCAATGCTCAGCTGTGTCTGTCTGGTGTTTCAAGCCTATTTCAATTTAAACTAATGACTTCAGAGAATGTTATCTAGGCCCACAGGAAGATTTGCTGTATTTAAATCAATTGACTTCAGTAACCAGAAGGAGAATAAGTATGGATCATAGATCCAGTATAAGAATAGATGTAGAAGGTAGTTACTTTCTTTTAGGAAGTGCACACTGGAAATTTTCTGGTTTTGGTAAAAAGCTATTTCTTTGAAAGCCCCAATTTGAAAAATTCCTGAGAATACCTCCAAAATTAAATGGGATTTACCCCCTTACCTTAAACAGCTTAGCAGCCTGTAATAAAATACAATTAAAATTTCTCCTTTAGGAATATTCTATAGCCAATATGTACAGTATGGACAAGGACTAGCTTAGAAACATCTAGCCATGATGCTCAGCTGAACATTGCCGAAAATCTGACCCAGACCTGGTTATCACTTCACAGGCTCTTCCAAGTCTAGAAATTTCTTTCATTTTCATTTGCTGAAACACTTAAAAGGTGACTTAACTCTGAAGCAGATGTCACATGTCAATGGCAGTTTCTGCAGATGAATAACAAAGCTCTTTGGGACTACTAAAAATAGACATAAACTATGGTTGGGAAGAGTCAATCCCTAGTACCCAATCTATAAATAAGCAAGCTTTTGACTAGTATGATAGGTTTATATATTTCATGTATCTTAAGCACTTTGGAAAGCAGAGATAACATGATGTGGATGTTAAAACCATGAACTGAGAAGTGAGGACTTCTGACACATGGTTTAGGTGACTTGCAGTGATCACAGCTGTAGGTTTTTGCAGAGCAGTGGTACTCTTTTCAACCTTCACCAGTTTCAAAACTTAGATAAGATGGGTGGGACATTTTAAAATGCAATCCTACCACTAGATGGGGGGAAGTAGTTATCTTGACAGTACTTTACAGTCCCTCTAATTAGAAAGAAAACAAAAAAGGCTTTACTGTACATGCTTCTTCTATACCCAGTATGCTGCTTTTAAGCACAGTTGGTCTGACACAGTGTGGGTGCCTGCAGTCTGAGCAGCTCACTTGGACTCTATATTCCAGAGAGAACAATAGACACATTGGGAGCTCATTTCCCCTTTTCCTAAAGTAGGTCTCTAAACAGATAGGCAGCTGAATGACATTGTGAAAGTGCTTGTTTTCCCTGTCCTGGACTATAAAGGGATCCTAAGTGGTCTCTCACCTCAGATGGAGGCATCTTCATCGTAGGTGTTAAAAAGTGGATGAAGCAAGCCCCACAACTTCTTTCACTAATGGCAGGTGCTGTCTTTCATAATCTTCCTTTCGGGAAATCACTTCTGCCCGCTGGACTGAAAGATTAGGAAGGGACCTCATATGCCTTTGTAATCTGAAAGGTTTGGGAGAAGTCTGTTTCTGTTTCACCATCTGTCTCCTCTAAAACAAAGGAATCTCAGGAGTATGCAGTTGCATTGCCTGTGTCACTGGGGTCCCACTGTGGCCAGGGCTCCTGCACACTGCAGGCTGCTTGTTCTGTCTCATCAGTGTCACACATGCTCCAGCTCTCTGGTCATAGCTGATGGAGACTTAAAGTAATTTCCACACCTACTCCTTTCTCCAAACAGCTTTCACTTTAACTCATGAAAATGTACAAATGTTGGGGGGGCTTAAAGATGGATTTCTAGAGGCAGTGTTCAGTTTTGTGAGACTTATGCCTGTTATGATACTTGAACCAAGCTGAGAATATCCCCTCAGGTAGTTCTTTGCTTTTGAACAGGTATTTCAGAAAGGCTTAGGTCCAATTCAGTCCACAGAGAACGTTAATAGCAAAATTGTTCTGAGTTTCATTGGCAATGGATAAGGCACAAGATTCAGTCAACAAATCCAGATGGGTTCCCATATTCAATTTTTCCAGCAAAAGTGCTAGCAATTACAGCTTCATTGAAAGCTGTTGCATTCTAAAAAGCATTAAAATGCTCCCAGTCTGTATCTTGCAAGGCTGTCCAACTTGTCTACGTTCTTGATCTGTTTGTTCATGCTAAATTAAAAGGACACAAGTCATTGTGACCTGGCTTGACGATTGTTTAGCTTCATCTTCCTTCAGAAAGAGACTTACATGAGAACAGATATAATACACCTGCCAGTAACTTTTAAATTTTGCTGAGGCTTCCTGCTTCCTTTCTAACACGTAAAAATGTGGCTTACTTGTAAGCAGTTAATGGTGAGAAAATTTAAGAGGTATGCACCTTTTTATTTAGATATTGTTTTATTTTCAGTACTCCTTTTTTGTCCTCAGAAGTGATTGGTCCTGTAGGATTTTAGTGAAGATCAGTTTAATAGCTATGTATGTACATATGCGCACAAAAAATACATCCAAAATGTTGCTTGGCTCTTACCAAAGTGTTCTTCTTCAAGAACACTTGAAGAAGGAATGGTATAAATAGCATTTCAAAGGATAGCTCATTTGGAAGGCTACATATTTTTTTTTAATTAAAGGAATAAATTCCTTTTGTTTAGAAGATGATTCTCGCAAATTGTCCGTCTAAAATGAAAAACTTAAATCTTTAATTTTGCAAATTTCAAACCAGAATAGTTCTGTTTTCTGAGAACTAAAGACAGTAATGTCTTTTAATCTAAGTGCATTGTGGGATTTTGCAAGTATTATTGCCTGTCTTGAAGACTGCAATTCTGGGGAGAATAAGTACTTAAGAGAGTGGGAAAAAGGAAGGCAAAAACCCCCAGCAGGTCTTGCAATATAATGAACAATCTACTAAGAAAATAATGTACAGGTGTAATGGAAAAAGGTAGGGTAGTCACTTCAGATACAGCTAAAGTGGGGAATGTTTAGTTGCTAAGGCTGATAACCTTGACATTTATTGCCATTATAACTGATTTTTTAATATAAGGTCCAGTTGAGAACCTGGATGTTTTTTTCCTATGATTACAGGTCCAGCTGAGAAGCTTTTAGGACCCTTCCCATCCTCTTCAACTAGGACTTCTGGCTGGGTACCGTGAAGGAGTAGTTTTCCATCACTTTTCAATTCTACTAATGTTTAGAAAACCTCTCTTTCACTGGGAAATGTATAAGTTCAGCAGGAACTGTGAAAGAAATATGCTGCAGTTTCATGATGGGAAGGTTGTTTTTCTACCTAAGCTATGATATAACACTGTTTTTAAGCTTTCTATCATCCATCTCCTTGCCAGGATAAAATTGCTCTTTGAGGCATAAATTCCTTTGTTCTGCTAGGAAGGCTCTGAATGACGAGAGAGCATGATTTGGGAACTGAGCTGATAACCAGGAGAGCTACATTCAGTCCCTTGGACTGTCAGCCTCAGCAAGTCACTCCTTGGCTTTAAGCCACCCATAAAATGGGATGAGCGATGCGCTCCCTTGCTGTTTGTCTCGCCTCTGTAGATTGTAGGACATATGGTGCATGAGTTGTCTTCCCCTTGGTGCCAAGGACACCAGGGACCCAGACTGCAGTTGTGGCTTCCAAAACAAGCCATAAACAATAACAGGAAACGAGATTTTTGTCTTGTCTCTGTTTTAGACAGGCCTCATTAAGAATTTCTTTGTGTTCTTCCACTTAATGTGTAAAGATAACCAGCTGCTTCAAATGAGGAGCTACACACTGAGAAGGTGAAAGGATCAAAGTCTCCTTGCCATGAGAAAGCTCCTCTAACACCTACCCCTGCCCTCCTGCTGCTTTTTCTTGCTGGGAGTGAATTTTGACTTGTGAACCAGCAAAGATGGAGGTACTTCATGGAGAAGAGAGGAGCCAGCCCGTGGGTGTGGTGAGAGTAAAGAGATGGGATGCAGCATAAACGTGGTACCATGGGGAAGATGCTGAGCAGTGTGGGAACACAAACAAGACAGACAGGAGTTTTGTGTCGATGAGAAGGATTTGGGTAAAGCACGTGTGTGTGTTACGTTAGTCCTGTACGGGGTGAATTAAGAGCTGCAAAATTCTGCTACAGGCAACATAGTAATTTTCTTGAAAATTTCCACAGGAAAATACTGTCTTTAAATAAGAAGCTGAGATTTCCTTTGAGGAGAAACAACCTGAGAAAAATATAAGGTTAAATCGGTATTTTGAAGGGAAACGAAGATTTTTATTTGGCTTTTTCTTAAGATGCTTTTGTCTATTCCTTGTTTATGAATAAAAAATGTATAAAACACAATTCTGTTTTAAATTGAAACGAAGCAAAAGCAATTGTTTTACAGCAAACCATAAGAATAAGTGTGAAAGGGGATTTTTCTTTTCTTGGCTTAATAGTTGTGAATAAAGGGTCTTTTTCACATTTTCAGCTGATTTTTAACTATCACTAAGTTGTACAGTGCTGTTTAGGCACATGTAATGTTTATTGACAGTTAAGATAAAATGCTTTGTTGAGAAGGAATAGTTGCAGTGTTACACACTTGACTCCCTTCTTGGGTAATTGTGGCTTATATAATCTCTCTTCTGCTGGATTTGGAGGTGTAAACAAGGTGCAGCAGGACCACCATGGAAACAGCACTGACAGAGCACAGGGAAATGGGTGACCTCAAAGCTGTATGGAAATCCTGCTTTGCCATTTAACCGTATCTGCAGGGCCAGTTGTTGGTATAAAAGAGGTGGAGGCTGCTGTGGGCAGTGAGAGAGCTGCCTGCCTGGCCTGTGCCAAAGCCCTGCCAGAGAGGTGTGAGCCCTGGGGAGCTGTGGCTGGCCCCTCCTCACACCACAGCCTCGGCCACCCTGCCATGGGCAATTCAGCTTCGTGTCCCACAGCTCTTCATCCCAGGTTCTTGTTCTTGTACCGTGGTGAGAGCAGCTTGTCCCTGGTGTCTCATCCTTTGGCACCCTCAGTGACTCAGTGCGTGTGGACGACAAGCCTTGAGCTGGGTCTGCTTGGCCGCGCAACCAACACGCTCCGAGTCTGCTTCTCACTGCATTTTTTAAGCAGTGCTGAAGCATTCATCGCCTGCAGCTGCTGATCAAAGGAGGAGGAGACTTTTCTGGGAAAATGCTTCTGTACAGATTCAACTGTGCACATTGCCGGAGTCAATCTGAGTTTCAGCAGGCTGCCACAAATCTATGCATGTCTTTCTCTATTTAGAACAGCATCTTCGGCTTTCCTTATAAGATAAAAAGCCAGAAGAAAGGCAAGCTGACAGTAAAAGTAATTCCTTATATGTGTATACTGTTTGCATAAAATACAGTCCAGCAATGTTTGCTGTGTCAGCTGAAGTACAGAATTATTTTTTGAGTTCTGAAATACTGGCATCTCTGGAAGAGAGTGTTAGCCTAGTTGTGTATGGGTTGAAGAATGGTTCCAGTTTTGGTACACATCTAACGTGAGAATTAATGTCTTTGAGACGTCAGGGAAGAAGCTAATTATGGAATTCAGTTTTGAACTGCTACCCTGTTTTGACAAATGGCATGTGTAATTGGAAGCAGAAGACTAAGCTGTGCACTCTAATCTTGATAGGAAAAAGAGGGCATCCATTAGCAAGTAAATCTCACCTTTTGCCAAATGACTGTTCAAATGAGAGTTATATACTCTAGCATTTGCTGTGGACTGTATGGAAATAATAATCCCAAGCAAAATGTGTTATTGTGCTGGCATTTTATACATACAGGAAGCTGTAAATCAAGTATCAGGGAAAAGGAATTAGAATTGAAAAAGTAGAGCAGCATTTGAAACTCATGATAGATGATTTTGATCTTCTGGCGGTCAGGAATAAAAGCCACTGTCTCTTAATGTTAAAAACTATCTGATGTGTACTTGGATAGGAGCCTTTTCACTGGCATCCATATTTCCCTGGCAGTGATAGCAATTTATTTTCTCTCTCAACCAACCCCAGATTGGTGCAACAGGGAGTTTATAGACTTCAAGTGGCAGGAAACAACTATCCTTGAAGTGACATATAAAATTGAAGACTTAGCCTTACTTTTGATCATTTCAATCCACTCATTTCTTCAAAGCTTTGTGTTTGCTATAATTTTATTTCTTGTCTCTTGCTGTGGTAAGGTCTGATTTGTCTGGTATTTCTTGGTTTCTGTCTTCACTCTGTTTTGGATGTGAGTTAAGCTTGAATCCCTTTTACTTCAAGCTTCTCTTCCTGATACTCTTGTTAATTCTGTCTTAAGCTGAAGCTTGTCCACTTAAAGGAGCCCCTTTTGGAATTGAATGTAACAAGAGCTTTGGATGTCACAGTGACTTTCTGTGTTTGTCAGTGCTTTCTAGACAATGGCTTAAACTGAAGCAGAGTACTAGTTAATTCCATATATTTGTCATTGTTCTTGGTTGCATAAAGTTGCCACATGGGAATCTAAGCCGTATTGCATCTCCTTAATATTCAGAAGTACTTGTGAGAGAGTCCTCACTCTGATCTATGAATTTAAAGGCTGTTCCGAGGTGGTATTTTTCTAATATATCATACTTTCTGGTCAAAAGCACTAGGAAGGAATGGACTTTTGATGATCTACTGAAAGTCTAGCAGGAAAATTTCTGACTCAAAAATTTTTTTCAGTGGAAAAAAAGGTATTTGTAACAGTTCTTATGGAATGGCTGCTTTTCTCATACTTGTTTGCTTTTCATAAAAATTCTACATGTGGTGCTGCTTCTATCTCTGGTTGAATTCATAAGAATAGCCTTTTAAAAACAATGAATATTGAATCGAAAGTCAAGTCTTGGAAGTGTACTAAATTCCCAGAAATTCAATCTGCAGTTGTTTTTAGGGTGCTGTGGTTTTTTGCTTTGTTGTTGTTTAAAATTTCCCCCACCCTGACCCCATCCCTCATGGCTGTAACAAAGGGATTTGGGGCAGTAGATTCCCAATCTTGCTAATTTGTTTCTGTCTCTCTGTGCTCTAGCAGAAAACCTCTGAGAAATCATACTGCAGCAATTGTAGGGGCTAGAGACTTAAGACAGAATCTTGGAAAAATATTCATTTGAAAATGAAAAAAAAATACTTTAAAAGCAAATAAGCACAATACTCCCTGCCCCCCATGTTTTACGCATGCATTTTGCTGGTCCTGTTATAAAGCAGAAGACAGTTTGAAAAATGTCAACTTTAAGTTGTATCATTGTCCATGTATCCCATTTTTCTGATACTTAAGCTACTATTGCTTAAGACTAAACTTAGTTCCCTCTGTACTCTTCTCTTGGTCCAAATTCTTTCTGACTTTGGGGAACCAAGGCTTGATTTGTTGCTTACACTGCAGTATTAAAGTATTCTGTCCCTCCCCACCAAATAAAGATTTACATTTTTTTTTCTGAGAAGATTGTAGTTTTGTAGTCTTCAGTCATGTTCATATTTCTCTGGAAATCAGAGGAGTATCTCTGGTGATTGAGGCCCAGAGCCTTTAAGGTTGTTTCTGGGATCTCTATTCTATAACTGTATCTCTGGAGGATTGAACAAGACCACATATCCTTCAAGTATGTGCCAACTTTCATCAGCCTCAAAAAGATACAGAGCTGGAGAAAAGAGCAGCTTAAGTAGATTTTTTTCTGGGAGTCCTGAGGTAGCACTGCTTTTTGTAGTCTCAGCTTGCATAAACCTAAAGCTACCAGGAACCACTGGGTGGTTTTGGCAAGCATGAAGGAGACCAAACATATTTAAATTTACAACTGGCTGGTTGTATCCTCAGCCCTAGGCTTGTTCTTCACCAAGTCAAACATGCCAGAAGAACAGAACAAAGAGTTATTGATAGTCCATGCTCTGCTGGTTTCTCATGCTGCTTCTTTTGGGTTTTTTTCCTTTCGGTTTTTTTTTCCCCTCCATTAACAATTGTAGAAGAGATCCTTTCAGCTTCTCTGACCACCTCAGAATGGTTTCCTTAGAGATGTTTCATTAATGTGATGACTGCATTTTGCATATAGAGAGTGTTTTACTGGGTTTAATATTTAATATTTATTTTAATATTTTAACTATTTTACTGATTTTTATCTGTTCTTCCTTCCCTCTGTAGGATTTCTCAAAGAAAGTAACAAGCATAACACTTATTTGGTGAAGCTAAATCCAATGTCTGCTTCAGGGATGTGCTCACCTGCTCAGTCTTGTATCTGGCTCTGCTGAGATAGATGGCTTCACATTTCATGTAGCTGGCACACACCATGACTGCTCTTCCAAAAACCCTTCCAGATCCTCCTTCCTCTGGGTATTGTGTTTGTGTAAGTAGCTTCATTAACAAATAACCTTGGTACAACACATGGGCTGCTGCAGGGTTCACTGCTTTCATACAGACAAAGCAATTTACACGTGGCTGAAGTCTGAGACAGGTGCCCAGCACCAGCAGTGACCAGCTTTTAGCCATTCTCTTTAGAGGGCTGGGTTTACCTTTGGCTCACACCTACAGTCCTGGCACTGTGGGTGTCTGTGCCCTTCCCAGCTCACCTGGGGCCACACTCTCTCGCAGGGAGTTATGTTACCTGACGGAACCTTGCCTTTTGGGACCAGTATTCCTGCAGCACAGAAGTGTCTCTGCCTTTTCTTCAGATGAGAGTTGGAACAGGCTTGTTCTAATCTCTTAGAGGCAAGGGGGAAGGCACATTGTACAGGGGCATGTTGGGGGCTGGACACAAGCAGGACCTTGAGCCTCAATCCAGCTACGAGGTGGTTTGGGGAGCTAAGCACCCCTTCTGCCTTGTGCTTTGAGAGCTTGTGAGAAGGCTTGAGCTCACACTGTATTTATTTCTCCTCCTCCTTCCTTCTGGTTTATCTGTTCTCTAACACCACACTGCCTCACACAGAAAGCCAGAGTGACCTGTGAAGCACAGGGCTTCTGGTGAGGGCTGAGCAGCAAACACTAAGAAAAGATCTCAGGGTTTGGCTGGAAGATTTATTTATATGTTTGCCTTTGCCTTGGGCAAAGCACATTGTGAAAAGAAATGGATCTAAAAATAAGATGGGAGTTTATATGAAATGGGAATAACTAAAAAGGAGGTGACAGGAAAAGCAGCAGAAATATATAGCACAGCAGCACTAGCTAGAAACAGAAGGTGGGGTAGGAAAACTAAGGTGAAAGCAATCAAGTTCCTTCTTCCTACATCCTCTTACACGTAGTTGTACATGAGGCTCACCTTGTGTTCACACAAAACACAGCCTGTTCCTGTGGGGTTTTGTGTAGGTGTGAAGATCCACCCTCAGAGCTGCTTGCCACTTAGCTAGCTTGAGGGAAAGGAGAGTTGCCAGGAGAGAACTAGGGACAGATTAGAAACTAATACTGGCTTGCAGACAGGCTTGCATCATCCCAGCAGCAGCAGAAGACAAACTCAGCTCCTGTAAGAGAAAATGAGATTGCTCCTCAGGTGACTGAAGAGATGCTGGTCTCTGGTATAAGCCAGAGGTTTAGCAAAGGAAAAGCACCAATTCAGCACTGTGACCTCGTGCTGGGTTTTTTTTGACACCGTCAAAATATCTAAACCCCATTTGAATAGCGGAAAAATATCTGACTTTTAAAATAAGATTATAAAAGGTTCCAATGAATATCTGCTGCATCTGGGAGAGTAGGAGGGACTAACCTTCAGGTTCCAAGAGTCTGGAATGAGGAATCTGCTGACAGGGCTTTCAAGTAAGTCACAGAAGAGCAGGCTGTCCTGTGAACCAGAGACAGACTGTCAGGGGAAAACTCCCTGGCCTACTCACTGGAAAAGCTCAGAATAAAATGACTGAAAAATTGCTGTACAGTTGAGGAGCCCGTTCAACTCCTTTGTGGAAAGTTATGCTTTTCCTGGAATGTCAGAAACGTAGGGGTCTTCTCTAGCTAAATCTGTATTTAATGACAGACCTATTGTATAGGTACATACTGTGGACTGGTTTAGTGTTACCAGGAGGCTGCTGTTCTTTCTGGCATTGTATAGTGGTAAGAATTTCACTCCCTATATGTGAATGCATGTAAAATGTGTCTGTTGCTATTTATATAAAATGAGGGGGAGGATGAAACAGTGCTGGTTATTTCTGAAAACTCCTCTACAACAAATCATCCGTGTTTCTGTCTAGATGGTGTGTACATGTCTGTCTAATACACAATTTATTTCAAAAATAAATTTATTTCTTCAAAAATAGCTGTCATTCTAAAAACACTGTCCTCCCTGAGGATGGAGCTGATGTCTTCTTCTGGAGCCACCATTTATCAGTGTTTTGGTTGTAATTTGGTTATGTCATCTGAGACAGGATGTTCAGTTACTGAAAGGATAAAGGAGGAGAGGTACTTCAGTGGTGCAAGGAATTTTGTTATATACTTGGTAATATTTCTCTGAATTTTTTCAGAAGCAACATAGTAGAACTTGCTGTAAAGTAACTCTTAACAGCTTCTGAAAACTTCCTCTAAGTCACAGATTTCCATTTGGCTTGCCACCTTAGAAAAACAAAGTGGTTAGCCACCCTTGCCAGAGGTAATCTGCATGTTTAGTCAGTGTAACAATGGTATAATGAAAAAAGATTTGACAGATTTCTGTGACTTTTTTTTTCCCTTTTGAGTTTTAAAGATAAAAAAGTCAATCACATAGAGAGATAAAAGCTCTAAGGGAACAACTTTGGAAAAAACTCCCTTACTCCAAGTTTTGGTGTTCCCTTCCACATCAGCTCACATTCAAACTGAGTATTAGACACCAATGAATGAGGACAGTTTTATGACTAATTCACATGGAACTCCAATTCTGCATACAGCATTCACTGTCTTTTTGGGAGTGTAATGAACCAAAGAACAGAACAATGAAGAATCAACTCCACTGTCAAGTCTCATGCAGTCAAACTAAGTTTGTCTTTTTTCCTAATATTACATGTTTGTTTATTACATTTTTTTTCAATTTATGAAAAAAGTCTATGCTGTGATATGGATATACATACAAAATTGTTGGGAAAAAATACATAAAAGTGGTATATGGATGGACTGCAGTGTGTTCTTGCATTACAGATTAGAGGCCTCTCCTCATCAGATCTTATCTGGAAATGACTGAGATTTGATGTGCATTTAAAGAATCCACTAAATAGTAGGTAAGCAAATGACAGTTTACACTAATTGCAATTCTTATGTAGTACTTAGGAGGTTTTAAATTAGCTCTATTATATAAAGAAATAATAGAAACAATAATAAAGACAAGGGCATGGCAGATTGCAGCATTTTCCAAGACCCAGGCATGCCTTGAAATGAAGATTTTTGCTCTGTTCTTAGGTCTAACACTTACTAGTAGTTTAACAACAGATGTCACATTCAATTTCTGTGTCAGTTTTCTCATTATGTGATGATATGTAAGATTTATCAATACCTAGTTTCTGGTGTTATCATAAAGTCTTAAAAATGTTCACTATGCAACCTGACACTCCCAGGTAGGAAAGGCAATTAAACCTTTATCTAGGTTTTAACAGCTAGAGGTAGTGAAACTCAAGGTTATTGACCATTGGAAATTAAAAATTCTGTAAAAAGAAGGTGTTTCCACTTGGAAACAGAAAAAAAAAAAAGTAGGACTTTCTATACAACAGATTTTTTTTTCCATTTTGAGGGGGGAAAAAGTTCAGATATTTTGTTTATTTAAAACACATACCAGTTTCTCTGGGAATTTTATTTCTAGAGATTTTCCAGGCTACGTCCAAAAATTTAAGAATAGTTGTTTACCCTTGGTACAGAGAGTGGATTTGGTAAACCATGACCCTGCCACCTTGAGCATGGGTTCTTTGGCCTTTCCAGCTCCTAAAAAAGACTTGTGTTCACACAATTGATTTGGAGCAGAGCAATGATATCTGCTTCCCTTTGGGTTAGGGCCCCCAAAACTTTGCTAATCTAAAATGACAGAACACATGGTCTGTCCTGGGGCCAGGCCACACAGCTCGTGCGTGGGCTGCAGATGCAGATCGATGGGTGCCTGGAGCTGTCACTGCTTGCCCTGCTGGCCCCATGGCAGGGGCAGCAGAAGCCCTGAGAAACCAGATTAAATTCAGTGTCAGTGCTTCTCCTCTCCTTCATAGAGCATATCCCTCTGACATCCTAATGTTGTGTGGTGTCCTGTTGAAGTCTTGGGGCATTCTCAGCTTGCAGGAGTTTTGTGGGAGCCTGTTGGAGTTCTCATGGAGTCTCCTGAGGGTTTGTTTGGCCAGGAGGAACGAACTAGGCCCAGAATCAAGACAAGCTCTTGGGAACTGTGACACTTGTATATTGAATTTTTGTCTGAGGGGATCACGCTTGTCTTTGTTAGGAGAGATGTGTCAAGCTGTAGTTACAGTTTTGGGATGGTGCAGCTTTGAGTCATTGTGCAAATTCTGTTAGACCGACTTCAGGACAGCTCTGCCAGCACTGCCCAGCTCAGCAGCAGGCCCCTAGCCTTTCTCTCTCCATGCTGAATTGTTGAAGAGTGTTGGTAGAGAACAGTCTCACAGAGCTCCTGAATTTCAGTGCTCACTGATTGTCTTTGCACCTGTGTTGGAGGAGGAAGCACCTCCATTTAATTCATAAGCCTTACAAATGCTTCCCTTGCTGAGAGATGCTTTGGGTGAAAGATACCCAGGTGACTCAAACAACAGTCCTGGAGGTCTCTTGTACCACAACTCACAGCAGTTCATAGCAAACCCATTGAGTTCTATCAAAATTCTTTGATTCCCTGTACTCTGCTAAGCAATTGATAATATAAGGAAATGAAGAAAACCAGCGACTGACTTGAACTGGAAAATGAAAGAATAATAAGCTTATCTTAGCATTGATTACATAAATAAACGTGGAGCAGAGGTTTAAACATTGGCAAACAGGTGAAATGAGTATTTCAAATAAGACCTGTGTTTGTGCTCAGTAGAATGCTTCTTATTTACACTGATGCTCATTGTCTGGTTCAGAAGGTAGAGGGAATTGTTTCCGGTCTCCTGATCTGAGCTGGGCACTTGGATGATACAAGACAAGCACAGATTGAATTTCTGACCTTGCATATGGTATCCTACCTTCTCCACTGTGAAAGGGATAAGGATTGTGAACATTGCTATAGAAACACTATTGACATCTTTAGTGTTCCAGCCCTTGTCTGCTTTTCCTGTTATTCAGCAGCTGGTGACCACAGAGGCCATTCCCGTGTGAAAAGTAACTTGGATTTATTACCAAATATAGTGGTATTGAGATGATCTAGACTGAGAGGCCTAGAACCTGATGTCCTTTCCCGACAGAGTGGTTCCATCCTGAACACCTTCAAAACTAGATTTTCCTCTCAGGATATACCTCAGTTCTAATGGGTACCAGCAGAGGAAGCAAGAAAGGGGGTTAACTGAGATCCTTGTTACCTGAGGTGGGGCTTAGGAAAGCACCTAGAATAGTTTATGAAGCACAGGAGAAGCTGAGTGATTGGCATTTCAGTTCATCCAGAGTGTGATTGGGTAGAGAGGCCAGTTTTGGGCCCTAAGTTGGGTCTAGGTCTTCCAGTGGTCCAAAAGTACTGGCCTGGATAGATGTCCATTGGCTGGGGTAAAGCACTTCTTCCACTTTGAACAGTTGGACAGATGTTTTCACAACTCCCTGTTGCTACTCCTCTACAGATGGTATGGGAGCTTTTTTTTTTTTTTTTGCCATATATCAGTTCTTTGGCCATTAGCAGAATTCATGATTTCAGATGTAGATTGCATAGTGTCAGTTGTTACAAAGGATTTTTAGCATCACCAGCAGTAGTCTAAGATGGTTCAAACTCTAAATCATTCATGGTCAGCGTGCAGCATGCTCAGATACATTCTGTGTTTTCCTCGTCATATCACATGTGGGATCTACTGCTGTTTCAGTGGAAAACTCCCCTGCTGGATAGTTAACAAAAAGGAAACTGGGCTTTTGATGACACAAGGACCATTTGTATTGTGTAATTAAGGAGAATTTTGCTTACACTCATCTTAGCAAGTAAAGTTGGCAGAGAATTTTTTCTGTGAAATAATGGCTTTGTAGAGACCCTGATGAAAGGACTGTGTAACTCTGCATCTCAGAGAAACACAGGAGACCCAAATAGTCACTGTGCATCCCCTAGCAAGGCTGAGCTTCACTAGCTATTTCAAGTGATGGAGAATGCCTGCAGTCTTCTGTTTGAGTGCTTGGCCTTTCTTCTTGAAACCTTTTAATTTAAAATCAGTCAGACAAGTGTTTTCAAAATTAAAACCAAAGTGATTTAACAGATATCTTTGTAACCTGTGACTTTAAACTTCAGGAATAAGTACGTTTGCTAAACCAAAAGTTACTAGAGCATTTGTCTTACACCAAAGAATTTGGCCTACAGTAAGGAGGAACATTCCTTTGCCTGTCTGGAAGGGGTTTATAACAGGATTACAGTTAGCTCTGTAACTCTAGCTGATTTGATCTGAGGCCAGGAAAGAGAGATGAACCAGCTCACATAAAAATGCAGTCTCATACAGTATTATTTAATTCTTGGCAGTTCTTTTGCCTTCTTGTCTTACCTAGCTGTATGTGGAGGATCACTGACTCCACTCTGACTGTACCAGCTTGTATTTGGAGTCTTGGAAGAAGGATATTATGAATCTTGTGTGGTACTGGTTGCCCGACCCCCCAGGAGCAGAAGCAGAAAGGCAGTAATTCATACAGTGCTGAATAAATCCAGGAGAGAACTTGGCAGAGAAAAGGAGCTAAAGGTTAGTTGATCTAAACAATCTCAAATTAACACACACCACCTGCCTGCTCCCCCCTCCCCCTATCAGATTTGAATCAGCTTTTCTGAAACCTGGAAGTGTTTTCCAGTAACCCACTTGTTCAACAACAAAAATAATTTCTATGGGAATAAACAGCTAAAGCAACCATGTTTTTTGTCAGTCAAAACTACTGGGCCAAATTCTGCACGTCCTCCATCTGTATTCTGGTAAATTACTGCTGGCATTAAAAGGAATGATTTTGCTTGAGTCAAAGGATAGTGATGGCATGGTGCTGCTGGCCTGAGTGAGCGTGTCTGGATCGGTTTGCTACTTGACTGCGAGAGGACCAGCAACACTTGTCTGTCACATCAGTGAGAAAGGAGCCATGACCTGTGTTTGCCAAGTGAAAAATCACACCAAATGAATAGCCAGAAGGACCCAAAATCACAGCTGAACTGTCAGACAACGATTAGAGAAATAAACAGGACTGCATGATTTGTCTGTACAATCTACATTTTAAAAAGAGGGTCTGGCAGTATTTTTAACAATGTTAGGCGACTTGGAAGATGTGAGTTGTTGTCTGTGTTCACTGCATTCTGGAAAGCTCTCACCAGCCTCCCTCCTCCTCCAGTGCTGCCTGTGAAGACAGCTCTGTGGGTAAGAAGAGCAAGCCCCAGATGGCAGCATGTTGATGGGGATAGCCTGGCAGAAAGGGAGCCTTCATGGAGCCCTTAGAAGTAGCATTGCTTATTCCAGCAGAAGGACAGGATAGGGCTTCTTTTGTTTATTTTGGAACCTTGAGGGTAGGTAGGTACTGTCCATGGCAAATTTAATCTGAAATAATAGAAGAGAGAGGGGAGAAACTCCAGCATAAGGCTGCAAACTTTTAGTAAACTGAAGTAATACTCCACTCCAAGTGTCTTTATCTGATGGTGGGCTTAGACTACAGTAGGACAGACTGCTCATCCCTCCTTTGATGCTGTTCCATACATAAAGGGAGTTTAGATCCCCAAAGGATCTCAGTACATTTAGCAGCTTTTGCAAAGTTGTAAGAAACAAGTTGTAGCTTAGTTGATTTATAAAATATATGTTTTTAATTGACTCCTAGAATTGCAAACTTCCTAGGTTTTAGGGTGTCCTTTCTTATTTTGTTTACTGAGCTCTCTAAGCTAATTATGTTGCAGCCAGTTCAAAGCAGCCATGTATATACCCTGTGCAGCTCTTAAACATTTGCTGAAAGGTATAACAGGTGGCTGGGTGGCAGGTGGTCATAAATAATCCTTTTCTGTATTTAGTTAGGATTCAAACATGCAGCTAAATTATCCTCTGTCTCCTTTCCCTGCTCTTCTGTGAAGATGGTGTCTGTGGGTTTTTCTGAGGGCAGTGTGTGGTGGGCATTATGATGCTGTGAACACTGAAGCAAGCAAGATAATTTCCACAATTGTTATCTGAGTAAAAATGAGGTTTTGTTGGACCTTCCCCCAGCTACCTTTTGTTCATTGTGGCTTCCCTATTCTGTATTTTCCCCTCCATTAGCCCCATTTTGCCAGCCCACAACTTTGTCATGGGTGTAAATGTCAAGTGGCTTTAAAAATGAATCAGAACACAATTTCTGTAACCCTGGGGTATCTGATTTTCTCCATCTCTGTATTTGCCCTCTAAAATTCTCTCTGTAATTACTTGGTATGGGCTAGGTTGGACTAATTACTAACAGATAAGCATAAATTGAATTACTGGAACTTATTCGGTTCCTCAGCCATATTTCAGACTTCTCACATATTTTCCTTTAGTTGTAACAGCTAATATGTTTAGTACCTCATCCCACACCATATTAGCATCAATGCCAGGATTTATGGGGGTTTCCAAGAGTACTCATTTCTCGTTTGGTCTCAAATTAGACCAAAATGTAAATGTTATAAAAAAAAAAGATTTCATTTTCCAGAAAATTAGTCTTTGTAATTTATTTCATTTTCAAACCTTTAAGGATATTTTATATTAAAAGTTATATTATCTATAAATGTTGTATAAAATTATACAACCACAATAAAATTTTAAAGGTGAATATTATTTTAAAATTTAAATATGAACTATAAATACAAATGTAGACAGATGAAACAATTAAACCTTTCAGGATTTTTGTGGGGTTTATCATTCATATTGCCAACCCAATAGTTTGCCAAGGTAAAAATTAATTTGTAAAATGTTTTGGTCTACCTGAGACTTCTTTTCTTAATTTCAACAGAATCTCAACTATCAAATGTCATCTTCAGTTGTATGAGTGGAATTCCTTACTGGAGTGAAATAATATAATTTTGTGGATTCAAGGAGCTGTTTTAGTTTATTCAATGGAATATCTGGAAGATAATGTGGTCTTGGGAGAAGTATCAGGAGTGGGCATGGTCTCTGGAAAAACGGAGTCTTTGCACTTGTCTGGCCCTTTGTGTATGTTGGGAATGACATGCACTGCTCTGCTGGAAGGTTGTTTTTTTGACCTCTCATCTGATATTTCCATGGCAACTTGCTCCCACTGGAGATCGGTCCTCACATAGTTTTTGTGGTACGTTGGGTAAGGAACCTGTAGAAGAGAAGGTAGGCCAGGCTGCCATTGCACTTCTGATTCCTAATCCAGGATTTGCTATAAATACTTTAATGGGACTTTTTAAATACATTTGTCATCGCACATTCCCTACAAAATCAGACAGCAATATTAACTGTTCATACACTGATCACAACTATAATTATCTATATTATGAGTTTATATAATTATGGTCATGTGCAGTATCTGAACAGTTGGTGTTGCTGCATGCAACTGTGAACTACTCTGGGAGGTCTCATATACAGAAAATAGCTGAAGAAGTGTTGGTGAAAGGGTAGCTAAGCTGAAGGATAAAAGTACCTGGCAAAAAGCATTATTTGTGCTTAGGAAACAAGTATGTTTGTGGAGCAGCACTAAGTACTGCTGGTAGGAACATCTCAAAATGATCTCCTAAGGACAGACCAATCTTTACATAGAATGAAATCTGTGCTCCTTTTTCTCCACGTGTATAAAGTACAGTGGTTTTATTTTTGGTGCCAACTTCCAGTACTGTACAGCACCTGTAACTTGTGTGTGCACAGTAGCTTAGCTCCAAAACTGAATGTTGGTTTGTCTTAAGGTAGGTATGCAAAAATAGAAGCCATCCCCTCCTCTCCCTGGGGTGCAGTTTTGAAAAGAATGAAGTGTGACTGTCTGAAGACCAGCAGCTTTGTTCTGAGAGCTAGGGAAGTAATGGTGATCCCAGCCATTATACCTCTCTTCCCCATGCAGGTGTCTTCTGCAGAGGGAACAGACTGTGGCAGAGATGAGAGTCTGGGCAGCTCTTACCAAGAAACTCTGAGTATCTGAGCATGTTCTCAGCTCACACTGCAGGAATCAGCCTTCTAAGAGAAACTGGGAAATTACATGAGCACCACGGTCCACATCTATAATTTCTTTTCTCTCCTTTTTTCCTCCTGTCATTCAACTTTTCTGATTTTGTCTTCACGCTCTATTTGCCTCCCACTCTCCTTTGGCACTACTGTTCTTCCCTGTTGTTCCCCTTCCATTTCGTTTTTTCATGACAGGACCAATCCATCTCCCCTCTTTTTTCTCCTTGCAATTATTTTCCCTCTTAAAAGCTATTGCTGCCTGCTGTGCCTTTAACACTGGCTTTTTAGAAAAAACCAAACTTGCCTCCAACAGCAAATTCCTTGAAAAGTATCCTCACAACATGGTCTCCTAGGCATGTTTTTCTGTCAAAATCTCTCTTCTTTAGCGTGTTAGTCAACAGAGCTATTAGCTACCTTGGTTACACTCCTAAGCCTTGTCACCTCTGCATAGGCCTGGTACTTAGTAACAAAAAAAACCCTCAGGGTATTTTTCTACAGACTTTCTCCTGCACCTCTCTCCCCTCATGAGAATGTTTATAGTGAATTATCCCTCCCCCAAATCAGAATAATTTGGATCTGAAAAACTACTAACAATGCTGCAAACAAGAAAGATCAGCTATAGAACTCTCCAGGAAAACACTCTGAATAAGCAGCAGCAAAACCAGTGCCAGTAACTTCAGTTACTCAGTAAGCTCAGAGTGCAAGGGTCACTTCACAAAAAGTTAGAGGCGTCCTTTGGTTTGACTTTCCCATGTGTGAATTAGTATTTTTTTTTTGTGCTTTAAGTCTATACAAAAGGTTTTTTTCCTGTT
Organism: Leptocoma aspasia; assembly: GCA_013399835.1. Lineage (NCBI taxonomy): Eukaryota > Metazoa > Chordata > Aves > Passeriformes > Nectariniidae > Leptocoma > Leptocoma aspasia. The sequence goes on from VXAX01008057.1 coordinate 915,970, forward strand.
TGTTATTATGCACATCACATGAGAGCTTCAGCAGCAGGTGTGGTCTGTGGACTTGAGGCTGTGTCACCACTGTGAATAGTAGGCAACTGTGGTCTAAAGGTATTAACTGTACCAAGTCATGAATAAGACTTCCTTATATAAATCACTTGTACGCATTTGTCTTGAATGCTGTTTTTGTTTCCAAAATCACCAAATTTTGTGTGTCCTCGCATCTGTAAAACATGTAGCAGTAAGATAAGATTCCAACAAAAAAGTAAGATACATTGTCAGAAAGCTGACAAACTGATAATTGAGGTTACTAGAAGATTAGGTCTATATAGATAAGAAAATGGTAAATAAGAGGTGAAACACAAGTATGCAAGGCAAAAAGGGAAAGGCTCTATCTGAAACTGGCTTGGGAATCTTCATAAAATGCCATTAACCCATGCAACTCATTGCCATAAGGCATCAATGACACTAAAAGACGTTATATATATGGCTTCCAGATGTAACAGTTACAGGAGAGATTTCTGAGGTGCAGAAACTCTCCTTGCATTAGGTTGGAAGCCCACCACTAAGATGAATATTTCATAGGCAAGTTATGCTGTAGCTGCCTTCAACAGAATTTCTTGCTGTTTTGATCAGAGGAATCAGCTCTGTGTGAGAATGATTTCTGAGCTCACCAGACTGCAGGTGAAACGTGGTTGGGAATTCCTGTCTTCCTATTGGACTGGAAACTTGCATCTCACTTTGTGCACAGTGGCTGTGGTGTGAGTTTCACTGCTTGTGGCTTCTGTGTTAAGGCAGAAAAGCAAGTGGTAAAAATGAGTCTCATTTCATTGAGTTTATGTACTGCTGTTAATTGTTAAGATCCTGGTTTTGGCAAAAACAGAAGTGGAGTAGTGGGCACTGGGCATATGTAGATGTAAATTCTGGTGGCAAAGAACTATGTCTTTCCTGTCCATTATTTGTTAGTAGCCACCATGTGAAGGCATTTCCTGTTCAAATCCTGTTGTGGTTGAAGTTCTCTGAAATACGTTTAATTTTAGCCAGTTTTAATTTTGCTACTTTTCTGCTTACTGTGCTGCCTCTACATTTTGAATGTGGTACATAAAGGGCCCCACAGAAGCACAGAATGGCTCCTTCTGCCCAACAGACCACTGACAAGATCACACATCAGAGGAAAGGCCACTTCTATTAATGGGAATAAGGTACCCCAATCATGATGGCTGTGTGTGTGCCAGTGGTTACCCTCCCTGGTACCTTTAGAAGCAGCTCTAGGAGAGGTACCACACATCCCTTCTGTGGGGTGGAGCTTGTCCAAAGTTTAGTGCTTTCTCCTGACTCCAGGGAGCCCTGGCTGAGGGAAGGCACAGAAGATGTGCTCTCTCTTGCAGAGCATAACCATCACCACCTCATGAATCCTCCTTTTGAATAGGGGCTCTTCAAGGCAGTCACAAGGAAGTCTGTGGGCTTCAAAGCAAAACACATTTTAAGAGTTTGCAAATATGTTAATGTAATTCCAGGCTGTCATCTGAAGTCCTGAGAGCTCTTAAATGGTTTTTGAGATGGAAAATCCCACCCAGCCATAGTTGTACTAAAACCTGTAGCTGTAGCCACAAAGCTTCTTCCAAGATTTTCTGAATGATAAATGTTTCTTATGTCTCTAGTTTAAAAGACACATTTTTGTAATCTTTCATTCACTACAGGTAGTCACAATAGGGAGGAATCAACCAATTTGAGCTTAAAGAGTGAAGTTTACCAGAGCTATTTTTCTCCAATTGGATGATTTTTCATTTTAAAAGTTAAATCTGAGCCCATAAAAAAATATGCCTTAGAGGAGGACTTGTATAATCATAAAATGAACTGTATCCAGTAAGTAATTACCACTTGACTTTTTTCTAGTGTAATAAAAATCTTGAAATGGAGATCTGCAATATTTTGCCAGGTTAGTTGCTTAACTCATTTGGTATTATTACAACAGGTCCTTCTGAGCAGACAAGGTCTCTCTCATGAGAGATACTGATGCCAGAAGGCCTTTATAAATCAAACCTGAACCAGACAGCACCTCATGAAAAGCACCCCAAGGATAGTACCAGGTGAACTGGCAACTCATAGCATGGCAATTCCTGTTCAGGGTTTATTTATAGGCAGGTTTTGACCCTGGAGGTTGATTGGAGCCCTAACAGTCATTTTCTTCTCATGTTGCTCAGGGAGGCACTGTGCAATTATCACTTGAGGGGTTTTGTGTGAGTCAATGTTGTTCCACTGGGAAATACCAGAGGAACTTGCTAATGGCTTCAGAGCAGTGGGCGTGTTAGAGCTGACAACCCAGTGGATGTTAGACAGCAGAGGGTGGGACACAAGTAGATATTTTCCCCACTGAGGGACCTATAAAAACCTTGTCTTGAACATGTGCTCCACTTGTGTGCATTCATGGTCTCTTGCACTCTTACCACCACCCTTTTCAACACCAATCTCTCAGAGAGACTCCAAGTCTTAGTGCTTAGTCTTATAATAATAATGGTTCTTGAGAAAACGGTAGCCCCAGAGTGGAACCAAAAGGCTCAGAAACCCAGAGGGAACAAAAGTGTTATCGGATTTGTTTCAGGTGTTACAGTTTCTAAATAGCTTTTGAGGTGTTTTTTTCCTTGAGTTTTTAAGGACTTAATGCAAGAAATATTCATGTGATACATAGTACTCAGCCCAAATCAAATGACAGACAAAAATGCACAAAAATGAACAATAAATCATTAGGAGAGCAGGACATGAGCTTGTATTTTTGGAGTCCTTTCCTTGTGCCTTGGTGACAGGACCAGCCACTTCCTTTGCATAACAAACATATAATAATTTGGTCTAGACTCTTTTGTCCTCAGCCACACAGATGGGAAGGAAAACAAAAACTTTTCCAGGAAGGAGCCTGCTGTGCACCCCCATTTTTCTGTTGTTCCATTTAAAGATCTAAGAATAGAGGCTATATGCAGGCCTTGAACCAGAACATGCTATGCAAATAAGTGAGCTCAAGTGAGCCTCACAAAGTTAAAAGGTTCATTTAAATTGCAATCCCATACTTGGTTTGGAATAGTTATTTACTGTTTCATACAACAGTAGATGGAAGGGAAGGTAAACCGTGGCATAACAGTAGAATACTTTTTAAATCTTCTGTGCAGTGTCTGTAGGAGTTGTCTTGGTAAGTTTCTCAGATCTTCTTCTCAGATCCTCTAACCAAACTAAACGTTGTAGGTGGATAGATAGCAAGAGGTGTTAAAATACAGACAGAAGTATCTGTCAGCATGAGAAAGGGCCATCGTGGCCATGGACAGCCAGGGGCAGTAAGAGCAGGCAGAGGTGCCCTTGGAACAGGCCAGGTGTTTCTGCATGAAGGCCCTTAGCATTACCTGTTCCCTGGGATGAGCAAGAGTGATGGTGCTGGCCACAGAACACTCTCTAGAGAGCTTTATAGTGCCCTACAAATCGTGCCCAGCTAAAATTTTGTTCTGAATTACACTGACAACCATCTGCAGATTAGTAATTTCAGATGTTTCCAGTTTGTTCATCCCCACATCTTTGCTAGTTGAAGACTGTAGTTGAGGGCTTCCAGGTTTGTGGCACTTCTTTTAAGCTTTTTTCCTAAGGTGAAGAGATGCTTAGCACACATGCAGTGCAGAGATGAAAACTCAAGGGAGCTGCTAAAAGACTATGGTTTATTAAGGGCTTAATGGCAGTTACCTCGTGCCACTTTCTGCTGAAATGACTCCTTGTCACCCCTTTTCTATTTTTATCCTCTTTCCTCTCATCTTTTCCTGTACTCACTTGCCATAGAATTTGAATTAGCATCTTCTGTAGCAAATCCCAATAGTTTGGGTTAAGTAATCAATTAATTTGCAATTTAGAATATAAGGTTTAGCTTTCCAAAATGCATGCACCGCATTTTTCCACAGGAATGAGAGAAGAAAACATTTGTTTGCTAAATTAACACGTCTTACTTTTTATGTCATGAACCAATGTTTGGCAGAATAACATCACTGATGTACAGAGGTACCCAGTCCTCCTCCATTTTCTTCTTCCCATGAAGGGTCTCAAGCAATCTGTTAAAATAGGTGGTCTGCTGATGAAAACCTCCAGCAGAAAGCAAAGCACAAAAGGTAGTCAAAAGTTATGAAAAAAACCAAGCCAAAACAAAACCAAAAAACTTCAAAAATCAAGGAATATCCCTAACTTGGGGCTAGGGATTGAATGATGCAGTTTCCAGGAAAGCTGATGGTCATTGTAAACCTTTAACTTTCCAGTTCCTTAAATATAAATAAGTAGTGAAAAGAATACTGTAACAGCTATGTAAAAAGAATTACTGCTTTTGTGCAAAAAAGCCAGCGTGCCCAAAGGGCTGGGGAATTGCCCTGTCTGCCTCTGTTGAAGTGAGGGAAGGTGTGAATATTTACACAGGCTGAGGGTTTGTCCACTGTGCTCCCTGCTGCCTTTCCCCTGTGCCAAAGATCCAAACAGAGTGCCTCTCTTAAGTCTCTGTGGACACCTAAGTGGTGTAGGACAGGAAGGAGATGGTTGGTTTGTTTCAAGTACCTGATGCACACTGCTCTGCCCGTGTGTACTTGGAGAGTACCTTTGTGAAAAAACGGTGCACAGATATTACAAAAGGAGTCAAAGAAAATTGGTGCAATCTAGCAAAGGTGGAGCAAGAAGGGAAACGGTGACCATGAGTCCCCTGCTCTCTACCTCACTTGGAGAAGAAATGTTGGGCAGGCAGGAGCTGGGAGAACATCCGTTCAACCACAGCCCCAAATCTTCAAATATGCCTTAGACCCTGAGCCTAGTTTTTTGTGGGTTTTGTGTTTTGCTGTTTTGTAGGTGTTTCCTAAGGATGTTGGAAAGAACAAGACTGTGGTTCTTACTTGCCTCCAAAACAAGAGCAGCCCTCTGACTCTTCATTTTGCACTTTGCTTTTGTGCCTTGTGTGTATGAAAAGGAGGTTTAATCATGTTTTCCATTCTTTCTCTTGAGAGCCTTAGGGAAAAGTGTGAGGGAGAAACAGTGCTATTACAGATAAACTTCCACATTATCCACAGCTAGAGTTGACAACAATAGCACACAACTGGGGCCACAGTAAGGACTAGGGTAAGGAACAGTCAGGGAAATACAGAGAAGTTCCTGGAGTTTAATGTTGGGGTATGAAGAGATACTGAGAGCCCTGATCACCAATAGTAATCAACTGTCAAGGACTGTGCAAGGATCTCTACAGATCTTGCAAGGTATAACAAACAAGGAATAATTGTTAAGTAGGATGATTCACTTTTAAAAATTATTAATCATTCTATGAATTTTGATGAGGATGAACAGATATACAGTATTAATTGCTATGTGATGGGTAATATATCCTCAGGTTGTGGAAGTCCTAATTAAAAAAAAAATATATTCACTTTAGCAAGATTCATTCCAGGATATGATGCTATTAAGTATGAGCTTAGGCATTAAAATTCTGCCTGCAAAAAGAACGTTAGATAGTTTGAGTCCTAGATGAATTTGATCTGAACCATCAGAGTTCATGGTATTTATCTGCAAGCATTTACCATAAAAATGCTTTTATAGGAGGCCTGGTTTTGACACTGCAAATACTCTGGTGATGCTGAAGGGAACAGAAGTGTTTCTGTTGTCTATGATATGAGGATCTGGGGCCTTGAGATCAGCAATTCAAAATTAACGAACCCAGTATATATAATGCCATAGTCCAGTAACATCTGATTGTCAACATTTTTTCTGCCTGTAAAGCTTTCCTTACAAAGTTTGTCACAACAATTATTTTTCTCTAGTCTTGTTGATATCGAGAACTTGAGTAAGGAAGCATAAATCCCTATAACAGGGACTCAGTACCATGCCTTGGTCTGTTCTGTAGTGTAACACATACAACTCCTTCTTTTCCCTGCTTTGGCAATAGCACTATTTAAAAACCTGTCCTGGATAGTGAAAACTAAGTCTGTTTCCCCATACAGGACTGAGCTCTGACAAAACATGAGCCATGAGAGACAAATTCTATGTAAAGTCTTGACCAAAGCAGGGAACTGTAAAGACTGGCTTTTAGAGTAGTGTGATCTTATTTCTATGGTGCAGTTTGGAAGTGCTGCAGTTCCATGAGTATCACTAAGAGGTTACGTAGGATGAGAAGCATCTCTGCCTATACCTCTCCTCTACCCCCTCAAGGTCCTCAAATGCCATCTTTTCTCTCTCTGAGCAGAGAGCTCTTCCATTTTTGCTTCTGATAATGTGGGGACCACCCCAGGATGGTATGAACTCTGTTTTTGAAGTATGTGAACTTTTGAAGAGGTGTTATCTGAAATGTGAGCTGAAACATGATGTAGAAAGGTTGGAATCAGATCATTCCAAAGCCATCTGAGTCATGAGTTAGCAATAGTGTCAGCTCTAGCTAACTTGCCCATAAGTTCTCAGATTTGTGCTGTCATCTTGGGACCTGCTTCAGCAGAATCCATCTGCATTATAATCCAGCAAACAAACTTGTCATTTGATTCAGGTTTATAGTAAGTTTAATAAAAATTCAAAGCCTTCTGTTAGTAGCATGTATCAGTTTTAATTCAATAAGACATTTCTGTGTACGTAGTTCTGTAGGGCAGGGAGTTCCTATGAGTTTGTGAAATACAGATTCCAGCCATGGTTTGTTCTTATTCAGAGAAAAGCAAACCAGTTGTTTCAGGTTTGTTTCACACGAGGGCCAAACTGAAGTAACTTCACAGATATCATTGGTAGGATGAGGCTTCCCCAGGACAAGACTGAACAGGGTTACATTCAGAGAGTTACACTGAATTACTCCACATCATCCCTTGGTGAGAATATTCACACACCTTTGTGAATTGAGCTAATAGTGCAATACTGTGTGTAAAAATAGAAGACTCAAGGATCGTCTTCTGAAAATGGCACTGATCAAGTGATAGCCTGAAGCATTAAATCAGTTTTTTTATAGGTTATAGGTGTGAATGACTAACTTAGACCTTCTTAAAACCAGTACTCAATGCAGAATGCTCTGGTCTCCATCATCATGGAGGTCTACACTCTTCCAGCTCCATGGGTGGTCATCCTCACTGCACTACACTACACTATGTGAAACCATCAGTCATTCACCATTAAATGCCATCCTAGTCAGGACAGCAAGAATGAGATATCTACATTCAGTTGTAAATAAATATTAGCAAACTTTTCAGAAAATAAACAGACTAATAGAGTTGAACCATAAAATGAAGAAGTTTGCAGGCATTCAACCAGTGACGAAGAGATTCTGGCGAGTTTGTTCAAAGGTTTTATTGCCACTTAATAAATAGGAAATAAAAGCAGATAGTAAGTTTTTCTTCCTTGTTATCTGCTGCATTGATGATGATTCCAGCTGGCTGGCCTTAGATCCTTGGATTATTTGCGTTTGGCAGCACGTCTTTCATCTATTCTCTTTATAGCAGCTTGCACCCATTTCTGATTAGGGCTTACACAGATCTTGATACCATCTGCAGTGATAAACCTATAGGAAAAAGGAAAGAAAAGCAGCTGGGCATTAAACTCCATTCTCTAAACCCAGGTCTGCTCTTCTTGGTTTTGATGCAGAATATGAGGAAAAATGTAATAAAACAATGTAAAATGCTGGAGTTTGTAGGTGTTAGTGGGATTAAGAGCAGTTAGAAACATTATTTCCCTATTTATGATATAGGTAACATACATGGTCATGTACATATACACTGATACTAAAAAAGTCAAGCATACCTGCTATTCTGGCATTTTATGCTAAATCATGATGAACATTTATCTCCCAGGAACAGATCTCAGATGTGATAAATATGCATGTCAGTGCACTCAAAGGACCAAACACAGCTCCTAGCAAGACTCAGAGTTACCCCATACTCTTTCACATGATCTGTCTCCTTGACTTAGTTCATAAATGGGGTCTCTGACTGCTCTGCCCTTGTTGAGATTTTTCCTCACTCACTGGGCACAAAGATGTGAGCTGGTCAGTGAGCTTCGTGCCATTATTCATGAGCAGCACACATCTCCCAGCTCCCTGAGGCCTGCTCATCTCCCCTCACTCCCTCAGATGCCATGTGGCATGGAAGAACTTGGAAGGGTGACCTGGAGTAGCCAGATGTAGTGAGTTGGGCCATGAATTGTGTTCTGATGCCACTTTCCTATTTGATGGGTTTGTGTTTTCATAAGGAAATCTGAAGGGGTGCATGGGATACTTACATGATGGCATTTATTGGTACTTGTTGCTTTTCATAGCTCATAAGATTTCGGATGTTCAGCCGCGCTGGAGACAGAGTTACACAACGGAATTTGCGCATGGACTGACTACCAACGCTCCCTAGAAGGGAAAAATAGATAATGAGAAGGGAATAGAAATCGTATTGGTATTTAGCCATGTTTGCTTAATAAACAAGGAATTCCAGAAAACTCCTAGTGGTGGTTAGACCATGAGAGTCTCATGAGGTACAACCAGTAATAGAAGAGAGCTTAAGCTATTTTTTGTGATACATCCTACCATCTCTAAAGTGTGGTCTATCTCTAGAGAGTCATTACTTCCATATCAGTAGAAGTGTTTGACATCATCCATCATTAGGACTGTGTCATCTGCAAGTAAGTACCTATGTGGAGGTAACATTAAAACTTGCACTTTTTTGGGTGGATTTCCACATATCTTTTAAATGTGGATCAGTAATTCCTCCTGTTTTCCAAATGAAGAAAAGGAAAGCAATGCTACTTCTCTCACTTTCAAAAGTAGTATTAACAAAAATAGTTGACAAAAAGGGAGATACATCTGCCAGAAGAATAAGTGCTTATATCTGGCTATTACTCTGATTTCATAGGTAATGGGATGCTACTTAATCCTTGCAGTCCTCCAAGATTTTGATGCTATTCATAGAAATACACTGTTCATTAATAAAGACTCTTACGATATTGGTGTAAACTTTTCTGGGCACTTGTTATCTTACAGGTTGTTAACTAAAAATGGGAGCTTATTTAGGTGAGATGAAGCATAGGCATACATTAGTGTTAGTCTCCACTTGCCAGTTTCTGGTTTTCTCCTATCATGGAAGACAGGTTTGGGAAAGCATGCAAGGGACAAAAAGAGCACTGCTCTATTCTGTGGTTTGTTTATAAAGAATTTATAGAGCCACTGGCTTGAGAAGAGTCCAAGAGCTGTTGTGGTGCACCTTGCTGAATGTAAAACCTGCTGCACACATTCTCGCTATCTGTGAGCTGTTCTTTGTTTGAAATAATTGGAATAGCTGAGACAAACACACATCAGTCTTTGGAGAAGGTGTGGGATAGGCAGTGCACAGGTACTGGCAGATCTGCTAATTCCTGAGATTTTGTTTGCCTGGAAGAATCTCTCTCCTGATCTTGCTTTAGTCATGAGTAACACGACATAGTTATTTTAATGATTCGTGACACCTTTCTTACTGTCTCAGACTGGTTTTCAAAATGTGGCATTAAAAAATCTGAAAGACAGTCAAGCAATCATGACTAGTCCTGGAAATATTTCCTCTGCTGCTACACAACCTTCAGGGAATGGATGCAGGGAATAGCAGCAAAGCTTCTCCAAGGCTGGGAACAAACCCCAACTCCTCTGCACCTATACCTACCCTTTTTTCCTGGTGTATTTGGGGTTTTTTATCATTCTTTCTAGTCCTTTTTTCTTTCTCTTGTAGGCAGTGTGCTTTTTCAGACTTGGTGATAGTTATGGCCAATTATGCAGCCTGGACAATGACACTGGGAACTGGCAGGCTGTGCTATGAAGCCACTGGTGTCAGGATGAAGAGTGGTGTCACCAATGAAAATAAGAGGATGAAGTGGGATGTAGCTGGAGAGGCAGTGGATCAGCATAAAGGCTGTGTAGCTTCATAGTCCTGTGAATGCTTAGCAGGTCTTGGTTTGGTTTTGGTGTGGTTTTGTGAGAATACCTCTTCTCTGTTTCTGAGTGCATATTTGTGAGTTTGCATATCAGTGTTTGTGTGAAATCTACTTGTGATGAGATGATGTGTGTAATGGGTCTGTGTTCGTGTTTCTCCGTGATCCACAGAGCCTAATCCAAAAGTCACTGACCTAAGCAGCACTGTAGACAAACTTATTTATAGCATGGCCAATAAACATGGCTCACCTCAGTGTTCATAACTGGTTTGAAAGAAGATGTTGAATTATATGACTAAGTGAAATGAGAGATGATATTGTATAAATCTATTACTCCCCTTTTTAGTTATGATTCATATTTTCCCTGCCTGTACTAAAAGGTTTATCTAGAAACAAGAGAATAAACAATATGTGATATAGAACTGGAAGAACTTTTTAAAATAGTGGTATTTGAGGGATTAAGGCTATATAC
>VXAX01008061.1:0-29235 GCA_013399835.1 Leptocoma aspasia
AATCCAGGAGACTCCTGCAATGCTTCTTGAGCCTGGTCATAGCCCTACCAGAGGGAACCTGATGCTGGATTTGAAGATGACCAGTGTAAATGAACTAATTGGGGATGTCAAGATGGAAGGCAGCCCGGGTTGAAGCAATCATGCATTAGTGGATTCTGCAGTCCTGAGGAATATGGGTCAGGTAAGGAGTAAAGTTAAGCCCCTGAACATCAGGAAAGCAAACTTCCAGCTCTTCAAGGAGATAGTCAATAGGGTATCCTGGGAGACTTCCCCCAGGGACACAGGAGCAGAACTGAGCTGGCAGATTTTTATGGAAGTCTTCCATAGGTTCAAGAGCTAGCAATTCCCAGGAGCAAGAAATTGAGCAAGGATGGCAAGAGACTGGATGGCTGAGTAGGGAACTCCTGGTCAAACTAAAGGGAAAGAAACAAAGACACAGGCAGTGGAAACAAGGACAGATAACATGGGAAGAGTACAGGGATGAAGTTCAGTTGTGCAGGGATAGTTTGGGAAGGCAGAGGCAAAGCTGGAACTGAACCTGAAAAGGAATGCAAGGAATAACAGGAAGTTCTTCTATAGGTAGGTTAACCAGAAAAGGAAGGACAAAGAAGGTGTACCCCCCCACCATAAACAATGCTGGCAAACAGCTAACAATGGACAAGGAGAAGGCTGAAGTACTCAACAACTTTTCTGCCCCAGTCTTCAATGGCAACCTCTCTTCCCACACCTCTCAAGTGGATGGATTACAGAATGGGGATTGGGGCAGGCAAGTGTCCCTCCCACTGTATGCAAAGATCAGGTTCACAAACACCTAAGGAACGTACACAAGCCTATGGGATCCAAAAATATGTATCCCAGATTCTTGAGAGAGTTTGCTGATGTAATTCCTAAACCATGCTCCATGCTATTTGAAAAGTTGGTACTCAGGTGAAACCCCAGGTGAGTGGAAAAAGGGAAACATCATACACATCTGTAAAAAGGGCAGAAAAGAGGACCCTGGGAACTACCAACCTGCCAGCCTCACCTCTGTGCCTGGGAAGATCATGGAACAGATCCTCCTAGAAGCTGTGCTAAGGCACACAGGGGACAGGGAGGTGATTCAGGACAGTCAGCATGGCTTCACCAAAGGGCAAGTCCTGCCTGACCAACCGAGTGGCTTTCTATGATGGAGTGACTCCTTCCTACCTGGGAAAAGCTGAGTAATTTATATGTAATGCCTTTGAGATGTAAGGCTTTTGACAGTCCCACACAACACCCTTCTCTCCAAGCTGGAGAGTGGTGGATTAGATGGATTAGGAATTGGTTGGATGGTCACATCAAGAGGGTAGAGATCAACAGCTCAGAGTCCCAATGGGCATCAGTGACCAGTGGTGTCCCTCAGGTCTGTATTGGGACCAGTGTTATTTAATGTCTTCATTAATGACACAGATGAAGGGATCAGCAAGTTTGCAGATAACACCAAGCTGAGTGGTGCTCCTCACTCACCTGAAGGATGGGATGCCAGCCATAGGGATCTGGACATGCTCAAGAAGTGAGTACATGGAAATCTCATGAGGTTTAACAAGACCAAGTACAAGGTGCTGCACCTGGGTTGGGGCAACCCCCAGTATCAACACAAGCTGGGGGATGAAGGGATCAAGGGCAGCCCTGCCAAGAAGGACTTGGGAGTGCAGGCGGGCAAGAGGCTGGGCATGACCCAGCAATGGCACTCACAGCACAGAAAGCCAGTTGTATCCTGGGCTGCATCCAAAGGAGCGTGGGCAGCAGGATGAAGGAGGGGATTCTGCCCCTCTGCTCTGCTCTGGTGGGACCCCACCTGCAGTGCTGCATCAGCTCTGGGGTCCCCAGCATAAAAAAGGACATAGACCTGTTGCAGCAAGTCCAGAGGAGGCCACCAAAATGATTAAAGGGAAAGAGCACCTCTCCCTACAAGGAAAGGCTGAGAGAACTAGGATTGCTCAGTCTGGAAAACAGAAAGCTTCAGGGTGACTTAACTGTGGCCTTCCAGTACCTGAAGGGAACATACAAGAGAGGCTATTTACAAGAACATGTAGTGACAGGACAAGGGTGAACGGTTTCAAACGGAGAGTAGGTTTAACTTAGATATCAGGAAGAAATTCTTTACTGTGAGGGTGGTGAGGCACAGGAACAAGTTATCCAGAGCAGTTGTGGATAGCCCATTCCTTGAAGTGTTCAAGGCCAGATTAGATGGGGCTCTAAGCAGCCTGGTCTAGTGGGAGGTGTCCCTACCCACAGCAGGGGGTTTGATCTTTAAGGTCACTTCCAATTCAAGTCATTCTATGATTCTATAACAAAACAAAATGTACACATAAGACAATGGTCCCTGACTCTGAAAGTTCAGTCTTATAAACAGATTAAAAATGGATCTAGACAGAACAGTGGAGAGCACTGAAAGACTACATATTACTTATCATATACCAAAAGTAAGCAGTATTTCTTGCAGCCTTAAATACAAAGAATTAAGAAGAAATAGTTTTAAAATCAAATGAGATTGTGAATCTGAGTGACATGAAAATAAAAATAAAATGACAGACAATGGATTAAGGATGATGTAGATTAAAAGTCATATTTTAAAGTGGGATTCTGAAAACTTACTATGAATTCAAGAACAATTTTTAAGTTTGAGCCAGAAGAACATGAATCTGGAGAAAAAAGGCAGCTCTACAAGACTCTGGAAGAAAGTGATTGAGTTACCAAAAGCTACTCAAAAGCATACTATTCCAGGATTTTAAAAAAAGGCACAAGCAAACTTCAGTGAGCTCCACAGAAAAAGCATGAAGTAATGAAAAACAGCCTCTGAAGTATACAATGGAAAGCAAGGAGGTAATCAAAAGACACAGGAAGAAAACAAAGGTGGAACACCACGTCAAAAGCAGCACAGCTGATAGTGACAATGCAGTCAACAGAAAAATGGAAAATTAGGCACTGGATCTGAACCTTAACTGGGAGAAGATCACTGTAAACACTGATTACAATTGCAGTAGAGCACAACTGAAGCCACAGTGAAGGACAAGAGGACAAGAGCTCCAGACAATGCACTCAAAGAACTTTGAGATGAAAAAAGAAAAAGGAAATTAAGAGGTAGTTGCAAAGGCAAGAGAGGCCACAAGCATTTTGTGCACTTTTTTTGAAAAAAAAAAAACTGAGAAACGCTTCTTGGTATTATGAGGGAAAAGAAAAGACAGGAGTTGAGCAACTGATTGAGGGAAAGAGGTAGAGGAAAAGAACACAAAGTTCAAGGGAGATAAGGAGATATTTTTGTAAAGTGCCATAAGGGCAGATGAAACAGTTAAGAAGAGGAAAAAAATTTTTTTACTTGTAAGGAGAAGATGATTGTAGCAGTTGGAAGAAAGTGCTAAAGGGGAAGCCAAAGCATATTCAATCAGAAAGTCACAAAGATTCCATGCAGAGAAAGAACTAGATGTCAAACAACATGCAAAAACCCACATAAAAATGTGGATAACGGGCTGCTATTATTTAACAAGTTTGATTAGAGCCTCTCAACACAGCATGTTTTAGCACAGCTGGGCTTATGTCTTTTGCACAAACAGGGACACAAAAAGGATCACTGGAGGATAACTCAAGTGGTTCAAGAACTTGTAAAAAAGGCATTTGCTATTGGGAAAACCAGAATCCTAAGTGAAAGACACACCCTACACACAGTAATAAGGGAAAATCAGGCTGGAGAGATACAAACTCAAAATACTGGTGAGCTACCAGACAAATGAAAGCATGGCCACACTGCGAGTAGAATCCAAACGGTGGTAGAGAACCTGAAAGAAACCTTGCAATTATCAGAGATAAGAAATTCAGCAGTTGCATCAGAACAAGCATGCAGGCATGGCTCGATGAAAACCAAATGAAATTAACTGACTATGTTTAATGAGAGACTAGAAACAAGAATGCAAGCCAAATCAAGTTAGGGCAAAGAAGCATGTAATTACTGTCAAAGAACAGTTGAGTGAAAATTTAGAACAAGCTAGGAATCAAACTTGCAGAGAAAAAGCTCATGGGGAGGAAACAAGCATGCTATATGTAACAATACAGAGGAAAGAAGATAAAAACTGGATCCCAGCACTGTTTAGAAAAGGAAGAACCTGAAGGCAACAGGAAAAAGTAGTTCTATGCCTCTTCCATGGTCTGACCCAGGACAGAAAACAATACAAAAAAAGATAACCATAAAAAAAGCGATGCAGAATACTGATGATGGCAAAGCACGACACATAACTGTGGTTTTAAAGCATCAGCTTCTGCCTCAGGAAATCAAGAATAGTGAGCATGTCCATCCACAACCAGGCAGTTGTGAATAAAGTTATTCCTTTGTCCCTGCTTTAATTTTACCTATTTCTTCTCACTCATTGTATATTCATGCTCTGGAGAAAGTAAATTATCAGAATCACTTGTGAATGCTGAACACATCAATACTAAACTCACACATATTTCACTCAATGCTTACAGACCTTTGTGTAACTCTGCTCTATCCACCTTATTTTGTAAGGACTGCAAATTCTCCTACAGTTGTGTAATATGTATTATAGTGCAGAGTTAACTCAGCCTGGAAGGAGCCCCTGCTGAAAGCAGAGCCAACTTTGAAGGTAGATCCACCTTCAGATGTAAAGATGCTTAGGGCTTTGCCCAGAACCAAATTTTGCATCTCCAAATCCAGGGCTTTCCACAGCTTTTCTGTCATTTCCCCTCCCTCAATCCAATCTCTGATTACCCTCACTGAAATTTTTTGCCTAATTGAATTAGAATTTTCTTTGCTGCAATTTGTGTCTGCTACCACTTGTCCTTTCACTCTGACTCCAAGAAGAGCCCTAGAGAACACTTAATATCTAACAGAATAGAAGCAGGAAGGACAAAGAGATCACTGTAGTTATGAGAAAGCCTTTGGACATCCAAAACTTCTACTAGGTAATAAGCATCCAGCTTTCTGAAGCCCAAAAAATCTTATCTGATCAGGTGTGGCAGAGATCTAAATGAGGCCATCAAAAGGACATCACTAGAGATTTATTAAAGATAATATACGTCTGTTTAAGATGTGAGAGAAGAACAAGGAAAGACAGTATTCCAAATGGTATGTATTTGCTAATGAAAGAAAGTAATAGCAAGGTTAGGTACTCACCATCTCTCTCGCAATCTCCACAGCTTCCTGCAGCCCATAGAGCCTGCCACAGACCAGGTAGATCCCATTGGCCCAGAGAATACAACCCTCATGGACCCAAAATTCATTGCTGTCAAGAGGTAGTTCAGGAATTTGTAACTCCAGCTCAGTGCCGCCTTCTGAAGTGGGCATAGACGGTTTTGAGTCCAAAGGAGTCTTTTCACCACCACTGCCACCATCAGCGGTTGCTTTTTTACAAGAAGCTCCCCTTGAAAGTGACCGAGAGGCTCCGCTACAGTCCTCAGAGCGGTGCCGCCTCTTAAAGCGGGGATGAGCAGCCAGGCTTCTTTGTTCCTTCTGTTGTTGCTGTTCCTCCTCCTCTTCAGTATCTGTCTTGGAACCATTAGAAGCACTTTTGTGCCGTACCTTGACCTTGCTCTGCATTTCTGTGGCCCTCTTTGGAGGTGGATTCTTGGGCAAGGTAGCCGCGTAATCCTGGGGGTAGAAGGGACCAAAGAGGTCACCCATGTTACGATAGCTGGCCCATTTCCCACACAGGCAGCAAACCAGATGCCCCAAGACAGAAGACTCCGTTACTACAGGGCCTTGCAGCATGAAAGTTGAGGTGGGCAGCACTTTGCTCTCCGCATTGCTAGGAGGGGGTGTTGAAGACCTCTGTCCTTTCCGACCCCTCACCAATTTGTTCTGCTCCTCTTCCTCCGCATTTATGATTGTGCACACAGCGCCTAATTCACACTTGTTCACCACATGAATATAAGGGAAAAAGGACTTATTCTTGGAGTCAGTTTTATCTACAGACTGGGTAGCATATTTAAGCTTGATCTCTGGTTCTTGAGGCTCCACGATTGGAGCAGCCCGTCTAGGCTTCCGCTTCCGTGGCTGTGCTGCAGGTTTCCGCCTCTCCCTCCTTTGCCTCTTGGGCTTTGGCTCACCAGCACCCACCCCTTCTGCAGGCTGTGATGGTGCTGGTGGGGGAGGCGGGGGCACAGGCAGCTGCTGCTGTTGCTGCTGCTGCTGCTTCTTCTGCTTGTTCACGCTCCCAATTGGCCTCCCTTTTTTCTTTCCAGAGGGGAAATATCCCTTTGGAGGGAAACCATCTGGCTTGGGTGAAATGTTTGTCACATCTCCATCTTTTTCCTCGGACTTTGGATTTGGTTCAGAAATGAACACACTGGAAGGGGAAATTGTTTTTGAGTCGGAAAAGGTCAGAGTTCCAGCTCCACTTGCAGATCCATCAGACCTTCCCTGACCACCTGACTTCTGAGAAGACGGTGCTGCTGCACTGGATCCTGCTCCTTCTTTGCCAATACTGGTGGTTTCTGGGACCTCTTTTTTGTTTTTATCATCCTCACTGCTTTGCCACTCTTCTGAAGATCTTGGAACAGTTTTTTCACCAGTTGTATCCTGGCTTGCTGGCCCCACTTGATCTGACATCTCTCCTTTTCTCTTCTCAGCCTCTGGTCCATGCCCAGCCGCATTTCCTCCTTCAGGTCCACTCTTGAGGGACAGGATGTCATCAAGAGTGACAGTATCTGGACCAGTTTCAGCACTGTTGGTAGAAACACTTCTCCTAATATTGGGAGATGTAATTTTTTGAACAATAGCTTCCAGTTTTAATCCTCGCCCCTTTCTTGGGGGCAATATTTTGGTCTTTGCCGGGCTTGTGAGGGAAACAGCAGGACAATTCCTATTATCAGGACTTGGCAGGTCCTTGAAGGAATCTCCCTTTGCAACTGACTTGCCAGCATCTTGGCCTTGAGATGAATGGGCATAGGAGTTGTATGTTTTATCGGCTCCTTCTTTGGCTGAAGTCATCAGTCGCCCTTTATCTTCACTGCCACTGTTCTTCATATCATGCGGCTGTCTTTTGGTAGGGATAGGAGAGATGAAAGAACGGACCCTCCTCCTCATAATTAATGGGTTTTGAGGAGACTGGTCCTCCTGGCCAGGGAGCCTAAGCATAGCATTACCAGGCTTGGACAAATCTGTAGATTCCTCTCGTCGATGCCCGTCGCTTTCTTGGGGGCAAAATCTTTTTTGGTTGGCTGCTCCAAGAGGGCCGCTGCTTTTGGCAGGAGACGTTTGCCGAGAGAGGTCCCAACCAGATTCATGATGCTGCAACTTCTGGTTGCCGTGTTTCAGTTCAGTGCATTTGCTCTGAGTACTGTCACTTCCCATGACACAGCGCCCAGCTTCCTGACTTCCAGTATCATGGTAAGAGCCACCTTGAAGGTACATCATTCCATCCTTGTCATTTTTTAATGGACTCCTTACTCTTTCCAGAAATTGCTGTTGTCTTGGGCTTTTCCTTGCTCCTTCCTGCCTGTGCTGAGCTGCAGCAATCACACCCTGAGCAGCATTGCTTGCCCAATCTTTGTATTCTTCTTGCTGTTGCTGGTATAGCTGTCTCTTGTAATGATACTGGGAATTCAGACTCTGGTTGGGGTCACCAAAAGCATGAGGCCTAGCATTCGTGTGATATGCTGAAGCCAGAGACGGGCCTTCCGAATTCTGAGGGTAGACAGAATGCAAGGAACCCCTGCTAACTCTTTCAGATAGTGTCATGTGTGGGTTCATGTGATGCAGATCTGCCCCTGGGCCTCTGCTTCTGCCTGGTGACATTTTCAGCTTATCAGCAAGATCCTGATATTGAGAGGGTGATTTACCCCTTCCAGTTCTGCCAGGTCCACGTCTCATCTGTGTTGATCTGCTGTCCTGCTGGGGCATGTAGTCTGGAGCAGCATCGGAGATTGCAGCTCCAGGGCTGGCATTGCCTCGAAAAGATTCATGCTTGATGCCAGCAGAATGACAATGGTCTCCTGTTTTTTTATTATTGAGACTAGCTGAGCTCTTTGACTGTTCAAAATCTTCCTCCTTTATTTGCCCACTGTGAGCTTTCATCTTTGTTTCCATGGATACTAAACCACCAGGGAGTATTACTGACTGGCTCAAGCCAGGGGCAAGACGTTCACTCCTTCCGCTTCTGGCCTCAGGACCCATGTGCCCCATGGGATGAGGGCCAGGATCTCTTACAAGCTGCCTTAATGGAGAGATGTCACAGATCACTGATCTCCTCTCTGAGAGTGCTCCTGCCTCATGGGCAGCAGACTGAGACTCCACATCAAACTTTCTAGCAATAGGGTAATCAGCTAAATTTATCTGCTTCATGTCTGGAGCTGCACTGCTAGACTTCCTATCCCAGGGACCCCAGTGAGGGCCTTCCAGGAGGGACCCCATGCTTTTGTTTAAGAGGCCTCTATTGGTCAATTCATTGGTTTGACTAATTAAAACATTGGGTCTCATGGCTCCCTCCAAACTCCCAGCCATCCCAGAATGCTCCTGTGCGTTTCTAGAATACCTTCTGTCCGGATGATGGTGGTACCCCTGTAAAACCTCTTGTAGGAGGCTAGGAAACTTCTCATTACGGCCTTTGCGCTCACTATGCCCTGGAAAATCCCCCTTTTCTTGACCAGACGGATACTGTGGAAAGCCACCAATACTTCTCTGTATACCAGGTGCTATATTATCCTTGTAGCTGTATCTTAAACTGCCAGGAGACTTGGAAGATTCTGTTCTTGCAGGAAAATTTGGCCCAACTGCATGACCAGGCTGGCTGTTCCCCTCCCCATTATGGTTAGTGTTATCACCACTTTTGCTCCCTTTACCTCCTCCTTGAGTTTCTTGCTGTGTCCCTGCATGCCCAGCTTCTTTTGCTCCACTAGTGCTAGCTGGTGCCTGAGAGGCTGTGGAAGCATCATCTTGTGCAGGCTTATCTTGTCCACCTGACTTTTCTACTCTTCCTGTCATGGCTTCCCGGGAGACAATCACCCCAACTGCCTTTTCATTCACTTTTGGGGCATTTTCCACAGCCACCACTGCTTCCTTCCCATCAGGGGAGGCCACATCTTCCCTAGCTGCGGGACTGCTGCTGAGTTTTGATGGCTCATTCTGAGAGCCTTGTGCTGGTGAGGAGTTGGGTCTCTCTAAATTTCCCCCTTTGTAAGTGGTGTCTGAGCTGGTGCTCTGGCCACTCAGCTGTCTCACCCTTTCCCCATGATCCTCTGAACTACTGGAACAGCCACCATCCAGGGACTCTGCCATGGGAGACTTGAGTTGCTCCTCTGCCTGGGAGGAGCCTTCTGAGTTGGTGCAGCTGTCAGCCTTCTTGGAAGAGGATGATCTTTTGGAACTTTTTTTCTGAGGTGCCAAGGCATCCGAGAGCAACATGTGCTGGACTGTGTTGGGCAGATTGGCAACTTGAGAACTTAGAGCACTCAGGCTGCTCAGTCCTGGATCTGTGAGCCTTTTTTCCTGCAGTCCTTCCAGTCCAAACCCCTTGAATCCACCCGCATGAGCATTGGGGCTTGGCATCATAGATGGCGTAGGGCTAAGTTGAGGCATCATCTGTAGGATTCGGTTTCTAGAACTCATGGACATGTTGCCTTGCCCACACTGGAGATTTTCTCCACCTGACATGAGTGGAGAAGGGGTAGAGCTGCAGCTTGGAGACTGAACCACAGACGCAGCAGGAGATGGATTAGAGATTGGACTGAAGTTTTGGTGGAACTGCATCGGTGACCTTACAGGAACTTCAGTCTGGCTGTACTGTCCCACTTGACTTTGAAGAGAGAGTTTGGTGGCAGCATTTGAATACTGCATTACGTGCTGAGGTGGGTGCTGTTGCTGCTGCCCCTGCTGCCCACTTTGGGGCAGCTTAGACTGCTCAAAGCTTTTCATCGGTTGAGTTTGAAAGCTGTAGTTTGACTGGGTCCCATAGGCCTGTGCATTGGAACCCACAGCATGGCCTTCATACTGCGACCCAGAATTCACATTGTAGCTTCCGTCATAATTCTGTCCTGACTGGCCGAAACGCTGTGGGGAAGGGAAAGAGGAGGAGGAGGATGACGAAGGTGGCTGATAGTGTTGGCTGAACTGACCCACTCGTAACTGGTAGCCCGAAGCAGAGGAAGGCAGGGTGGATGGACGCTGCATTGGCTGCAAGTGTGAGGTGCTAGAAGCAGGCTGGCTGGAAGCCTGGGGTAAAGGCTGATGAGATTGATAGATCTGCTGTCTCAGCTGCTGCACCTGCTGCTGCTGGCTAGAAGCCTGCTGCTGATACTGGGCACTCCCTGGAGAAAAAGGACCAGTATAATCCTGTTGATAGTGGGATACACCCCCAAGCGTCGAGTGCTGTGTTTGGAACTGGCCCACATGTCCCTCACTCCCATACTGACTCCCAAAGCTACTCCCTTGAGGGGGCCCATAGCTCTGTACTGGTCCAGAAGGCCTGCGCTGAGGCGGCTGCTGCCCTCCTGACACCACTGGATCTTTGTTGGCAGCCATATAGTAAAACTCTCCTGCTTCTTTTCTGAAACCTTGGTAGCTCTGATGACCAGAGCTCTCACCAGGCATTGCTGTAGAGGTTCCTGTTGCTCCACGACGTCCACTGCCAGCACCTCCTCCAAAGCTCTGGAACATCTGGGCCTGCTGGCGGGGGCTGAACTCTTCCAGGCGGGATGAAGTATGCACTTCCTGCGGGTAGCTCTGCTGGTTTCCGTGATAACTACTTTGCTCCCGAAAGGACTGCATGCTGTTCAGCAGCAGAGCAGTAGCTCGAAAGCCCTCCTAAATATGGAGAAAAAGAGAGGGAAAAAAAAAAAGGTATAAAATGTTTCCCAGTCACACCAGTACCCCACTCAATTTCCCTGTTTTAACAGCAATTAAAATTTAGTATTTCTCTTCTACTTCCTGGTACATCAATGTTTAACCCCTCTTCTTGCAACCTGCCAGTCTTCTAGGTAATGCTGGCCAGTAGCTCACTACCAGTTGGAGTGCATTTCCAGCATTAATATTTCCCCATCATCATTTACTAACTGGCTGTGTTTATGTGCCCCCAAAGAGAGAAACTTCCAACAATATTTGCAAAGCAAAGAAGAGCAATCCTCACCCTCCAGCTATTCCCTATGGCTAACACTGGGAGTAATCCAAGTATTTTGCTACCACGCTTAAAGACACGATAAGAACCCTGCAATGCTTTCAAACCACCCTCAGATTTACCACAGGAATGATAGCCAAGGTCCATGTTTCACACCAGGAAGATTTCTATAAGCAAACACTGAAGATACAATTGACCAAAGCTCAAACCAAGATAACCCAATGAAAGGATCTATGCGAGTGTGTGAAAGAACTGGCACCAGCACACTCAGTGCTCAGCTCCTGAGTAATTCCAGTGACACTCCTAGGTGAAAACCAACACAAGACAACACATCACATTTCCCCCCCCAGCCATCTGCTTTGCTTTGCAGGATGGAAAGTTGAAACAAGTTCACTCTATTTGAGCAAAACAGTCTACAACTTCATTCCTCAGGACTTTTATATCACCTTGAATGAAACATAACTGAAAACATTTGCCAGTCAGAATATATATTTTGGAATACCATGTATGATCATCTACACTTACATAACCAACTCATAAGTAAACAAACTCCAGGAAGGCTCTCTTCTGTATTTCAACATATTATTCAGTATGTGGAATTATGACTCACCCTCAAGGACTGGACCACAACTGCAGAATTGTTTGGGGACCCTGGCTAGCTCCTCTATAAAAGCCTGTCACGTTACTAGATGCATTAAGTACAATAATGAACGAGTATGTGCATGTACACTGCCTTTAAAAACCAAAGCCAAACAAACAAAGAAAAAAACCAAAACCAAGCAAACAAAACAAAACCCCCAAATTAACAGATGACAAAAGCATTTCATGTCTGGAACACCTTGTGGTTTTCTCTTCCTGAAAAAAAATATGGATAAAGCCACCTGGAGAGACTCCTTCCTTTACAAGAATGTTAAGAAAATGCTCACACTTTTCCACAAAACAGAACCCAAACTCCTCAGATTGGAGACTTCCTAGAAGACTTGCCTGCATTATGTTTTCATATTTAGCCATGTTTTGTGTTTGCCACATTCAGCTGAACCCATCCAGAATTAAATTCTAGCTTTGCACTTAGGCTTTGTTCAAGTAGATCACCAAACTCACAAAAAAAACCAGGCACACCAATGAGATGCAGGCAAGATTTGGCATCCAGTTCTTTTCCCATCTGCCTCCCAAGGTTATTTTTTTTATTAATATGTATGTTATCTACAGAAGACTCGATCACTAGAGTCTTTAATCTTCTACTGTCTGTGTGTGTAGGCTACAGAACACACAGGCACAAAACCGCCCCAGAGCACTGCATGTCTCTGCAGCCCCTTTAACTCAAAGGCCTCTTTGTGTTGCAGCCTTGGTTCATGCAGATTGATGCACATAATAATATTACTAGAATCCAAAGGGAACTGTCAAATTGTTAATACCTCAAATTCTGTCTCTCTTCTTCTAGGAAGTCAACTTTACTGCTGTTTTCATCTTATATTTTAAGTGTCATAAGAGAGGTCTGCTGTTCTGCTGAACTTCCACTTTTTTAGCCTTTTAAAGACTACATATATCACATGAATAACACTTCTATGAATGCAACACTGTGCCAATCTGTCCAGGTCAGGCTTATTATGGATAAGCTCCTCCTTTTTCTGAATCATTGCTTTTGATGTTGCATCAGTTTGAAGCTCCAGGCCTATTGGGCTAGGACTAAAATTGGGATACCTAAGGCAAGCTTCTTTCTTTTTTTGTGTGACTTGCTGTTAAGGCAAAAAAAAATGAGGGGGGAAAAAGGAAAAAAATACCGTACACAGAAGAAAGTCATCAAGCTAAAGGTAAGAGAACATCTACTGCAACTGGCAGATGTTAAAAGCAGTTTCTCTAGATAAGCAGTGTGGGGCTCTGCAATCAGCAACATTCACGTGCCATGGAGACTGCGTGCACGCCCTGCCCATCACGTGCTTGGCATCCATCCTCTCTTCATGAAAGCAACATTTCCATCCTCTCACAGGCTCAGTCTCCCACAGAATCTCAGACTCAATTTTTCAACATGACTTTACCAAAGCTTACTTTGCATAGTCTGGACAAGATCTCAGGAAGCCTCTTCTGCATTACATCATACAAAAACTTTAATCTCTGAATGATATTCACTCTCTGTAACTCTAGCAACAGGCTTGAAAACTGCTACATTTTCAAGCTAATGTATGTTAACAATGCTGGCAAACATTCTTAAGACTTTTTCACTATTAAGAAAGAGTAATTTTAAGTATATAATGAATAGAAACAGCACAAGATGCTGTAAAATGTCATTAAGAACAGAGGTACAGTAAAGGTCAACCAAGGCACAAATTCTTATCCTCCCTAATCTCATGCAATCATGTAACATTTATTTAGTCCAGAAGTTATATATGCTAACTCAAAACAGGGAGAACATATTTTTCTCCTTCAATTTATTATTTTTTTTAAATCTTGGACTTTACTCTGACAAACAAATAAGAAGTTTTCATCAGGAAAATACTTGCTTTGAGTATCTCACAAGGAGTCTAACTTGAGTAACTTAACCAGTAGAATAGCTGCCAATAAGAAAAAAGGCATTTCATTAATAATAAGAGTAAAAAAAGATAGGATGTGCTCCGACCCATTACATCACTGATAACTTAAGGGATATAGCACATTTCCTGTCATTAATGTGCTATAAATACAGAACTATTACAATTACTACTGCAATAGCCTTTCTTAATAGTAACTGCCCTGTAAAGTGCTTAGATATAAGTGCTATACTCTCAGCAAAACCACTGAGAATAATACCTTAGACAAGTCTTGTTAATAAAATACACTCACACAGATAAGGCTGTCAAAGTCTACCCCCATCAACATGTTAAAAAAGTATCTATTTTATTAATTTTTTACTGGAAGCCTTTAAAGAAAACATTTTCAGCTGGTACATACTCCTCCTCATGCATGATCTCAATGAAGAGGACAATGCATGACCTGCCAACTAGAGACTACAACACAATCACATGGAACTCTGTAATGGTGGTACACATCCATAATGCCATCCCCAGCAGAAGGGACAAAGTCCTGCCTCCAAACAAGGGTTTTATTAATAGCCACAAATTACACACATGTACAGTACTTTCCAACACACACAATATGCAACATCTTCGTTTATGCAAAGGGAAGGTAAGAGTCTGGCTCAGCTCTCACTACTCCAGTGTCACACCTACACTCTTGCTACATGTGCATGCAGCTCTCTCAGTAAAGCTGCATGACTTTAAAGTATTTATAGCCTGTAGCTGTAGAGCCATCTAAGCATATCCATCTAGACACTTGCAGACTACACTCACTAGGCTAAGCAGTTTCACTCTGCTCCAACACATTCATTTCTCCCCCAACATCCCAGTAATCAAAATTTGCCTTCAACCTGGCAGGAACAAAGGAAGCATATTACAAGCTTGTGTGGTTGATAAAAAACAGCCTCACTTACAGAATCACTGCACAGAAGACTTGAATAGAAAGAAGCAATAGGTCCTCTTACCCAAATTTCAGACTTATTTGTGAAACGTGTGAAGTTATTTCAAGCAGTTATCAATTTACCTTCTTCATAGGAACTTATTTTTAAGCATAACACAGATTTTCTATGTTGTTTAATCATTTGAGACAGCCTCATAGAACTTTGTTAACATAGGGGTTCCTCAAAATATGAAGCTGCTGCATTGTGACCTTGCTGTGCTCAAGATTATCCAATGTTAGTCAACAGCACGTAAGCATCTTTCAATGGTTCCTGCATGTGTATCAGAGTGCCCTCAACCAGTGCTGATTAACAGAATTCATCAGTATTCCCACATCAAGATTACTCTGTGAGATGATCTTCTGCAATATACCATGCTAGGCTTTCTTTTACAGCCACGTAAATCTTTAAAACTCTTTTTGTCCTGATTATCAAAGACTGGACAAATAACAGGACAGCTGCCCAGATCTCCCCACATAACACTGATGCCAACATAGTAATGCATCACTACAGACAGCTCATAACAAATGAACTAAAAAACAAAATACTGTGTGGACACGCCTAATTCTTGACTACAGGCCTATAAAGGAGCAAATGAAACCACCACCAGCTCATTCAGTAGGACATAAGTGAGGTCTTTCCGCTTCGTTAAATTTTCTTTAGATTTGGGTTGACTACCGTGATCGATCTGTGCAGAGAAGTCTCAGGCAGCAGTCAAATGCAATATATCTTGAGTGCTCTGTCAAAAGCCTCTCACTTCCTAGCATGCTTATCAGGAAAGAAAATGCAGTTGCAGGCAGGTGATGAACAGTAAGTTAGTATTTTCCATAGGCCAAAACGTACACAAAGAAGTTGGGAGGGTTACAGAGTGTCCACGGTTCTGATTAAAATAGACTTGCTTGCTAAATGCTGTGCAAGTGACAGAGATGTATGTAAGTTTGCAGCCATTTCTTGCCACAACTCATACAAAATGCAAAAATTACTATTTTTGTCCTTCCTCATTCTATCTTAAACTAGCAGAGAACACACATAACTAAAACAATCCCAAAAGCCAGAACCTCAGTGTGAGCAATTTAGGAGTATATTTTGTAAGAAATAATGCCCGTGCTCCAAATTCAGCCAGAAATAGAGGAAAAAAGGATTTCCATGTACTGAGTGCCATTTCTGCTGTCAAGGCCAAGTTGCCAACCCTCATTTTTGCAGTTGCAGAGTTATTACTTGCACACCTGATCAATAGCTGGGGATAGACTGACCTTGTTTCAGTTTTGGAGGAACACTGCTGCTTTTAAGAGAAGGCAAATCAGCCACTAATGCCACAAGAAGATGAATTTAAAGATCAAACCTAAGACTACATTTAACAAAGTAACAGATATAACTTATTTCTTCTGCATTTGATGCCTTTTTAAAAGAAAGGGGAGAATAATTAAGACTTGTTTTCAGCATTAGGTGTGGAATAGAAGTAAACCAAGACAGTCAGCCCTTCAAACAGTCACCAGTTTGTCCACGCAGTAACATTCACTGCTCACTTCTTTCAGAAAGTCATGTTTCTGATATTATTCACCAGCACACTTCTAGGGAAAACTACAGTCAGACCTGGCTCTCACCAAGCCATCACGATATATTCTGTCAAACAAACCTTCCTACACCACTCGAAGCTGAAACAGGATACAGTCAATTACCAGGGAGAGTGCCAGACCCTATTGAAGTAGCTAAACTGAAGTATTTTGTAAAGTATATAAAAGTTAAATTAAACCCAGAATGCTGCATTAAGGGAAATCAAATTTTATAATTCTAAAAAAAATCACAGCATATCTTAGAAACCATGTGTAGTTATGCATGTTACACATGCTTAAGTACCTATTAATAACACATATTAGCAATATGTCTTGCAAATCAGTGGTAATACTGGTTTTGACAAAAAAAAAAAAAAAGACACCAAAACTTGATTATGTCCTTCCTAGTGAAAACTTTTATCAAAGAATTCCTGAAATGAGCTACAGCTTGGCCAAGTAGATTGTAACTAGCTTCCATCATCTCACAAACACACTATGCCTTCTTTATCAAAATGTCTGTACAGCTTTTCAGAAAGTCAGTATGTATGAGCTTAAATCCAAACAATTAAGGAAATGGTTCTCACAGAATGGGTGAGGAACAGATGAGCGTGGCAGAAGGAGCACGGTGAGCTTTGTCAGTTAAGAGAGGGGAATGCTCTGGAGATTATTGTGCTAGATAAAAATCTATATTCACTTATTTTTCCATATATTTCCTTAAGTGACCACAGAAAAAGCCCAACCACAGTAAGCTTGAGTCAGTGTACCTTCCCATCTCACAGGGGAGATGTGAGCAGACATATTCAGA
Source organism: Leptocoma aspasia (assembly GCA_013399835.1). NCBI lineage: Eukaryota > Metazoa > Chordata > Aves > Passeriformes > Nectariniidae > Leptocoma > Leptocoma aspasia. Next base: position 16,927 of record VXAX01008061.1, read on the forward strand.
ACATTCAATTGCTATAATAAAAGGCATCATGTAAACAAACGACAACAAAAAATAATCAAATTTTGCATGTGGCTATTACTTGGCTGCTGCTTTCTTCCCTCACATCCAAAATATTTTTGTCAAAAACCACTTTTATAACACCAAATCAGAAATACACTGACTTTTTTGCATCTGCAAGTTTTCCTTACTCACTAAGTGAAAAAAACTAAAATACCATCTCCAGTTTAGCTTTGCACTTTTAGTGAAGTGTACTGTTAAATTCATATTCCTAAACACGAAGAAAGAAGAAACTCGACAAGAACAACTTCTGTTGTAAGCCAGTATTTAAGCTGTAGTACTATGAAAACATGTATTCCTAGAAATATAACAAATTATCAAAGTTCAGCAGAATTTTGGCTGATTGTATGTATCTGATTTTATTACTATGCCATTGGTTCTCAGTCTCAATCAACAGCACAGATGCACTTAAATAGCTTCCAAAAATCCACCAACCTCTTGTTGAAAGTTATCCATCCAAATTTTTAACAGACACTGCTATTTTAATAAGAATCTATGCAAATCAGTCAGATTGTATTTTATGTCAAAGATTAAACCAACCATTTTAGTTTCACATATAGGGTCAGTCGTCTCTAGCCCAGTTGAAGAGGTCCAGCCTTCTCTCTATGGTGTTAACACAGCCATTCACGAGCAAGTCAGACCAGGGAACTGATACGGTCAAGAAAATTCTGTGAGGGAGAAAAGCCATTTCTGACCTGACAGATCCATTCACTGTATCATTACACAAACATCTGTACCAGCAAAACAGACACAGCAGGAACTGTTTTAAGTGGCGTGGCTACTGAAGGGCACTTGAAATCAGGAGCTCATATTTAAAAGGCTCTTCGTCTTCACACAAGAGTTGCACTACCCTTCCTAACACCAAAATGAAAACAATACTGAACCCTCAGCTCATCTCACTTTTTTTTCTCCCCAAGCTGCACATCAGCTGATTGCACATCCTAATCCACCTCGCCAGTCCTCCAAAAATTTGGGCAATTCATCATTTCATTACATACCTCTTACAGCAAATTGACCTGTGTCCATACCCCCTATGTCTTCAAGCAGACAAACATGATACCTGCTCTGGCAGCACAGCAAAATCTGAACACCCACTTCAAGAACCACTTCTGATCTGCTCCTCCTCAGACATGCAAGACAGGAGGCTCAGCAAAGGCATCACAGCTCTCACTAAACCTTCACCTTTCAGTTACAAAACAATGAAAAGGAGATGTCAATTATTAATTGCAAGAGGAAAACAGTAAAGTGCAAGCAGTGTTGTCAGGTTCTACCTGTCCAAGCTCCCACTTTCTGTGCAGGAATTTATCCAGTATCTAAAGCACTCAGAACTATACAGTGGGGTAAATAAAAGCCCACCATCCTAACACATTATTTTTAATTAACTTTTATAATTTTTCGTACTAAGCAGTAGGCCCAGCCTTGATGACAAGTTGCTAAGATGAATACTTATAAGGGTTATATTAAATAGTACCTGTAATATGTCTGTCTTTTCTATTCAACATAGTCTATACAATTTTTTTTTCTTTTTTTACAACATCTGGTGCAATGAGCCTGTAACTAAGACTCCTGGGAACACGTCAAGGCAAATGAAGTAAATTGACACAAAATCTGTATCAGTTATGTGCAAGTATTATTACAATAGAGGCTATGCACTGTACACAAGAATTATATCCACTGATTAGGACAAAACCATTGTTGAAGATAATAACACCTACTTACATTATAGGCAGTAACATTAAAATCAGGTAGAAATAGAACCTTGATCTACCTAAACTAACAAATTAAAGAATTACTGTTCAATTGCGGAAAAGCTGTACTCAAATTTACACCCTCCAATCCTCTTATAGTTTTTGTTCCTTTAAGGTAAGACAAAAAATTTAGCTTTAACACTTTCAATTTTCACTAGCCAAGGTTATAATTCTTCTTATTAATTCAGCACTTCATACCTCTAAATCAATGCAGATTTAAGAGGAATTTGAGTGTGGAAGGTCTGCAAATACTACTGCTATGGCACACTTTAAAAGAAAATACTGTCAAGGCCATATCATGTTTACTGAAAAAAATTGGAGAGAAACCTTATTTTTCACAAACATAAGAACTGTTTGAACTTCTCTCAAAAAAAAACCCACCAAAAACAAAACAAAAAATCCAAAACAAAACAAAAAGACCCAACAATCGCATTTGTAAGACTTTCACACTAGAAGAACAACAACTTTTCTTTGCCTAACATTTCTCCTTGTGTCCTACGACCTATGTCCTCTAAATATCACTTTGCTCATTTCTCCACACTTCAGATTCCACAGCATCATGCTGAAGCCACAAACTGAAGCAGACCCATTCTTACAGAAGCTTTGTCTTCTGAGACTAACAGGGAGTGACTAAGACTACAGCCACAATTACATGGAGACAGGAGAAACAGTTCAGATTAATACAAAATAACTTTATACATTTAAATAATTCAACAAAGAGACTACTTCAGAGGAAGGACTATTTTAAGGAGGTCCTCCCCCTTCCTATCCCCTACCCATCCCCACCCCTGCAGGCTTTCTTGGAAATTTTCAGATTGGACCAGTTTCTTGAACCACTTCATTATGCACCCCCACTGTAGCTCCACTGGCATAACCAACAGACAGATGAGAAGAGAGAGAGAGAAGGCAGCACAAAGCAACGTTGGAACAAACAGCTCAGGACTCCTGAGGTTTATACTTAGCCTTGGCCTAAAGCACTTAAATTGGTTCTCTCTCACCAGCTCCCCCACTGAGTCAAAACCTTTCAGAAGCAATCCTTCTACGTCAACTTTATGCATATAAAGTGATTAAACTTCTAACACACCTCAGTTAGAAGTCTGAAAAATCTAGGTTTTAAACTCAAGCCACTGTAACCAACAAACTCCACACTTGTAAGTTTTGTTGCCACAGCCAAAGGCAGGGAATGTCAAGAGCAGTCAGACCACACCACAGGCACAAAATTAACTCTAATGAGCATAAGCAGTTCAGAGAAATTAACAACCTACAATTAGAGATCTTCTCACAAAGCCTTCTCCCTCCCCAGAGGATTTCTGTATCACCACGGTGATAGCGTCAGGAGTGCTTGAAGCTGGAAAACTGATGGACAAAGCTTGTCCCACTGCATGTATTCCATGTCATATCCTAGAGGATATACTCTTAAGGAAGTCAGCAGTTGAAAGGAAACAGGAGGGATGAATCCAAAACCAGAGCAGAAAAAAAACCTCTGTAAATACTGATTAGTGGAGGGTAACAAAGATACTGCACTCAGAGCACAATTTTTGGAAATGCTAGAGTTTACATTTTAAAGTAAGACAGAGGGAGTTTAGACGGTCCACTACTCCCAGAATCAGTCCCATCGTTCTCTTAAACTTAAGTTCTCACACTCCTGCAGTCATTCATCTTGAACACCAGGGAGGAGAGAAAAAACAAAACCAGCAGACTCTACTGTTTCTGTCTCCACCTATCTCCCCCCATGAGGAGGCTAAACAAAGAGGAACAATTAACATAAACCATACACGATGGATAACACACAACTATTTCATAATGCTAATGTAGTCCTAGCGGTCTACTATAAGAAGGACTAGATCTCTTTTCACCCTTGCTCTAAAACATCCAGACTTTCTATGAAAAAATTAAGTTTGCTACCTTGTTTCAGCTAGAAAGATGGCAACTAAATGACTTTCACCTTGACAATTGCTCCTGATTTAATTCTTCAAGTCCTGTTAACCAACTGAGCAAAAGGACCTTACTCCTTAGCTTAATCCAGAAAGGCAATGCACACATAGAGCCAAAATTCCATGAGTAAACACAGACCAACAAAGTCTTCACAAACATTACAGTGCTGTGGATAAGTAAAGAAGTTTATTTCCTAAATCCTCCTCCCTTCCACTTTCAGGAACTCCCTAATGCTGTTTCTCATTGAGCTAAGAGATGTGCTTTCGCTGGTGAGTTTGACCCAGGTTTACTGAAGTTTTGTTTTTCCACCAGCTTTGACAGGGTTTTGACTCTGCTGCAGAGTATACATGTAATTAACCTCTTCTCCTCCCCTTGCTATTTTCAGCAGCTCTGTTATATATACATCCCCCTTCGGTTTTCCACAAATTCCACCTTTCAAACATAAAACAAGCTGTAGTCCTGCAAGGTAAAAAGACAAGGAAACAAACAAAATTAACACATGAGAAGTCAAATTTCTATATCCTAACTGCAGTATAGTACCATCATTGAAATAAAAATGTGCTCAACCAAGCAGTTCACAAGAAGAACACAGTTTTGTCTCTGATAACCAGAATATGAGAGACACCCAATACAGAAAAAGTGAAAGACACCAAATGTAGAAATGTACACAGAGCAAAAGGAAAAAATTCCAGAATGCAAGAATCCCTGCTCTCCAAAGTAAATACATTAGCTGAACTGTAAAGGCACAGAATCCCACACTGCAATGGACCCCCAGCTCATCACCAAAACCAGTGCCCTACCACAGCTGGCAGACAAACAATTCTGCAGCAGAGTTCTCTTTACACACTCTCAGAGTAACATGGGATGTGATGTTTTTCCATTAAAATGCAGTGATTTAGATGGCAGGGAGATAAGGACAGCACAGTTCAGTTTTCTCATGCAAAATAAAAAGTGTCACTTTGGAGCAATTCTCAGTTATGCTCCTGCTACTTCCGCTCTCCAACACTACAGAAAAGAATCTGCCACTCAGCAATGCCCTGCAATACAAAGACAATCTGCTACCTCCTTCTGTAACAATTTTGCCCAACCCATTTAATTTACTGCCTGCTAAGTATCTATTACTATTACACTTATCAAGACCTATGTAAAAGACCAATTTTACGTAGCAATACACACAAGGTATGGTCAGGATCAAGAATATCAGAAAATCAGATGTACAGATTTCATGCTAAAATGTTGGAGAAGGGAGAGAAGAGAAACTTCCACCACCTCCACACATGAAGTGAAATAGGGAAAACTTATAGTGGGCAAACCAGCTTACACAACATGAAAGAACACTGTTGAATTCATTCTTTTTCCCCTGAATGCAAGATGAGAAACAAAAGGGAAAGACATGGTTTATAGTATCATGGAATCCATTAGCTTGTAAAAGACCTTTAAGATCATCAAATCCAACCCCTCTCGCAGAACTGTCAAAGCCACCACAAAACTGTGTCCTTAACGACAACATCGACACATCTTTTTAAATACCTCCAGGGATGGTGACTCCACCACTTTGCTGGAGAACCCGTTCAAATGTTTGACTTCTTCAGGTAAAAAATATTTTTTAGTATCAAATCTAAACCTCCCCTGGCACAACTTGAGGCCATCTCCTCCTGTCCTACTGCTTGTTACTTGGGAGAAGAGACTGAACTATACCTGGCTACAGCTTCCTTTCAGGTAGTGTAGAGTGATAATATCTCCCCTGAGTCCCCTTTTCTCCAGGTTAAACAACCCCAGCTCCCAAAGCTGCTCCTCCTAAGATTGTGCTCCAGACCCTTCACTAGCTCCACTGCCTTTCTCAGGATGCACTCCAGCCTCTCAATGTCCTTCTTTAGTGAGGGGCTCAAAGCTGGACACAGGATTCAAGGTGTCTCACAAGTGTACAGGGGCTGGCCACACTATATCTAATAGGAGCCCTATTGCCACTGGCCTTTTTGGCCACCTGGCACACACGCTGGCTCGTGTTCAGCTGCTGTCAATCCACTGGGCTGCTTTCCAGCCACTCTGCCCCAGTCTGCAGCACTGCATGGTGCTGCTGCAACCCAAGAGGGACCTGGCACTTGGCCAGGTTGAACCTCATACCATTGGCCTTGGTCCATCCACTCAGTCTGACCAGATCCCTCTGCAGAGCTTTCCTATGCTCCACCAGATCAACACTCCTGCACAGCTTGGTGTCATCTGCAAACTGACTGAGGGTGCACTCAATCCCCTCACCCAGATCATCGATAAAGACATTAAACAGGATTGTCTCCAGCACAGAGCTCTGGGGAACACAACTCGTGACTGGCTGCCAGCTGGATACAACTCCATTCCTCACCCCTCTGAGAGTGGCCATTCAGCCAGTTTTTCACCCAGCGAACAGGGCACCCCTGCAGGCCACGAGCACACAGTTTCTCCGGAAGAATACTGAGGGAAACACTATCAAAAGCTTCATTAAAGTCCAGCTAGGCAACATCCACAGCCTTTCCCTCATTCACCCAACAGGTTACCTTGTTGCAGAAGGAGATCAGGGTGGTCAAGTAGGACCTGACTTTCCTAAACACATGCTCACTAGACCTGGTAGAACCATAGGCACCACATGGTGGCACTTATGGTCTGTTCCACGATGTTCCTTGGCACTGAGGTCAAGCTGACAGGCCTGTAGTCCCCTAGATTTTCCTTCCAGCCCTTACTGTAGATGGCCACCACATCTGCCAACTTCCAATCAACTGGAACCTCCCCAGTCAGCTGGGACTGCTGATGGAAAGCGGCTCAGGGAGCACTTCTGCCAAGTCCATCAGTACCTCTAAGTGGTGTAGCAGGGTCACTGACCATTTTCCCTTGGATTATGGGAGCTTCTTTCTTCTCCTCATCCTTGCCTTCCAGCTCTGGGGACTGGATACCCATAAAACAACTGGTCTTACTATTACAGACTGAGGCAAAAACGGCATTAAGCATCTCAACCTTTTCCTCATTCTTTGTCACTTTGTTTCCCCACACACACAATAAAGGACGCTCTTTGGCCCTCCTGTTGCTAATGTATGTCACAGATGTATTGCCTTTCATGGTAGCTTTCATTTGGCAAGCTCAAATAGAACTTAGCCAGACTAAGTTCTATTTAGGTTTTGGGCTTCTAATTTTCTTTCCGTGTAACCTCACAACATCCTTGTAATCACCCTGCGTTTAATGCCCCTTGTTTCAAACGTCATCTCTTTTTTATTTTCCCAAAGTTCCAGCCAAAGCTCTCTGTTCAGACAGACCAGTCTTCCCTCCTGGCTTATCTTTCAGCACATGGTGACAGCCTGCTCCTGCACTTGTAAGATTTCCTTCTTGAAGAATGTCTAACCTTCCTCTGCCCTTCAGGAATGCCTTCCAAGGGGCTCTGTCAACCAGGCTCCTGAACAGGCCAGAGTCTCTGCTCCCTGGAAGTCTGACTTGGAAGTTCTGCTGACTCTCCTTACTCCCCCAGGAACTGAAAACTACCCTTGCATAACTGCTCTGCCCAGGATGTTCTCTGACCATCACATCACCCAACAGTCCTTCTCTGTTCACAAACCACAGGTCCAGCAGGTGCTAGTTTTCCACCTCATCATTCGTGTAAAGGGACACACGCTCCAGGAACCTCCCAGACTGTTTCTGCCCTGATGTTTTGTATTTCCAGCAGACAACATAATGCTCATCACACAGCATTCACTACATTTATCATATAACCACTTATGTTAATTTTTTAAAAATCACACACAGCATTTCCACTATTCCAGAACATCTACTCATAGAAAACACTGTTAAACAAATCAAGTCCCAGGGAAAGTCAAGTGTATCCAGGCATCTGACCAAAGGTAACAGCAAACTGCAGATAATGAATTGAAGGCTGATTAACAACATCTAATTATGGTGCATGAAGGTTTATGCCTATTTTGGCAAATACGACAACATGTATTTTTCTTTCAGCTAATAAGTTTTAGGTATGTTTTTCCCAGTCACTAGCGATGCTGTACGTGGACACAAGCCATTCAGTCAGCTCTGCTAATACCAAGTCTTTAGATCAGTTAAAAGCTATTAAAAAGACACTTTGTAGCATCTAATTTTACAAGGAAAGTGATATGAATAATACTTCCAATAAACTGCACTAAAGCTTCCAGTATAGCAGCTCCCTATACAATTTCTAGCTAAGTACTGAGCTCTTATCAGAACTCATCAGAGGGTTCTGTTTAGGACTTGCAATTTAGTAGCAATTAGATGACTGAGTTCATACTACTAAAATACTACAAAATAAATCATCATATTCCAGCCCAGAATACACAACAAATTCCATACACAGTTATTGGCATGAGCGTAGGCACGCTGTGTGCTTGTAATGAAGAGGTATGGGGAAAGAAAAAAAATTTCCTAGCTTTTTTCTATTTGTTGCATCACAATTCAGGCAAGAAATAACAGCCTTCCCAAACAGAGAACAGGTCAAATCTCAAGGGACTCAAGCCAGGGCTCCCCAACAAAGAACCTGGTAAGACTTTTTCCCCTCTTCCAACATCATCACAGGTTACAAAGACGGTAGTAAAAGAGAAACACAAAAAGCACTGGAAAAAACACAAGCATATTCACTGTCACCAGGCTGAGCTGACAAGAGAATGCTTGCACTTTTGGTTACCACTGCTTAGCTCCACTCTTGAGGAATCACTGGTAAGAGACAAGAAGAAACAGAAGCCTTACTGCAAGATCACTGCTCTGTTGTAACCAAAACTGGAAGTTTGATTGCTTGTGCTGTTGTTCATGAAGGCAGCAAGAAGTTGTTCAAGAGTTGGTAAAATACAATTCTACGGGGTTTTTTGTCTTCAAAGGCAAACAGGCAGCAAAGCACAGACTCTACAACACCCAGAGCAGATCTTATTCTCCAACAGGGCCAAAGAGAATCCACTGTTGACTACATCTCAGTCTTGACTCTTGAGTCTTTGGGTCTTGCTTTTTATTTTTGTCCTTTCCTGTTCTTAAAATGAAAGGAAAACCATGTACATGCATAATGAAGAACGCCACATGCTTTTCCAAGTGACCCCAAACAAATCAATATATATCTTAGTGGTAAGCACCAGTGGAAAGGCTTAGCTGAAGCAACCAAGGAGTGGTGTAGCCAGACACCAGTGTGATACAGATGCACCAACAGTGCTGCACATGGCTGAAGGCATCTTCAATTTTCCAGTTCAGTCAAGACTGAAGTCTATTTAAGAACCGTCAGGAATGAGACCCAGGCAGTAAGAATAAGCACACCATTTTTTTTTCCTTTTTGTAAGTGAGAAAAGTCTGGAACAGAATTGGACATCAGGATCCCACTACAGGAATAGCCTCTCCTGCAGGATTTTAGAGAAGTATACACCTCTGCTTACACTATGTTTATGTTGTCTATCAGTAACACTAAATGCTTTTCTACAATAAAGAAAATTCTACATAGCATATCAACACCATTAGAAGTGGGTTTAAACACTTAAGACTGCCTTTATTTTTGATTTTAGAAGTCCAAAAGCTAAACCAAAAATTAAAATGTTATTCTGAAAGAGATTTTACCAAAAGCGGTCAATAAAAAACATCTTTTGCTATCATATTGCAGTTTTAATTTCTTGAATGGGAAGAGTTGGCTGGTCTCGGTCCAGTCTCCACCAACAATCAGTTAGTTGGCTCTTCAGAAACTGCCATCCATAACCTTCCCCACTTCAGAGGCCAACCACGGGATTAAGTAACACAAATTCTCACACAGCCAGTTAAGGTACACTCTGAAGTCAGAGAAGCCAGCACTGCCAAAAGCGTTACTAAATCTTTGTACTTATAAGAACTCAGGTTCCCAAAACATGGGTGTAATACCTTTCATAAGTATAAAACAGAACTGAATGAGGTAGGAAAAAATAAACACTTGCTTTAATTAAAAAGCTATCCCACCGAATTGGAGATCTGGCATGCCCTGTGTCAAAAGGCAAGGTATGCATAAGCCAGCTATAAACTCTTAAATATCCTTATCTCAAATTATAGAGAAGCCAAGGAAACAGCATGAAATTGAATTCAAGTTTATTACATATTACGCCCTCACTCCAGACAGCAGCATGCCAAGCTGGTAGAATAGCAACAGGACATGTGCACTGCAGCTCCTACGAAGGGACCCTTCCAGGAGCAGCGTTATTGCCGTTCTGCTGTGCCTCATGGCTGGGCTACTTAAACGTGACCTAAAAAGGGAGAAAGGAGGTGTGCAATTATTTTCTTTTTAACATTGTCCTAAGAGCCCAAAAGGTTGTCTTTGCACACATTTCCACAACAGGAAGTGGGAGAGGGAAAAAAACCTCAAAATCCTACACATTTCACTCTTTGTCCTACAAACTTTATACATGTATCAATCACAGACAGAACCATTAAGGATGTTTTTACTTACACTCTGAGTATCCTTTAAAATGTAGCAAACAGGTTAGTAACAGCCCATTTCTTCAGCTGAAGATTAAGGAAGCTTCTGACAACAAAAAAATGTCTCCTTTACAACTAGTACACAAGTAAGTTCTCTTTCATTTAAATAACCTTCACTTCTTATTTATGCATTATAGAAACAGATTTAGTCCTTTAATAAAAACCTCACTTCAGGCTATTTTTATGAAGCATTAGTAACAAAGAAAAGAAACAAAAACAAAACCAAAATTCCTGATCTCCTATCAAAGCCACTAACAACGAAGCTGCTCCTACAGCTTTCATACAGGGAACCATGCTTAACCTGCCTCAAGCTGCAAAGGTAAATCAAAGTATAAGTTTCAGCAAAAATCCATGTTTCAGCAATCCCAAAACCTCTGAAAACTGATTTATGGGTCAAAACCCAGATTGTGACAAAACACACACAATTCTACTAGAAAGGATGCTAACAGACCTAAAGCTGAGTAGTCTGAAGAATACCAAGCCAGCAAAAAAGTCCAAGAACTTCCCCCTAGACGTTTAAACCTAACAATACAAAGCCTAAAAGCTATCCCAAAACTACAAGATTTAAAAGAGTACAATAGGAAAGTAGTACTTTTATATAAAAAGTGTTGCCATACTTCCACTCAAATGGCATGGTAACTTGCTTGTTAATTTAACCAGAATACACAATATGCATTTCATGTACCAGCAATTTACAGAAATGAGGAATGGCTGTCCTCCTCTCCTTGTAGTATAACAAAGTTTAAGAGACAGATGACTGAGCGAATAAATATTTTTCCTTTTTTTTTAACAGTAATTCTCTCTGCAGTATACTAATGCAGCTGCCGTTTTAAATGCCAGTGGAAACTAATATTAAGATTAAATAATACAGCTTCAAACAACTCAAAGTGAACTAACATGAAAACTATTTAAAGATGTGGATTTAAAGGGAAAAAAACCAAAGAAACAAACAAACAAAAAAAACCAACCAAAAATATTTCAGCCAAATTAAAACTCAAATATCAATACTAAAAATTGTCTATCACATACACTTAACCAAATGCACTTGGTTAGGCTACATAATACCCATCAATAAGCCTCAAAAACCAAGCTTATCTGACAAAAGAAGTCTAGAAAATGTGTAAAAAAAAATCAGCTCTTCTTGAATTGAGTTCAGCCAACATGCTACAAATCTAATCCAGAAGCTGCGGCATCTCCGTCATCCAGTCACTTCATTGTTCTAAAAAATCTGAGTAGAGGTGATCCAACTGCTCCATGCACATCTATTGGTCAGGAAGCATGCTAAAAATCATGCTCTCCAAAGAATTACCCATGCATGCAGCAACAGATGGCAACAAGCAACACAGACATGAATAGCTTTCAAAATGCTAACCTAAACACAGAAAGCTCTGAAACTCAATCCCCTCACAGGTGTACCTCTTTTTTTTTTCTTTGTTTTCAAAGGAAGACTTAAAAACACGGAATGGTACAGAAAACAATGCTGCAGTTTAATCAAACTGCCTGCCCTTTCAATGAAGGAAAAGACAGTATACACAAGAAAAAAAGGATTCTGGTGGAACCAAATCTACCCAGAGAGACAGTCACTTGTTGATTCACACACAAACGTGCTCTTATTTTCAGGCTAATAACAGAGCCCCAGTACCATTAGGCAGCTCCAACACATAGGTTAGAACGCTTATGTTACATAACTTTCTCTTACTCCTTCCCTCAAGGCAGGAAAAATAACTTCCAACTGCAGCCCTAAACACAACTTCCAGCAAGGTAAACACCATTAAGAAAAGACAAACCGATCCTCACAGCAGCCCAATGACATTACATCCTGATTATCTCTGCAGATAAGCAACGGCTACGTTGAACCTCCAAAAAGCAGAGAGGCACTACAGACCTCAAGCATTCCCAACACAGCCTGTCCACCTACTACAATCTGAGCACTGTGCATCCATCTTCTCCGACAGTTTTAATCGTTTATCTCTTCAACGAAAACACCGAATCCCACAAAAACTTCCCAAATCTTGCAAAAAAAACCATTCTTCCGGGACAGGAAAACAGGTGGGCACCCCACCAGGTAGCACGAGGTTGTCTTCGAACATACGTAAACAAACACTTTTTT
>VXAX01008061.1:29589-40353 GCA_013399835.1 Leptocoma aspasia
GCTCACGTTTCCCTCGCCTCGTAAATCAGCACCGCCCCTCTCCACCCCCCCGCCACCCTCAGCCTCCTCCAAGTCATTTTAAGAACCGGCTTTGCTCCGTTTGCACGCTTGTCTCCACCCGGCCTCCCCGCCAGGCACGGCGCGTACAGCGACGGCCGAGCCCTGACGGGGCCGGGACGCCCCTTCACCGGCCCGGAGCTCTGGAGCACACCTCGAGGCGGCAGTCGGACCGTACGCGGGGCTGGGCGGGCCCCGAATCGGAGGTGCCTGAGCGGAGCCGCGGGGATCTCAGGAAACAACATGGAGGCGGCGGTGGCCGGGCTCTCCTGCCCGCGCACCGGCAGCCCGGGGCCTCTCGGGCCATCAGAAGTGGCACTGCCAGCCCTACGAGTCCTCACTGGCGTTGCATTTGGGAGTCCGGTGTGTCTAGCTGCACTTCTGTGCTGGAGAGACAATTAAGCTTTTTTCAGATTATTCACTAGTTTTTAGGTTTCAGAGCGAGAGGGCAAGGAGACTGGTGGACGGGGCAGGTGTAGAGCAAGGATGCAGTGCCTGTCAAATCATCACCTCCTTCATTTAAGCCTGTATGGCAGCAAAGGAAGCTCTATATGACATTACAGTTTCCTCCATCTGCCACTCAGAACATTCCACGTGAAAACGCAGTAGGGCTGACAGTCTGCAAAGCTCTTAAGTGCTGGGCAGAGAAAGCTCAAGCATCATTTAAAACTTGCTTTGCCAGGAACTTTACTGAGCAGATACGACACTTTCAATAACTGCCCTGTTTCCCAAGCTTTGTTTCCCAGATCCTCAGCAAGCCGTATTCCAAGGCCTCTGCTCAGAGCTCATCCAAAAGGCAATGAACTGCTGAGGACTGTTTTGTAAGCACAGCCAGTTGACAACTTCACCGACGGCTCCTCCACAGGTGACTTGCTTTTTACGAAAAATAAATACAAACCACCACATCTCATACCATGCATTATCTGTCAAAAATAATTTGGAGGCCGGCTGAAATTCCATCTAGATAAGCCTAAAATGATGCCAGTAGTCTGGGGAAAACAACCAGAGCAGACAACAATTACATGTGCTTCTACCATTTTTCTTTCAAGCGAACAGTTTGTGGGTGTTAGGGACTCCCCAGCTGCTGGTCAGGCAATCGTGTACATGGAGCATCCAGGAAAGACTTGCCTGCTCCTCTGCTCGCTTGTCTTGGGACTTGAGAGGCACTGGCTCCGTCCTGAGGCACGTTTACTGCTGTGACCTACGCCTTATCTCCTTCAGATGAGAATACTGCGATGCGCTCTGCATCAGCTCACTGGAAATTGCAGCTGGAGCACACAGGCGCTCCTTGTTGCGTGCTCTCGTAGTGCTGTACATCCTGCTCTCCTCGGCACTGGCTGCCTGTTCACAGCTGGTGTTTCAGGCACGGTGCTTCGCTCACAGGAGGTGCAGGGCATCGCTTCCTTCGCCTGGACAAGAGGCTCCGGCAGCACATTCACCGTGACAAACAGCGAGGTTGCTCTCGTCAGAAACAGCCTTAATCTTCTTGACTGCCATGATATGCTAAGAGCTTGGTTAGAGCTGCATTCCCCCTGGGGATCCAGGACTGTGATAAAAGCTGTAATGGGGTGGGGGAACTCTATAAGATTTTTATAATTCGGTTTTCCATTATCTGTTTTCTGATTTTGAAGTGAAGCATCAATTGAGGTCAATCCTTTATGTAGATTTATAAGGTAGGAGTGCTTAGAGCACTCTAACTTAAGCTAAACTTAAACTTACCTTAAGGTAAAACCCTTTGGTATATATAAAAACATGACAGCATGGCCTATCTAGATAAGCTTGTTATATCCAAGTATTTTTTACCTAATGTCTAAAATGAAGTTGCAGCATAAATAGCAGAAGTTTTGTAAAATGCTCAAAAACACATCTAAAAATACAAGGACAGCAACCATTCCCAAGTCAAACATTTCTCAAAGGACCAAAAATAAGTGAATTCACAGAGTTAAATATCTGGATCTCTAGTCTGCTGCAGAGCAGCATTTCCCATCTCCATTATGACTACTTTATAGGTGTTACAAGGGAAATACAACAGGAGTTGTTTTTTAAAATATTTAAAAGCCTGAAAACTATATGGCTGATTTTGAAGGATGAACTGAAGTTTTAAAAGAGCTCATGTATAAATGCAGGCAATTGTCACACCATCATCAGCTGCTGCATTACAGTAGGCATCACTGGTAATACACAGGGTCAATATAAGTGCAGAATGTAAACAAAGTTATCAAAACTGTATTAGTTAAATATCACGTAAGTAGAGACGCCATATCCTTTGCAGCTTTCCAAGTGATATATCAGGCTTCAATGTACAAGCCCACTAAGCTTAATGGATAATTTAATTCTCTCAGAAACTAATTTTTGGCTGTCTGCAGTCTCCAGATGAAAAACCACTGTCATTAGTACACCTTGTTCACATTGCCAAGTTCTCCTTTGCCACTGAACATTTCATTTTCTTTCCAGAAGAAAGAAATTCAACCTTCTGACTTGGCCATTCAGTGACATCTATGTACTTGACCACCGTCAGTTACACAAAAAAAATTTGTTACATATAAAACATTACTAGGACTACTGAAGAAAGTAACCCCATCATGCTACTAGGGCTAGAATCCCACACACACAGTCAGGGTGGAAATCTAACACCCATGCAAACCTTCCTACTTCAGGGTAAAGTCCTCAGTTGCATCTATACGCTCTCACCCTTCAATTCTGAAAAGAAGAAAAAACCCCAGGGATTTAAGGCCAAAAATGGTTACAAAAAAACCCACCAAACCAACAAAACAAAAACTAACAAAGAAAAACCACAAATCTTAAAGGATCAATTTTACAATCAACACAACAAACTAAACCGGTTTGAATGTAAATTTCCAACAAATACATTCCATCATCCAAGAGTAAGTGCTATAAATGCAGCAGATGTGCTACACCACAGTCGCAAGAAAGATTGAAGTCTCTGCTTTTAGTGCAAGAAAATCAGCTCGGTCATAATTGTACAGAGCCACTATGGTACTACCACGACAGAAACTTTCCAACTCCTACCCATTTCCTCCCTGAAATCCTCCCTGCCATCTCCTAATCAAAATGCTTTTGAGGATAGAGGCACAAACAATAGGCCAGGAAAATGGCCTCGACTTGGCACCCTCCTCTATGATAGATAGGATATTCTGAGCAAAATAAGTCCCCTGAGTAGCCCTCTGGGTTAGTGCCACTGCTCCCACCAGTGCTGCTGTCATTACACACGTGCAAGCAATGCTGCATCTTACTGCACATGAACTCTGCAATGGCTAAACCAAACTGTTTTCCCTGTTATGCCTTAATGTAAGGCTTACCTTGCACTTCCCTTTTCCCTCTCTCACAGATCCCAGCGAAAAATTGTCCTTCTGACCCCAAGAGGACTGACAAATGGAGATGGAGAGTCTCCTTCTGTCTTTGAGGTCACCACTTCTGATCTAGCCGTAATTCAGTAATTACTCAGTTCGTGTGGCTCTCCAGAAGCATTAGCAGCTTGGAGGGGGAACAGAAGGATGACACCATTCCTGACCTCAACCACCTCTCATCTTCACACACCCCCTGAGCTCCCTCTGCCTGGAAGGGGGGAGGACAATAAGTGATGCAGGATGGGGGATCGAGAACAAATCTGCAGGTAACATAGGCTGGAAAGGCTCTGAGCACCTCAGTGTTTGTTAGAGCAAATATGATTTCTGAATGCAGCTGGTGGGGTCCTCTGAGAGATTTCTTCTTCTTTACAAAAGGTTTCCCTGCTGATGCAGCACTAGGAAGGTGAAGCCTCCGCGGACTCAGGCACGCAGATTTCTCACAGACATGGCACCCGTCCCCTCAAAGCATTACCCTTATCCTAATCTTTTCCCCTGTTACACAATTTCATGTCATGCACAGGCTCACCACTGCACTTTCACAGCTTTCATCTAGAGGCTCTTAGATGCTATGGGAATGGGCATTAGTGACTTCCTTGAAGATAGATAATACAAAACATGACAGCAAGATTGGGCACCTACAGGTCACACAACCAGGGACTGAAACTTATATTCACCATGGGACAGCTACGTCTTTAAGCGAGTGTAAAGCAAGGGCAGCTCACCTGTTTCTCCTTCTCCAAAAAAGACATCAGCATGGCTACATTCATTAACATTTCCTACCTCCCTACCCAGCCCCAGGATTTCCCACACCTTCTTCCTATTTCTTTTACATGCAACTTCAGATAAAAAGCATGACCTACACATCTGACCCTACACAAGGGAGAAGCAGTATCAGACATCTCCTAAGGAACTCCAGCAAAGACAGAGAGGGCTCTCCCCTCATTAATTTACTGATATTTAACTTTTCCCCTTAAGACTACCAAAGGATCTGTGCTTACTGGAAGATATTTTGGACAAGCACAGATTTTCAGCATACTGATGGTCACGTCTTGGGTGCATCACTTGGACGCTGCTCTCCTCCAGACACTGGGGATGTTTCCATAAGCCACAGCGTTAAGTCCTACAGCCCCTTCCTGTAACAGAACAACAACTGGATTGAAAGACTTTGGAGCATCTCAAAGGAAGGAAAATGATTAAGCAGCTGCAGGTAGGTAGTGTGAATCATAGCAGGAGAAAAAATTAAAACACTGCGACACTTCTGCCTTTTCATCTTCCCATTACAAAGAGCTGATTCATGAAAATAAGATCTTTGTACCTTAAGACCTCCTCTGCTTCTTCCTTTTGCTTCCTGCCAAAAAGCTGCCTCTGGCAGAATAGAATTAGTTGCTGTGGAAGTGATTGTGATGCTGCAGACAAAAGAATCTGAGTCCAGCAGAAAAAGCAAGAAACAACAGAAGCTGAACTTTTAAGGAAAAGCCAATCACATTTCCATGCAGATGCCTAGAGTAATAAAGGTGGAAATTAAAACAGAAAGCCATACAAATGTGATTCTCCAGCAAGACTGTCTCCAACAAGGCAGAAAAGACCATCAATAAATCTTCATTATCTGAATTGCTAAGCATATCTAAATAAAAGTAGAAATTCAAATATTAGAACTTATCTTTTAAAATGATCTTACATAAAACCAACTCTGCCTTGCCTGAACATGTTTTACAGAAAGGGATTTTTTTTCTCTCTTCTTACTTCTGCTAGCCCTTTACAGAGGTTTCATTTGCTGGGGTGGCTTTTTCTGCCTACGGGGAAGTGGGAATTTCTGGGCTTAACAAGCGCAAATCCCCATGACATATAGTTCCAAATTTTAGAGGCAACTAAGGTTTTGATTCTTACTTTGTTCCCTGTTGGCTTCCTCCCTGATGTATGCAATAGCTGTTGAATCTCAGCTGTTCCAACAGGAAAGGAAAAAAAGGTCCCTGAAGGAACAGCTTTAGTTCTTCCAGTCACCTTGCTGCTGCCACGCTCCAGAATTCCAGGCACATGAAATAGCACATAAGAAGAGCTTGCAGCAGCAAGAGGCCAAGGCAGAAAGCATCAGACTGGACCAAAACCAAGAGACTCTTCTATATCCATCTGGTAAGAAGTCTGTACTTATATTGGGTAGTAGAAACCTAAGGGTCCACTAAAGATAGACATCGCATGAAATCTCATTAACTTCTTGTCATAGAAATCAACTTCTATGCTTTTTTTTGTTACATATAGTGATGTTCTCTGGTCCTGATTAATCTGAGAGATTGGTTTATTGAAAATATTTTTAAAGTCCCACCACAGTTTACTTACATATCTGCTCTTGCTAACAAAACATGAGGGAAAAAAACCTACTTCAAACACAACGACTTGAATTACTTTGTATCTCGAGACTCATTAAAGTTTATCCAATGCTCAAACACTCTAATTTCAAAAGATATTAATGTCTTATGTTAGTGCCCTGCATTACTTTACAGTTGCTCTCAAATCCAAATCAGGATAGGGCACATGAGAACATATAGAACTTACAACTTTGAACGCAATGTATTCCACTATTTATGAACACTAGTGATACATTTGGGGATGGGGGAAAGTAGCATATTTTCATTCACATTACCTAACCCAGGTGATGAAAATGCTTTAAAAGCTATTAGGTAACAGACACAAAGACACAACTGTCCTCAGTTAAGAAAATCAGTCTTTAGTTTTTAAAGGCTGGACAAATCTCTCTTTAGAGAGTCCAAGCCACATAGTAAAATCTTAAATAACTTGGTTTTGTTTCAAGATTTGAGGGATTCTTCCAGTTGCCTACTTAAGTTCAGATTCAAACTAACAAAACCTCTGCTTACATATCATGGCTTTCATCATTCCTCTTGAAATTATTATCTTCTGCAGATGGGAATCCTGCTGGCACTCACATTTGTCCTGAGAGATTATTAGGACTGAAGGTCTCCCATTTAACTTCTGTAAATGTGCTGTGAGTAATTAGACCTAAACAAAATACTGTCAGTTCCATTAGGGCTCTGAAAATAAGGTCAGCATTTCTTAGGACAGCAGAAGCAAGAACAGATACCTCAGCAAGCACAGTTCATGTCGACCTACCAAATCAGTAAGTCTCCACTGGTTTTAGCAAGTTTAGGAAATAGCCCAAACTTCCAAATAAGAAAACAAACTATCCCACCACTGACACTTTCAATGAGAAGCAGCAGCATTTGGTGGGGGGTGGAGGGTGCTGCAGTACTCAAGGTCATCCCCTGACAACCCTGGCTGAACCCAGGTTTAATGATGAGACACTGGTTACATTGGTGGAGACAAAGCATTTCACCAGAGTGAAATTTCACATACCCTGGGGTACCCACCCCCAGCTCAAGGATCCCCTCATCAGGGCCAAGCCTTTTCATAGCAGGGAGCATAATGTGAGAGAAGAAATGACTACTCTTCTCCAAAAGTAGCAACTCTTGCAGTGTGATTCATTCCACAGGCTAAAGATCAAGGTGTCGGCTTACTCCTAATATTGATGAAAAAGGGTACTCAGCCTATTTATAATCAGCTAGAATTATCTCATCTGGAGAAACAGTAAGTC
Organism: Leptocoma aspasia; assembly: GCA_013399835.1. Classification (NCBI taxonomy): domain Eukaryota; kingdom Metazoa; phylum Chordata; class Aves; order Passeriformes; family Nectariniidae; genus Leptocoma; species Leptocoma aspasia. The sequence continues at coordinate 36,619 of VXAX01008061.1, forward strand.
AGCAGCTAGCCTCAGGTGATAAGAAGGGGGTTTCCTTAACAGTCCTTTTCATTGGGACATAAGTTTAAAAAAAAAAGCATACAGAAAAGAAAGACTAAAAGCAGTTGTGGTTACAAGAAAGGGAATATCTTAACAGAAACGGGCGGGGGGGGGGAATAATTAACACTTTCAGCTCATTCCCCTTCACCACTGCCTGGAAATTGTTTGCTGATACACACATTGCCTGCCTAGGGCTTTTTGAGAGACCCTTGCACATCCTCACTGATTACTTCCCCTACTCAGGGAGACAGACTGTCCTTTACCCTAAATGCTTTTATCCTCTTGATGAGGTCTCTTACCCAGCTGGATCCTGCTTCTTTCTCCCACTGCAATCTCTGAGCCTGAGAGAAGACACCTGGGGACCTTCCACTTTGCTTAGGAAAGAGATTTAATCCTTTCATGTCCTAGCATGGGGCTGAAGTGATGCACATCTCCCCCTGACCTGAACACCTACGGTTACAGTCCTAGGCGACGGATGTCCCCAGCTGAAGAGAAATCAAAGGGAAGGGTTTTCTCCACTGTTTGCTGCTCTTCTAAAAGTACGTAGAGATAAAGAACTGAGGAAAGGCCCGTAGGGGATAATCCTACCGTACCCAGACAAAATAATGAGGCTTTAAATCTTTTCTGTATCTAATTTTAGCTAAATCACATCCCCAATGTCCTCTGCCCCCGGTTCTCCAGGGTGCATTTCACTCATCGCCCCCCACCTCCCAGACTCACAGTGTCCAGTCCCACTTGGTCACTCCTACATCTGCTCTCCCTAGGGCCAGAGGTCCAAAGGAGGACACCTCAATGGTTCTCTTGACTTAATTCTCCAAGCAGCCTGTGGGAGGATTCTAGGTTTCACTTCCCAGGCAAGCTAGGTAGTGACTCAGACAAGCCAAAAGACAGTACTCTGCACAGACAACGATTTTTATCTTCAAAGTGCTTTACAAACTTATAAATCCTTACTTCGCCTCTGAGAGAAAAAAAGAAGGAAAAAAACATCCCTAAACATCACCATCGTGATGGAACAGAGATGCAAATATGCCTAAAAGTTCTTTTATGTTGGAGCAGAGGCAGAGGAGAGTCGTGCAGCAGTGCTTTGGGTTTGAGGTTGTTTGTGGCTTTTTTGGCTTTTATACCAAAGACCTGGATTCTAATTCTGTTTCACATCACTCCAGTAGGACAGAGACTCTTAAGCTGTGGCCAACAGGTCCCTTCCCCAAGGGCCATGGAGCTGGGGCTCTGAGAAGCAGGTGGCAGTACATGGGTGTCTTCCAAGAATCCACTTGCCTGTTCAGACTGCAAAAGTGCTGCACAATTAATTATACATCTGTGCTACAAAAGATCAGCTCTATAACTGCAGGGGGTGCTATTCATCAGCCTTGAAACATATTGGCAGAGGACAGCCAGGGTCCAGTAGTTGAAATAAAGAAATAAATAACTACAAAAGCAGGAGGTGCTCTGGGTCTTTAGGAGTGAAGTGCAGCAGCAGGACCCAAGTGACCCGGGAGCAGAGAGAAGCCTGGCCCTGCAGACAGTCGGGACGCGGTGCTTTTCACAGGAGCCTCAGGAATCAGAGCAGCAGAGGAGCCACCGGTCATCGGGGTGATCGGGGTGAGATGCGTAGGCAGAGCGGTGGCAGCAAGGAGCCTGCCTGACACCTGCCCTTTTCGTTTCTCAGCCCTCCTCTTTCATGGAGGCAACAAAACATCACATTCCCAGTAGTGAGAATCCAGTCCGAAGTNATATTTTTTAGGTTGCTCTTCGCTGGTGCACCCACACTGCTATTGTGAAGCTGTCAGTTAAAAAAACAACAACAATCACCAGCCCCCCCCCAAAAATGAAGATATTAAAGAAGAAATCATATCTCACAGCCCTTGAGAATGTGACCCTGAGGCCTTGCCCTNCTGAACACCTACGGTTACAGTCCTAGGCGACGGATGTCCCCAGCTGAAGAGAAATCAAAGGGAAGGGTTTTCTCCACTGTTTGCTGCTCTTCTAAAAGTACGTAGAGATAAAGAACTGAGGAAAGGCCCGTAGGGGATAATCCTACCGTACCCAGACAAAATAATGAGGCTTTAAATCTTTTCTGTATCTAATTTTAGCTAAATCACATCCCCAATGTCCTCTGCCCCCGGTTCTCCAGGGTGCATTTCACTCATCGCCCCCCACCTCCCAGACTCACAGCGTCCAGTCCCACTTGGTCACTCCTACATCTGCTCTCCCTAGGGCCAGAGGTCCAAAGGAGGACACCTCAATGGTTCTCTTGACTTAATTCTCCAAGCAGCCTGTGGGAGGATTCTAGGTTTCACTTCCCAGGCAAGCTAGGTAGTGACTCAGACAAGCCAAAAGACAGTACTCTGCACAGACAACGATTTTTATCTTCAAAGTGCTTTACAAACTTATAAATCCTTACTTCGCCTCTGAGAGAAAAAAAGAAGGAAAAAAACATCCCTAAACATCACCATCGTGATGGAACAGAGATGCAAATATGCCTAAAAGTTCTTTTATGTTGGAGCAGAGGCAGAGGAGAGTCGTGCAGCAGTGCTTTGGGTTTGAGGTTGTTTGTGGCTTTTTTGGCTTTTATACCAAAGACCTGGATTCTAATTCTGTTTCACATCACTCCAGTAGGACAGAGACTCTTAAGCTGTGGCCAACAGGTCCCTTCCCCAAGGGCCATGGAGCTGGGGCTCTGAGAAGCAGGTGGCAGTACATGGGTGTCTTCCAAGAATCCACTTGCCTGTTCAGACTGCAAAAGTGCTGCACAATTAATTATACATCTGTGCTACAAAAGATCAGCTCTATAACTGCAGGGGGTGCTATTCATCAGCCTTGAAACATATTGGCAGAGGACAGCCAGGGTCCAGTAGTTGAAATAAAGAAATAAATAACTACAAAAGCAGGAGGTGCTCTGGGTCTTTAGGAGTGAAGTGCAGCAGCAGGACCCAAGTGACCCGGGAGCAGAGAGAAGCCTGGCCCTGCAGACAGTCGGGACGCGGTGCTTTTCACAGGAGCCTCAGGAATCAGAGCAGCAGAGGAGCCACCGGTCATCGGGGTGATCGGGGTGAGATGCGTAGGCAGAGCGGTGGCAGCAAGGAGCCTGCCTGACACCTGCCCTTTTCGTTTCTCAGCCCTCCTCTTTCATGGAGGCAACAAAACATCACATTCCCAGTAGTGAGAATCCAGTCCGAAGTGGCTTCACCAAAGGGCAAATTCAGAAGGACCCCCTTTCCTCATCCCTTTCTTTTGAAGCCTTCCTTTCCTGGAGCAGGCATTTAGCAAGTACAAATACACCACAACATTAGGCATCCTTCCACTGTCACTCTCCACTCTCCTTCCTCCTCCAGACACGCACACTAACACAAAATGACGGCTTCCTCAACAGACTGAATGAGCAAAGCCCTCGCGCTGATCCTTAATTGTCTGTGCTTTACTCTCTTGCTCCAGTCATATTATATCACAAAACTCAAAGCAGCCCACCCACTGCCCCCGTCTTTGTCCAAAATCTCAAGTGAACAGTAAATTTGACACAGGGGAAAAAAATTGCCAAAGAAGGGAGGGGCAAGCTAACCCCCCACTTCCCNATGCATAAACCCCATAACCCATTTAGGTCGGTCTCGCAGGAGCCAGACTGCAGCGAGCAGCCAACAGCTGGGGCCTTTGAAAAGGGACAAGGCGAGCGGCTCGCCGTGCCCAGCCACGCCGGGCTCC
>VXAX01008062.1:0-116028 GCA_013399835.1 Leptocoma aspasia
TTCTCTTTCTTTTCTTTCTTTCTCTGGGGACTACTTGTGAATATCTTTTGTAGTGCAAAAGCAAACCACTCACCCCCTCAGTGAACTTACACTAGCATTAGAAAAACAAGTTTTCCATTTCAGAGAACTGTACTGTCAGATTTCCATTAATGTTTTTACCCTGTTCACTGCTCATGAGAAAATTTGCCATATTCTCCATGAAAAGCTCTAACTTTCTTTTTATTTTTCCTTCCCCCAAGAAATCCCAGCTGCCAATATGAGAATTTGGCCTTTTTTTTCTTTCACTTTCTTTATTCAGAAAAGGACATGAAAACATGAATCTCTTTAGGTAAAAACTATTAAAGGGAAAGCAAATTAAAAAAAAAATAAACCTTTATTTAAGATAATAAAATAGCAATCCATGGTTGAAACTGCATCAGGGATGTTTGGAGCCTGCCTCAACATTTTATGGTGCTTGGATATATACAATAAATATACAATATATTATAAACAATATAATTTATATCAGATTAACCATGATTTAAAGGTCTTTCTATTTAAACACACAAATCACAATTGAGCAGAATTTTATTCCCAGAATAATGTCATCTAAGTAATCTTGGTTAAATTTTTCCTATTAATTGTCTTCAGATGTTAACTTTTTAAAAAATATTTAATTAATTTGCTTACAGATAGTTCCTGTAAAGGACTGAGTCACAAACATTAAAATTCAGATATCTAAATCTGAATTTCCAGTGCTGGAAAACTTTGGCTCATTGCTGTATAGCCTCAAAGAAGGGAGATGACATTTATCAGTTCACATCACTGAGGGAACCTGTTCCTGACCTGGGTGTGGGAGCTGATATACTGGCTAGAGGCAAGACACATCACAGCCCCTGGTCTGGGTGATGCTCTGATGGGTGATGGTTCTGCAGCTTTGAGTCACAGAAACAGACCCAGGACTCAGGCCCCATCTCATACTCCTTTACAGCAGGTCCAAAGAGAGGAGGATGAGATTACTTAAAAAGGGAAGGAATATCTCATGCCGCCAATTAAAAGCCAGGATAAATCATTTCCTGTATACTTTCATCCAGCTGACAGGCCAAAATGAGCAGATCTGTTCCTCTGCTGTGATCGCTCTTCATTTCCCAAGGCTCCTGCAGAAGAGGCATACTTCCAAACTTGAGTCATCTAATACAGACACTGAGGTCCTCTACATATTCACCAGGGAACCACTCAAAGTACATGAGTAAGGAATACTTTGAATAAATGAAGCTCTTTAGCATGAACACAGACATACAGGGTCAGACCAAAGAGCCAGCTAAGCCACCACTCTGCCTTTGACATAGCCAACAGCAGATGCTTGGGGAAGAGCAGAAGGGTAGGACATTCATATCTAAATTTTCTTCTTCAATTACTTTTTCACCTACCAGTAGTTACATATCACGTGGACTTCCTAACGTGTCCATGGTTTGTATGGATTTAGAGAAGATATTAATTTGCCTTTCTCTCTTTGAACCCAGGTAAATATTCAGTGTCTTTAGTATCTAAGGGCAGGATTTATAAAGTTTAACTATGTGAGGACTTTTATGGGAGATCACTGTGAAACTGCAGCTGTCTGTGGAAGCAAACTTGAGAGGCATGAGTGAAACTGGGAACCAGAGCACTGTGCAAGCACAGCAATATTTTTCTAGCCCTTTTCCTACCTCTGAGATGCACTCACAGCCTTTTGCTGCATGAAAGGCATGCTGGGTGTAATGTGAAAATGTATCTGAGCTAGATGTGTGGAAGGTTCCAAGTGCATATTTCAGATGCCACATACAGTCCATGAAGTTTTCTGGTGTGACCAGCTTAAGGACATTTCTTATAATATCTATTATCATCAGACAAAAATAGCTGTCAGGAATCCAAACTAAGCTTGCACAGCTTCTAAGGAATGAAGAAATTGGGTTGGTGTTACCATTTAATTACCAACAATCTACTGGGCAATTTGGCATCTTTCCATAGATTATACTCTTTCTCTCCTTTGAATTGCAAATAAATATGTGGAAAAATATTCTAAAGTGTAAATTCAGTTTGAGGTCACATATGCCCAATGACCAGTTTTTTCAATTTCTTGCATTGCACAACAAATCTGAACTCAGCTTGCCGTAAAATGTCAGCAACAAATTCTGTTGGTTGCAGCACCTTGTGCTGTGACTGGGGTTGTTGCAGTGTGGATAAATTCAGCATGAAGGGAACTTGTTATCTGCTACAAAATCATAGAATCATAGAAGTTTTTAGGTTGGAAAGGATCTTTAAGATCATCAAGTCCAAGTGTTACTCTCACCACCAAGTCTACCACTAAATCAGTTTTCACAGACACAGTATAACGAGCTTGCAGAAAGTATGATACCTATTACAGGTTATAGAAACGCTTTAGTAACCCTTTGAACCTTGTCAGGATAAGCACTCACTGTAGTTACTCCAGTTTTTAAAAATTGTCACTCATAGAAATATGTTTCTGGTGCTGCTTCTTCTAAAAAAATATTATCCAGTAATGGATTGCAGTGATCTTTTAGACAGGACACTCTGAAGCTACTAAAAAATGTTCAATTAGAGGAGAGCTTCAGTGGGCTATGAAAAGATACACACTCAAGAAGAAACAGCATTTGGATGTGTAAGAACATAACCTAAATGAGGTGTAGCCTGGACTGTCTTGAGCCATGAGCACAGCAGGAAACTGCTTAGGGTAGGAGACTGCTGGATGTTGCTTGTGCCAGTAAATTTTTCTTCTGCCAAAGGCTTGTGCTTCAGACCTGTTGATATCTGGGCTTGTTTTGCATGCTGAGGAAGAGGTTGAACTATGGATTATGTCAAACTACATCATTATATACCTCTAGGTCTCAGGCAATATAAAATGAGGCAGGCTCTTTCCCTGAGTCCCTACCCCTCTTCATGGAATCACAGACTTGCTGAGGCTGGAAATGACCTCTGGAAGTCATCTGGTCCGACCTTCTTGCTCAAGCAGGGCCACCTAGAGCAAGTTACTGAAGACTGTGTCCAGATGGCTTTTGGGTATCTCCAAGGAGGGAGACTCCATATCCTCCCTGGATAACATATTCCAGTGTTTGGTCACACTTGCAGTAAAATAAAGGGTTTCCTGATGTCCAGACAGAGCCTCCTGTGTTTCAGTTTCTGCCCGCTGCCACTTCCATTCCACACCAGAAATTGTACAGCTACAGGTGGCTAATTCAAGGCTGCCTGCATGGCCATGAGCTGACTTGGTATCCCATTGTCAGAAGACAGCTCCAGCCTTTAAGTTGCTTCAAGACTGTAAACATGAATTACATAATAAAAATAAAAATCTAATAGGATGCATACAAACTCAAGTGACAATCATCAAATCCAGACAAATGTCACTGTCTTCTTTCTTCATCTAGCTAGCTTGCTTCTGAGAAAACTCCTCCAGACTATAAAGGGCAAGCAAAAGCCATTTGACTTATATCCAGTCTAAAAATTAAGTTGTTTTTATCCTATTTTTCAAGCCCTTGTTTATATCTGATTAGCTAATATCACCCAAGAGCCAGACCATTTGTTTAACACTAACTGCTTCTGAAACATTTCTGTTAGTATCATCTAGAAAAACGGATGTCAGTGCTATAATGAAACAAAGGGTTATTATCATTCACAGAGCCATGCAGCAACATTTAATGCTGGGATTGATACTTGCTCTGTACCTTATGCAAATGAAATCTCCTTTTTGTTTCTACATCAACAGCTTAAAAAACCCCTCAATTCTAATAATGTTCAAATATATAGAAATACAGATGGGATTTTCTTACCTTTGCCTTTGTAAAATCCATTAAAAGATCAACAAGATTTGTTTAAACTTGATCTTTGTCCCATAAGTTCCAAGGAGCCACAATAAGCAAATAATTCACAGTTATTAACAGATTTTTTACAATACCAGTGGACATAATAAATTGTGTATACCAAAGTGTGATTTCCTCCTTAAATCTCTCTGTATGGACTGCAACACCTTCCTCCATATATTTAGGAATTAATTCAGAATATTGTAAGTTAAAATCAGAAAAAGAGCTTGTCCTTTTTTTGTATCTGACTTGCTGAACAGCAGGCTCAATGCTTTTTTTTCTTTTCTATCCTGCCTTTATGTACTCTCAATTGATTTGGTTAAGACTTGAGATGGAGTAAAACTCTATGTATCTTGACATGACCCCAAGGAAGAGACCACATGGCTGCACTGTGCCTGGAGAAAACCAACAATGATATCCTGGTTTGGTATCCTGGTCTCGAGCCAACATCATCTCTGCCCCACCTTGAGTGCAAGGCTGTACCTTCCCTTTGCAGGGTACAGACCCCATTTCTCCTGGCAGGTCTCTGTGGGGACGTTGAGGCAACACTCAGGGTTGTGATGTCTATGAGGAAATAGCCCACCAGAAGAATCACAAGTCTGTAACAGTCCCACCCAATGAAGAAGCCAGAACTTGGCTCAATCAAGGCAATTAAGACACACAACTGTATTTAAAAGAAACTTTCACAGTCATTGACTTCCAGACGGATACATCAGTATTTTCTGCCTATCAGTCTAGATAACAAGCTCAAACTGCACAGTGCATTTCATTAGATACTATAGACAAGTTTGATTGCATCTCAGCTAATTATTTGAGATTTAGTGTTCTTCCAACACTGAGGTGGACATTAAACCTTATTTCCCTCCCCCTCCCCTCAAATAGAATAGATGTAGTGAAAGAAGGTATAATAACCCCAGAAATAATTGGATTTTGCAGCAGTCTGTGACAAGCCGTCCAACACATATTCATATGGTCCACTCTGCTTTTACAAGCTAAAGCCGCAGACTGCGATTTATTGCTGCTTCTTGAGGTTGAAATTAGAAAGAGTATTAATGTTGGAAGGAAAATATATTAGCAGAAACACTTGCTGGATCTGAGAGATCTGCCTTTTGGCTGAGATCAATAACCAGAAAGCCCAAGGCTGATCTTTATCAGAATATGGAGTGAATGCCTCGGAGAATGGATAATAAGTGCTGCCCAGAGATTTCATTCCCTTCCTACAACCATGTGAAAAATGTAGCCACTGGGTCCCACAAAATTATAGGCTTCATTGAGATGAAAGCTTCAGTTTGCTTTTATTTAACTAGCAATAAAAATTTTGGAGCACTAGAAGTTGAAAACTGCTGTTGCAGCTTTCAGCTTGTAGGCGTAACATGACTTGTGCCCACTGAATGAGGTAGTCGCTGCAGGGACTTTTTTTCCTGAGGTGTTTGTATGGAACCTAAGAGTGGCTGGTTCCCAAGCTCCAAAGAGCAGCTGATTCTCTGGTGTGCCAGTTAAGTTACCATAATTCACAGTGATATCTGCCACAGTAAGATTCCACAACTCTCTTTAGAACAACAAACGAAGGATCCACATGACTGTGTGGATCCTTCAGTGTTAGCCCTGGTGAGTAGGTGTATGTTTTCACTCCCTTGTAAACAGGCTGAAGGCAAGGAAATCAGTCATTACCTAGGGACCTTCTTGCTGGGAGATGCTAGAGGGTGAACTCGAGGAATTCCTCTTTCTTGAGGGCTGTGGCCTGCTGAGTTCAGATCCATCACGTCCTCATGCCAGTGGAAGGAAGTGGGATGTATGTGACCTGTTACAGCTCCAGAAGGCAACTTGTCTGTTAGAAAGTCCGTGCCCATGTGCATTGTTAAGACTTGTGATGTATTCATTTGGATGCATCTGTACCACTGAAAAAAAAAAACCAAAAAACAAAACCAGATCCAGACTGAGGGGTGTCTGCATACATGTTTAAACAGAGGGACTTAGATTGGATTTCTGATGTTGACCACAATACAGCCACCCATTTCTGTCAGCTAGAGACTATATTTTTATAACATGCTCTGTATTACATATATGTGTACCTCACTCTGAAACAGCAGAGAAGGTGCACCTGAGGGATGTGCATTATTTATGACCTGTAAAAGAGAGGGGACTTGCTAGACATGCACATTCAGTAACAGGTCATCGAAGCCAACAGTTTCTCCTTTAGTCATGTCCAAGTGCTGGAGTCTGTATACCTTTCTGCTGTACAGACTTTGCCACAGCTCCTAACAAATAGAACTTAAACAACTGTAAAGGCATCAGGAAAATGGAGAGGCGCCCTAGACATGGTGGGAAAACCTCACAGAGGTCATTCAGATACCATACTCCACTTATTATTTATGATTTATTTATGCTTTGCCATGTAATGTATCCAGAGAGAGAAAACAGATCATGTTTTAGTAGTTCAAATAAAATAAAGAATATGCATACAACCTGACTTACCCGTGCTCTTGGAACACTCTGTGAGTCAAAATTAGCAAATGACAAAAGGAGGCATATAGGATGGTTCAGAGGAATAGGTAACAGGTAACATCCTCAGAGGAGCAGGCCATTCAGGATTCAAAGTGATACACATGTGCTCGATACTGTTTGTAAAGACTGTGAATAAGGATGATGTGCAATTCACAGTGGGCACTGGTGAATGAGGGGGAAAAAAACCAAACCTCACGTTGTTTAAGCATGGAGGCAGATCTGTTAGCTGAGCTTGCAGAGACCAGCCCTGATGATCTTGTTATAACCACAGAGAGTAAGTTCTTTCCTGGGAAATATAGTTAACTACTGGCATGCACATTCCCTCCATGGTACCTCAACATAAAAGGGATCCTGAGGAAAAGGTTTTGTGAGAGGATGATAGATGACTACAGATCTCATCTTGATCTGAATTGCTGAGTTCATGGTGACTTAAGGCTGGTATCAGTCTCACAGATACAGACTCTCTTCACAGTCTGTAAATCGGGGTCACTACACGCAGTCTCTCCCAGTCAGCATGAAGGCAGAGGGGAAAATGAGAAGGAAGTTACATTTCCTGTAACATATTAGGAGCCCAAAACCTTCAAGCTGAGAAGTGTTTTCAAGCACACAATTTAATTAAAAGGATAAATATATACAGTGAAATAAACAAAAATGGTGAAGTACATCCTAGTAAAAACCCAGGTCAAGATTTAGGACTCTGAGAGTCCTAAGAAATTTTTTCAGCCCTTTCTCTTCAATCATATGCAGTTTTGCAGTTCTTAAAAAAAAACAAAAAACAAAAAAAAAACCAAACAAAAAAAAAAAAACAGAGAGAAAGAAAATACTTCCAAAATTCAGTGTTTTTTTGGAAACAAAACAATTATTCTAGTGAATATTATACGCACATACCAAGATGTGGCTTGGGAGTTGACTGAAGCCTGAAATAGCTGAGCCCCTACAAAGTCCTGCAGTTGTGGAAGATCCTATCTTTTCAGGACCCAATTCTCTCACTGTCTTGTCTATCCAGGTATGTAAGATTTTCTAGGCTTTTTTCAGCATCTCAGTAACAAGTTCTAATGATGTATAAAAGAACAATATCACTGCCTACAAAACAACTAGTGAGTGCTAGGTTGTGCTATTTCATTATTATTTCACTGAAACACTGTCAATAAAGCCCAGCAAATGCAAGCCTTAATAATAGCAAGAAATTAGGGTCCTCCTGAAAAGGACTCAGCTACAGGAGAAAGTAATAAGTGCATTTGCTATGAAGTGACTTTATTTTTATTTCTATACAAATAGAAGTGACATAGAAAATGCATTAGTAACCTTCAAGTAATATTTCTTTTCTATACAAGTGCTGGATTTTAGATCAAAGCTAAATTGTTTCTGATTTAGTTGTTGGCTTTTTTTAAAAAATTCTTGAGTGCTTTTTAGTGGAAGTGCACTAACATTGATATTTTCCCTAGCAGAGATGAGTAGCACTGCTAAGTGGATAACAAATGCTTTGCTCTGTATAAGAACTGTAAGTAGCAGTTAATTTACAGGCTTTCAGAAAAAGTAGGGCAAAAAAAAAGGAAGTTAATACATTTTCTTTTTATTTTGCCACAGTGCAGTTTTAATTTTGCTGCCCATCTGGGATTTTGCTCTTCTTTGAATCAGAGCTGTGCAAATCAACATGAACTCTCTTACAACTTTTTAATTGTTCTGTCTACCTATACACATACAAAATGGATGAAAAGAAATGGAGTGACAGTGGTTAATTACATTACAATTACTCTTATATGTTACATGATTTTTAACAATTATACTGATACTTATCAGGAAATTCATGTGCACTTAGATAATAATTTTTCATGAAAAAATTATTGTTAACTGGAATATATTCTGTAATTTTCTTAGTCTAAGAGTAGCTTTCATTATTTCCCAGAATTTCTTATTAAGCCCTTCAGTTTTGGGGAAATACCACTTTGCAGCACTATTTAGCTGGGGAACACACAGTATTACTTTTAATTCTAGTACATTATAAGGCAATCACTAAAATTCTGTAGAATCGGTAGATACTGAAGCCTACAAATATTGGAAGGTCTTGTTATCTTTAGGTCTTGATTTGTACCAATATGCAAAAGAATAATACTTAGATTGAAGGAAGTAAATGCCTATTGAGATGAGAAGGTGTCGATGCCTTGAGCAACCTGGTCAGGTGGGAGGCGTCCCTGCCCAAGGGCAGAGGGGATGGGACTAACTGATCTTTAAGCTCCCTTCAAACCCCTAACATTCTATGATTCTATGTTCTATGATTCTATGACCTACAGGTGTAGCCTATCAAGTTTGAAAGGTATCAGTGCCTATCAATAGGTATCAAAATTGTTCAGTATCAGTGGCTGTGAATTTCAGGTGTTGGCTCTCTATTGGTCTCGAATCCTACTGATATTAAAGGATTTCTTAAGACCAATAGACTAGATGCTTCTCAAGACAGATGGTTATCAAATGCAATAAAAGCAGTTCCATTGAAATGTATGGGTTCTACTAAAATTAAATACACTTTAAGTGAATATGACGTGGTAACATCCTTTTAGAAACATCAGCTGATGGTGATTTGAAGATGACTCAAAAGTACAAATCCAGATATATAACATGTATTCATACAGTTCCTGTAAGTAAGACAGTCTTTGTGGTGAACCAAAGACTGTTTTGATAACTGCGCCGAGAAGACTTGAATTTATACATACTGAAGTCAGATGTGAATTTGTCTACTCTACTTAGCCTATTTGTTCATGTTTAGAAATTTACAAGTAATGGTGCATCTCCTTTCCTCTCTAGAGGAGGAAAGATCTCTTTTAGTTTAAAACTGTTACCCTTTTTCCTATCACTGTCTGCCCATTTAAAATGTCCCTTCCCCTCTCTTTTATAAGCTCACTTTAAGTACTGGAAGGCCAAAATGAGGTCTCCCTGCTGCCTTCTCTTCTCCAGGCTGAACAACCTCAGCTGTCTCAGCTTGCATTCATAGGAGAGGCACTCCAGCCCTCAGAACATCTTTGTCACACTCCTCTGGACCCCCTCTAACAGATCCTCATTTTTCTTGCACCGAGCACCCCAGAGCTGGATGCGGTACTCCTGGTGGGGAATCACAAGGGCAGAGTAGTGGGGAAGAATCACCTCCCTCAGCCTGCTGACCATGCTGCTTTTGATCCAGCCTAGGATGCAGTTGGCCATCTGGTCTATGAGAGCACACTGTTGGCTGATGTTCAGCTTTTCATCCACCAGAGTACCCAGTCCCTTCTCTGCAGGGATACTCTCAACGAGTTCTTCTCCCAGTCCATACTTATGTCTGGGACTACCCTGACCCAGCTGCAACACCTCACACTTGGATTTATTGAACTTCCTGAGGTTCTCATGGGCCTACTCCTCAAGTTTGGTGCTTCTACTCCAGACTTTGTGCATTGCAGTGGAATAAGGGAAGGTAACTGAATCTTCAAAATAAACACACATAACAGATCATGGCTATGCAACAAAAACATCAGCCATAAGAACAAAGAGACTAATTTTCAAAGGCACTAACAGACATATTTCTTTTTAAAGCTTCTATCATACATCATTTTCATGGGTCAGTCAAGGAAAATGTGAAAGAAGAAACCTCTTTCCTTCTCTGAAGTCAAAACAGTAAGAGAGAGGAAATGAAAGAAGAAAGGATTAGAGGCTTCTTCAAAGTAAATGGTACCTGTGAAGAGCCTAAGACTGAAAAACAGTCATGCTATACAACCTATCTGGAAAAATTATGCTCTTAAGAACTAACATAATATTCAAGAACCATATTTTCATTTTCCTCCACTATTGATGACATCAAAAAATTTGAAGGATAGACTGATGATTCAAGGCAAAAAGTAATATAAAGATTAAAAGGTAAAAAAATAAAAAGTTATTTTTATTTCTTTTATATATGTCTGCTGCAGAAGTCAGCTTTTTCAGAAAGAAACCCATATAAATAACCCTGAAAATATTATTGCTGTTAAAGCAAGTTCCTCCTAGTGTTTAAAAAAATTTGTGGACAAATCCTTTAAATAATGTCAGTTCTGTTTCTCTGTTTCATTCTTTTTTCTAGCTAAAGTTATTCATGGATAAATACCAGGTTTGCTAGTTTATTCATTTTGTAAAACTTGAAAGAACATGCTTTAGTTGCTTGTAAACCTCTTTCTTTTGGTTAAAGTCCCAGATGAATAAATATATTTTCTGAACTGCAGATGACAAAAAAAAATTAAATCAGAGGATCAATGCTTATTCTTGATCCACAATGTGCCTGAGGAAGAAAATTGCCTCAATTGATTATCAATGGCAAAACTCCATTGACTTCAACAAGCCAAGATTCAGTCCTTGTTCTTTGCCATTTTGCTGATATGAAAATTCGAATATTGTATCTTCTCATACAAGGCCAAGCTCAGAAAATCATGACTTTTTAAACATCAGAGAGAGGGACAATCATTTTTGCTAACTAAGTGAGCACATAGAAGTGGAATCAATGTTTTCATTCTTCATGGCACTTGCCTTTCATTCTTATCTAGAAGTAGCTTTCTTCTATCACTCTCAATATTTTTGTCTCCTGTGCACCAGGCTGCAAATCCATACTGAGCCTTAGCTCTCAAGGTTACTGTCTCAAATCTGGTCAAGCTCAGCAGTGACTCTACACTGTCACCATCTGCCACCTGCTTGGGGTCTGTGTGGAACACCCAATGGGGTCAGTGCAGTCCTGGGCAGATATAAAAAGTATGACCAGAAATTACATTAACAACTCTATGAGTTTCCAGGTGGCAAAGGACTGAGTAAGCTGCAGCTTACTGCCAGAATTACTCAGGCACCTCTGGGGTAGCCCCTGTGGCCAGTAATGTGGTTCATTGGTGAATCTAGTATGGAACCTTGTAGCAAACCAACACAAACTGGTGAAGGGCTTCATTGTCTGAGGATGCCAGCCTAGCACCTCTCACCTCCACTAGAAACATAGTGAGCTGCACACAAAGAAACAGCTTCAGCTGCCTGGCAGGGCATTATTTTACTTTACAATGTGGCCAGGGGGTGTGAGCTCTGAACTCCCAGGCCCTGGGGTAAACTAAGTGAAAAACTCATTTTAGAAAGTAGCATGTTAAGCTAACAAAAATATTTTTCAAATCTTTCCCCTGAGCTCTGGAGCAGCCTTCCTGGCTAATGGATGGCTGCACAGCTGCATGGCAAAAATTACAGGCTCTCCCACTTTCATGTGGGCAGAATGGTAGAGGCACTGCAGACCAATCTGAAAGATGCTGAGAACAGCTCTATAAATATGCAACTGACTTTCCTCAGTTTTCTTTGTTGTCTCAAACAACTTCTGAATGATTTTTCAAGTAAATTTCACACTATTCTTCAGACAACTCATTCAGCTCATTTGGCTTTATTTATTCATTCCTTGCTAGCAGACGTGTCAGAGATGAGCAACTCAATACAAATAGCAAAACAAATACACAAAATGAAATTTCAAAGGTAAGGAGAAATAAAAGAAAGAATTTATTGTGTTTCCTTGATTGGATTGGCAAATCCAGGGGAAAGTGGGCAGTCCTGTCTCTGGATGATGGCTAAAAGAGGGATTCTCATGGCAGAGTGAGCACTTAATTTCTGCAGTTTGCCATCCACCTGCCTGGGCACACAGCTGAAGTCATCACTACCTGGTAATTTCATTCAACATTCCACTTCTGTGATTCATCTAAATTTCATAGTGTAATAAACCTTCCCTAGACACATTAGCACCACTAGATTAGAATATTTTACATTTACATTTGTTATCTTGGGGAGAGCATTAGTATTTTCTACTCAATGTAATTTACATGAATGCAAGATAACTTTCAGTGTGAAATACTCACACTGAATGTATCTGGAGGTAATAATAGCTAGGAACTTTACTTATTTGTTATCTCCTAAAGGTAGATTACACTTTCTATTAATAAGAATAATCCACAATCATGAGATTGTGCTTCAACACAATACCTTTGATAAACATTACCCTAGTGCCAATTTTCTTTGTCTCTGTAAGAAGGTAGGTCAACACTGATGCTGTAACACTGCAATCTATAAAATCTCTGCTCCCCATGCTTCATCCCTGCAGAGAGGTGACTGCTGGTTATCCTTCATTTACCCATCCAAGGAACAGGAGCCCCTTGCTTAGCCTAATAAAATCTCTGCAGCTAGGACTAATGCTTGCTATGTCCAGTTGGACACAAATATTACCACAGATTGCATCAAACCCAGAAAAAAAAACTCAAACAAAAAAAAACCCCACAAAACCCCATACCAAACAAAGAAAAACACTGATAGATAAGAAATGTCTGAATAAAACTCAGCACTCCTTATTTACATAATCTTCATTTTGGTTTTTCCTACTTCTTTTCTGCTGTCTCTGCTCCTCCCAAACTCCTCTCCTGAATGCCTGCTTGGATCTTCTCCAGCTCTTATCTTGGAGCTACCACTGATACCACTTCTGTTACTGAGGAGGCCAGCGCTGTCCAGTCACTTGGATGCCATTCCTTCTCCTCATCAGCTGAGGCTCTCTTTGCTACGCCAGGGTGTGAAGTGCCTCTTCTGCACTTTATACTCAAACAGAGCCCTGTCAGCTCCATCAACTTACATCTTGTCATAGTCATTTCGAACCAAAGGTCCCAGAGGAGACACTGAAGACCTGCAAATGCTTCTGTCAGTCCCATAGGGCTCAGGTGTTTCAGCCAGATAATCATCATGGGCAAGTCAGTGGGTGCTGGTCTGATTCCCAAGGGATTCCACTAATGGCCAGGGATTAAAGGGAGCTCCCTGGGCCACTCAAGCAGAGCCAAGACCCTCGGAGTTGCATTAAGTCACAATAAAGGGATTCAACTGGGGACAAAAATCCTGTGTGACTACAGCCATTGGGTTTTACCTCTGGCTGTGGAATGGGTGCTAGGGAGAGGAAGGGATCACACACTACTTTGAAGAGGCTTGTAAAATCCAATTAGGGAAAGCTAAGCCCACACCTTACCTATGGGAATCTTGTTAAAGGGCTCACAAACTTACAAAAGCACCAGTACTGCTGGACTGCATCTCTCTGGGATACAAGCCCATCATTTTATTTATTTGTAATGGTAAAAGTAAGGTGGTCAAGGTGTGCCTCTCCTGGGGATGATGTTTGTACTAGAGCCCTTGAGTACGTGACTACTTCCCTCTTTTCTTTGCAAGCCTCAATGCGATATTTTCTTCCTATTTTTCAGCTATTTTGTTACTATCTTCCAAAGGAGGAAAAAACCACAAATTATCCAAGCACTTAGACAACTTTAGATGTTACAGTTCAATAGCAGTTTACTGCCATTTTGGTAAATTGTGCACAGCAGCAAGCCACAATTAAATGAAATCTTCATTCTTAATGTCTATATGTCTCTAAGATAAGAGTGCAGTTTTATTCTCCTTAGAATACTCTATATCTTTATTAAATGCACGTCATTACAACATAAAATGACTGGCTCCTCAAGCAGACTCTGAAAGATGGCTGCATTTATTTTGCTCTCTGCCTCAGATGACAACAGGAAATGCCTAGAGCAAGATTCTGTTCCTGGTAAATATTGAGCAAACTGGGACATTTCTCTGTTTGCAGATCTATCCCATGCACTGGCACTTGGCTTGTAGATTTGGGATGGCGAGTGGGGGAGGAATAAAAAATACACAAGGGGAAAAAAGTGCAAATCAATAAAACATCACCAGTACTCTCCTCACCCCACTTCTTGAAAAACCCACTTGCTTCAAGCTGTATCCATAAATGCAGTGAAATTCTCCATGCTTAAATGTCCATCATATTTCTAGTCTGTCAGACTCAGCAGCATCATTTCAATGAGATGGAGACACTTGATAGGAAAGAGCTGATCCTCCACCTCATGGTGGCATGACCATGTTGGACAAGCTGGGACAAAAAGACCAAGGAAGTGGTGCTTGTCTGTTTGCCATTCCTGTCTTGTGTGAACAGGGAGCACTGTAGAGAAAATCTACCCCAACCCCTGCTCCCAAATTCTGTCTTTTGTGTGTGCCTGTCTGAGCAGTAATTCAAGCATCAGCAGATACTGTCTGACCTCCAGCTGAAGCTGGATGCTGCACTTTCCTTCCTGCAGGGATAGCCATCCCTTCAGGAGTCTGCTCTTAGCACTCAGGTGAGAAGGAGAGCCCAGCTGAATGCAGAGCTGACCAGCAACACCATTTTATCACAGATGTCTACCACTGGGGCATGCAAGCGATTATACAATGAGAAACACGGGCCTGAGATTTGCCTCTTCAAGACAATCCTTACCTCAGAGCAGCTCAAGAGTTGCTACTTCTTTTCCCTTGATGCTTTCCTGAAAGACCTGAGGAGATATCTGTGCTCAGAGCAGGGCAAAATGCATACAAGCTCCATATGTATTTCTCTTTTTTTTTTTTTTCTGACTAATATTCCTATACTGCTACAAAAAATACCCAAAAGCAACCAACCAAGAAACCACAACAAACAAACAAACAACCCCAAACCATACAACAACAACTCCCCCGCCCGCAAAACAAACAAAAAAAGCCCTCAAAACAAAATGAACAGAAAAACTTCAAACAACCAACACCCAAAAAACAAACTACTTCCCCCCCCCAGAATTTCCCATCAGAATTTCATTGGTTCCCCAGGAAAATAACAAAGCAGATACCCAGTCTTGAGAGACCCTAAGTTCCCTCTGCAAGGTGCAGAGCACCATCAACCCCAGAGGGCAGCCACAGGGTGAGGGGTGATGCCTGGTGTATCTAAGACCTTCAGGTGTCGGGTCCATCCCAAGCAAGCATGGCTGTGGCAAGCTCGGGGCTGTGGAGGAGCTCAGGAGTTAGAGCTAAGACAACACAAGCACCAGTGTTCCCACACCGACAGTTTGCTATAATCGATTTACAACTGCTACGAGCAAATGCTGGGTGGTGTGGCGCTCTGCAAAGTAAAGAGCTCCTGACAAAAAGGCATAATTTTCACACAAACCAGAAAAATGAAGAGTTGCCTCCCAGATAGCTCTAGCTGACTACAGGGAACACCAAAGTGAGGAGCCTATTTATTATATTGCATCTGACATTATGAGAGCTTGTGTAATGTAATTATCCATAAAAGTCCCAACAGTCTGCCAATTGTTCCTCACAGGTACACTTGTTTTTAAGACAGCTTTTCTAGACATCCATTACTTACAGCATCCTGCTTATCTTTACCTGTTCTGTAAACATTATTTTGCCATGAATAACTGAACAAAAAATTTTTGAAACCACACAAAATCTACTGGTTTAAAATATAGATGTCTTTTTATTGTTATAATTTTTTTTTAAATTTAATTATCTGTTTAGATAGGACACTTGATGTATATATAACCTATTCTTCTCATTGTTATGCTGGTATGGAAAAGTTCATTTGCAGGCAGCAGGCCTTACTCTGGACCCAGGGAAACATGGGGGCTTGGCCTTTATTCTACTGACCTCTGTAGCTTTACTGAGGTGTATAAGGAGCTGTGCTTTTGCAGGGAAAGAGGTTTTGGCAATAAGATTTGGCAATACACCTTCTTAGGGTTCAAGCTCTCTAATTCACAGAAGAGGATCATCACTCTTAGAAGGTGAATACAAGGAAGAGGATTATGATCAGCAACAAACTGAGACAGTAAAGGCCCAAAATGTCCCCCATTTAAAGAGGCTTTGGATGGTGAGAATGCTTTGAAATTAATGACTAACCTCTTGTTGGTTTATGCTATTTCAGACTGGCTTTTTTCTTCATTTTATTAATTAAAAGACACCACTGCTACCTCCTCTGTGTCATTTCCCACTTCTCTTTGTTCTCCCCTCAGTATGCTGCCTTTTGTGGATCTAATTCTTAGACAAGAAAGTCTTTATATCTCATAAGAAGCCTATATATTTAAATTGGAGTTATGATTCATTTTGGGCCACTGGTAACTTAAAAGTATTCCTAAAATTGCACTATAATGCAACTGGTACTTAGAGTTGCCCTTATGAGACCCACTGGATATACCAGTATGTGCTTGAAGTCATCCAGCTGCCCCACATCCAAAACTGGATGGACTTTCCAGATGCATAGGCTTTGGTACATATTAACAGTGGCAGAAGTCATAGAACGGTTTGGGCTGGAAAGGAAATCAAAGATCATCTAGTTCCAATTCCCCTGCCACGAGCAGGGACAACTTTCACTAGACCAAGAACCCATCCAACCTGGCTTAGTGGATCTTTGAATTCATTCTCTGCTTTCCAATTATATTTCCTCTTTTTAAAGATACATAAAGAGGGGACTCAGATGTTTTTTGCTTCACATAGTGTCTTGCCCTTGTAAACCACACCTGCTGTGTGAGCCGTGCTTTCCTGCTGTAGGAGGACACTGGGTAAGATTACTTTCTGTACCCAGTATTGGCACCAGCAAAGCCCCCCCTTTGGACTGCAAAAAAGTACAGCAAAACAAAAAGATATTGAGGGGGGAAATCTCCCAGCAGCAACTATGGGACCTAAAGCATGCTATTTCATAAGATACATGCTTATTTTGGTGTGCTGTGTGCTAATCCTTACAAGTGTTCTATAAATGGAATGATAGCTAACATAAGCAAATCTTAAGAATAACTCAGCTGTTTCAGAATCTCATATTTTAACTCAATTTCAGTCTTGTTCAAGCTCCATTCCAAAAAACCTAATTCAAGGCTGCAGGCAGCCTTGAAAAACTCTTAAAAACAGAAGAACATGGAAGATACATAACAAAAAATTGATCCAAAAGGCAGCATTTCATCCGTCTATTTTATCCCCAAGCATTTCAGAGGCAGTTCTGTCTAGTGCATAGGAAACCATAAACTCACTTTAAGAGCAGGGCCAGACTCAGCCACTTGGCAATGCCTTCCCCTAGCCAAATGACTCCATGGTTTACCTGTCTCACTCTATTTCAGACTCACCAACACAGGCTGATAACGTTCTGGGGCTGGTACTGCCTATTTTCATGTACCTGCCCTCTGTCCATAGGTTCATTCCTAATGAATAAGGGTGTATCCACTGTTTTTCCCTGTAAGACCTCTTGTTTCTCATGGCAATGGAAAAGAGGAGCCGATATAAGAACAGAGGAAATGTGAGATCCTAGAGGCACCCAGAAGAGTTACAGCAAAGGTAGAAGCCAATGTCACGAAACCACAAGGTTATGGGAAATATTTTTTTCCTAGTTCTCTGTAATTCGTTATTCAATAAAACAAGACCATAGGGAACAGAATTCCCAGGAAGAGACAGGAAAATAGGAACAACTATTCTAGGAGACACGCTGGTGACAATTAGCAGCTGAAAGTTGCTAATCTGCTAGATGAGAGCAAGAAAGAAATTAAGTAAGAAAAAATCTATATGCAGATAATCTACCTAGTTTGGGAGATTACAAATCTGACACCTTTTAAAGATCTACTGTTTTGGGCAACCCATGTTTTATTTCACTAGGCTTTCTATTTTCCAGGTTCTGTCAGGGAGTGCCTGTTTGTTCACTTAGTTTGTGTTCTGAGAAATTCCCCATGTCAAAAGTCCCTGAAGTTTATAATTAACAATAACAGAGCTCATGCACTTGAAGATGGATGAAGCTGAAAGAAGAGACATAGCCACTGAGAGAAAAACATTGTACTGAAGGCTGTTAACAGGGAAAAATGCTGTCACTGTGAATATCTGCCTGTACAAAAGCAATGTTCAGCAAGGGATGTCTGTCTGGTGTCCCTTAGGCTTTGCAGGTAAGCTGTGTGAAAAGCTGACTTGAAGGAGCAACTCTATCTTCTACTGCCAAGGCCAGGAAATGCTGCTATAAAATCTAGTATTCTTCCTGGAATATTTATTAGGAGTTTGGAAAGATTGATTTGGCCACTGAGGATAGATATGTGAGCATCTGCTGTAATGGCAGTAAAAAGAATTAGACTCATCAGGAATAGTAATTCATAATGATAGTGGTGGTGTTTGCTCCTTGAATATAAAGAATCTCCTAGGCCCTTCAAGTCTTAGTATAACTAACACTACTACATGCAAGAAAAACCTCCTTTTTTTTTTTTTTCCACAGCAAGAGTTGCAGGCAGAAAAGGGCCCAAACCTGTGAGCCTCTGAGCACAGGAGCGAGTTGATGATCATTAACTGAGGTGTTTCCTTTTCTGATCACCTCATACAAGTAAAAGGGGATGTCATCACATTTGCAAAGACACTTGAGAAACTGTTACTGTCTGAAAAAGTACAATTGAAGGAACCTGATGTGCAGATCTGGTAAAAGTCAACAGCACTTGCTGCAGTACTGATGTAACTGGATTTTGATTTCCTAAGGAGAGAGGAGAGATGAAGTAGCAAAGGTAGATATCTTCTCTTTTCCATCTGGGACCCAGAGAAAGGAAGCCTGAACTTGGTTTATTTCTTTGTATACTATTAAGGAAAAATAAATGCTGTTCAAAATGCTATATTTCTATCCTTTCTGAAGTATGACCAGAAAGTAATCTGAAGTATGACCAGAAAGTCATCCTAACATCCTAAGAAAAGATGAATCACATTCATGATGAAGTCATTCAGACTGGGTGAACCTCTGCCTCCTCCACCTCTGCTCCTCAGGTGAAGCTCCAGTACACAATTTTTAAGAAGAATTCTCCATGCTTACTCTTAACAGCCTTTTATATTTACCAGGAATAAGGAGTCCTAAGGAAAGGTGCTATAGGTCTTAGTAGAAATAAACCAAACATTGCATTGTTAAAATTAGAACTTAAATTGATATTTTAAATGCTGAACCACAGATCTAATTCTCCATAAAATTCTATTCAAGAGCTTGAATAAAACTGTGGAAAACATTTCCTTTTAATCTGTAGAGAAACTTGCTCTAAATGGGTGCAATGGTACTTTAGAACCCTGGAGGCAGTTAACTGAGCCCACCCTCCAATTTTAGCCTGCATATTCTTTGCTAAGCCCATGCACGCAGCTGAAAGAACAGCTCCTGGAGTACCATCCTGCTCTAAAAATGAATCTCTGTGTGGTCATGCGCACTGATACAGCCAGAACAGCATGCTTGTGACAAGTGTTGTATACAGGGTGTTTAAGAATATGACTGCAAAAGATTAGCAGCAAGCGGGTTCTTGCTTAAAATGAGATAGACGTGGGAAACAAATGGAAATGAAAGAACCTTCAAAGACCATTGAAAAACCTCTTCATTCTAAGGAAACAACCCACATTAGCAGTTAAAAAAAAGACCCATACTTATTTTGGTCAACGCTGACAACCTTCTTCCGTTGTGTAGTAGTTTCAAATAGTCAGGTGCAGAGCACAGTCCCACTCATCGGGAGCAAAGCTGACAGAATCTGCCTCTCACTTTGGCACGTTCAGCATTTCACAGACTTTATACTGTGTATCTGGTGAGTCAAGTACCCATTCTGCCAAGCCTCCATATGTAAATGCAGGCTTACCCCCACTGGCACAGCATAGCAGAAGACGCTCCCAGACTTATTTATTATTTATTGGAAAAACATGTTTATTAAACAACGATGCTTCAAAATACAACTTTCCTTTTTCTTTTCTCTCCTTTTTCCCTATAGCCTCCTAGGGTCTCTCTGGCACCAAAAATTCCCCTGCAATTACAGCCAACAACTGAAACTCAGCCTGAAGTCCAGATATAGATTTCACACCCCTCTGGAGCAATCACTGAGAATTTCAAGGATTTAAGGAGTTTCAAGAACTGCCTGCAAAGAGCTAAATCTTATAGAAGTATTGCTCATTCACCACCTGACACATAGGGACTGTACTTTTTATTTTAACACTCATAAAACATGTACAAGGGCTGAGGTGTTTTTGACACATAAATCTCAGGTGCTGAAAGTTCACTCTTGTTCTGCTGCCTCTTACAGTTATTTGAGGCAATGTGCCACTCCCAATGTTTCTGGAAACATAATGGCACACTTCCCCCTAAAAGCCCAGAGTATTGCTATTATACAGACTTTGGAAGTTAAACGCCTTTTGTGGATTCTTGATCCTTTTCTTAATGGTCAAGTGTCACTTTATTTGCCAGTCAGCCAAAAATCATATTGAAGAAACCCCAAAATTTTAGAGATATGGGCAGAAAAATAGACTGGATGTACAGCTAGTACATAAATGGTCCCAGACACTGAAAAGGGTGTGTTCACTGTGTGACCATGTGCAGAGGGTGAAACAGGCACTCTGGTTCCGGCCCCACTCCTCCTGGCCCCTGAGTGAGAAATAGACAAGGACAGTTGTTCTGCCCAGTGGAGGTCTGAAGCCCCTCACCACTCATCTTCTGGGAGACCAGGCTGAATATCTGCCAAACCACAATGCTTCTATGCTTGTAGAAACCCGCAGGAAAATCTGTAAGAGCAATATTCCTTCCCTCTTCTATTTTCATATAGAAGGCGTTGTTTAACATAAAACAGTGAAAAAATATGCATCCTGCCTTTTATCTACTGGCAGCTTCAGACCATGAGCTCTGGTACCAATCCCTGGTGCAACTCCATTGACTTCAGCAGGCTCCGCCAGAGGTCACAAGAGTTGTGTCATTAAGAGTTGAAATGAGACAAGATATGCAGTCCTGTTTCTTTCCAGCCCATAAAACCAATCTGAAAGGTTTTTGTTCCTGTCTTCATTTTATCCAAGATCTATCAAGAATATTGAGTTCTATCTTTGTTTCTGCTGAAGGATTGCTGAAGTGGAAAAAGCACTTTCTTTAATTACAGGGAAAAGGGGGCTTAATCTATAATAGAAAGACAGTATTTCCTAGTTAGTTTCCACATATTTTAATTTAGTGGGTGCTAACCAAAGAAAACCCAGCATGTTCGGGATGTTTAAAAAAAAAAAAATAAACCCTTCCATTCATATGTGCTTAAATTTAGACTTTGTGGTACATTTTATTCAAGTGCTTGTGCCATTCTTAGCACTGTCGTATTGAGCTCCTTCCAGAAGTGTATCTGACAACACAATTAACATTTTCACATGTTGTTTGGGTTTTTGCCTTCTTCAGGACAGGTTTATGTGGAAGTATGTCTTATTTTCTCCTTTATCTGTTTTTAAAACATCTCTCTCTCTGAGAGAAGGGCAGATACAAGAGGAACAACTTGCACTAGGTAAACGTGCAGAGAGTCAGATGTGGTGGACTAAATGAGCACAGCCCTGGAGCCCTTCCTTAAGCCTTTTCTTAAGGGCCTCTCTTAGGCCCTTCCTATTCAAGGAGTAAGAAGCTGGATGCTTCTTACTCCTTGAACAGGAAGGGCCTAAGAGAGGGAAGATTCTGCAGTTCTCCTCATTCTTCTTCCAAACTAGCATTAGTTAACAAAGACCTGCTACACTCTGTACACCCAAGCCAGAGACAACCCAACTGTGATAGTATGACATTGCTATGGCTGATTTTTTATGGCTCTTTGCAACATGCAGTAAGAAGTAATTGTAGAAATACTTTTCCAAACACATTTGACAGAAGTTATTCATTAAGGATATACATCTTCTGAGCATGAAGAGCTTAGTGACCCCTCCCAAGTGACACAGGTGACTGGGAATTTCAATTTGGTAAAATAACACAGTTTATATAATTGTTTTCTGTCTTGTAATTGCCATGTAAACTATTTCCTTGCAGAAGCAAACAACCAAACAACAAATGAAAAACATAATGCAACTCCACTGACAATCATACTGAAATCTGAATTAGGTGTCACAGTATGTGTCTACTGACATCTACATTAGATTGGCAATGGGGAGGGGAGGAAAGGCTGTCTCCGGTTTAGATTCCTGAGGCTAAATGCAATACAAATATGCCCTGAAGTCAACAGACTTACATGTATTATACATCTGTGCTGAATTTGCTTTCCAATATCCTGCTTCCTGGATTTGATATGGGCAGATGGTGGAAGAGATCTCTCTGGAAGCAGCATGTTCTTCCCCTGAGAGGAATGCCCTTATGTCTCTCAGACATGAACTGTCTGACTGATTAATAAGCAGTGCCGTTGGGCTTCCAAGAAAGTTCAGATTTGCTTCTTTTGCCTGCAGAATGGGACTTTACTGGGGTGGTGGTGTTAAACTGGGACTGTCAGAGAAGTTTGGAGCAGGTGGTGAAAGCGAACAGAGGAAGTGGGAAGGGAACAAAGGAGGATGCTGTGTCCCCTGAGGGAACAACCTGTTGCCTGTGGTGACCTCATCTGGCATGGCAACGAGGATGCCAGTGCCTGGAGCTGCAGAGAGGTGCCCTGTCTTCTCAGCCCTCACTGCCTGCTAGGCTTACTGATGTGATGTGGCCTCTCCAGGTCATCCAAAAACCCCATGACTCCTGGCAGAGAACCTGGCGCAAAGTCTTGTTCTCTGAAAAGACTTCTTTCTTCCCCTGGATAAGGAAAATCCTTCTGCTCCTAAGGGAGACAAAAGCAGCCATTCAGTTCAGAGCTGGGGCTGCTTTCGAGGCCTCCAGCAAACACACTGTGCTCCAGTACTGCTGATAAATGTATTAAATGAGAGCACATGCTTTTAGAGGGCAAGTGGGTACTTTACCTAAATGCTATTTACATGTGAGTGTTAGTCAAGAAAGATGTTCTAATCCATTTCTACCACAGTATTATTTTTCCTTCCTTCCCCTGACCCAGCATCTATATGAACAAAGGGCACAAAAGACAGAGCTGTCATTTGATTTATGCTACTGACTGTGTTTATCACTGACTGTCCATTTTCTTTAATTTTATATAAAACCAGTGTTTGGGACACTGTAAAGTTAGAGATATTTAACACAAAACTATCTTTTACTGACTTCACTGACTTTACCCAACTCACTGATAGCAAAGAACCAGAGAAACAACCCAAAGTAATATATTCACCTCAGAGGGAGAATTTAAAGAATGGTAATGCAGGCACTTCTGCAGCAGGACCCATCCCTGCATTTCCTACAGAGAAACAAGGAGCAAGTGAGGTAGCTCTGGGGCTGTGGGTAAAGCCTAGCAGTCCTCCCCAACTCACAATGCCACATGAGCATGGGACTGACAGTCATTTTTGGGAAAATCTCACAAGTGACAAGATCTTAGAAGAGGGGCTTAAATGGCCTCTTGGATAAAACCTAAGAGGTCCTAGTAAGTAAAGTGTAGAAATGAGCTTTCTGGGGTATGTGTTGACAATAGTAAGTTGAGACAGAAGTGCCCCAAATAAAATTCATTTTTACTGTGGTTGCTTGAAGCCTACAGATGAAGATGCAGACCTGAGACCAGTGGGACCACTCTAGAAAGCCTGTGTGAAACCAACACAGGATTTCACAGGGCTGTACTTGCAATTTTGCTTCCACAGAGTCTTCACTCAGACCTGTCAGTATTTACAAGGATATTTCTAGATGCCTGCAGACCTCAGTGTATGACAAATGCTACAAAATGAGAAAAAATTAATTTCTTGACTCTTTCTCAAGATGCTGTAAAGGTATTCAAAAAATTTAATAGTCATATTAACTTGATATGCTTCAGAACATTAACACAAGAGACTTTTTTCAAAGAGATTCACAATATTTATAATAACCCTTACGCTATGCTTCTTGTTGCCACCCACATGAAGGAGCTGCCATACAATGTTGTCTGACATTATTTGCTTAGCTGTAGAAATTTTGGCATGGTATTGTGTAGAAAATGAGAGGAATTAGCTGTGTGCTGCTGATATATTTTCTCCTCCTGCAGTTTCACAAGCTCCCATGTCGCAACCCAGAGGTGACTTCATTACAGTAGGTGAATTCTTTCCTGTGTGTTAGAATGTGTTTGTAAAATATTTCTCAGAATTAAAGATACTGGATGGATTTCTAATTGGACATTTAGTATAGCTAGCTGGCACGTTGGTGACAGCTTCATTTAATGTATACAGCTTAATTGGGTAGCTCATTTGCCAAGCCCCAACTGGCAGCAACAAGCACCAGGTTCTGCATCTAGATATCCACTTTTAACATCATCTTGAGACATCATCCAAAAGCAGAGAGAAACCAAATCAAACTGTCAGAACACTTAGTGAGCAATCTATTCCCTGCTCACAAGCAGTGAAACAAACAGGCTTATTCAAAGAGCACATTATTTAGAAGATCATAAAAACAAAAGAGAAAAAGAACAGCATAGGGAAACAATCTACAATAGGTCCCTTTACTCTCTGCTCCAGTCCCTTCAACTCAAAGCAGATGAATAATAATTCATGTTGCCCTTCTTTTAGCATGATGCTGCTTATTGCTTTCCACAACCAGACCCATCACTTCCTGACTATGTAGCTACTGAATTGTCCTAATTTAAACCTTTTGAGAAAAATCCCAGCTTACTGTGAAAGGGAAAACATCTCTTCTGATAGCCTGCTCTGCTGTTGTTTCCACTTCTCACCAGGAATTAAAAAAAAACCCAGACAGCCCATGAGCACCTCACTTAAAGAAAGGAGCTTCCTTAAAAGTAGGGTCCTTTCATTCTTCCCAAGTTTCTTTGGCCCAGTTCTTTCTTCTGCAACATTAGATCTGGGCATCGGTAACACTTCACTGGTTTCAAAGAAAATGCCATAAAAATGTCTTAAAGGTCAGGGTTAACAGTGTCCCTCAAAAATTTACTAGAGCTTATGGGAACAAGACCCAAAACTTGCTCTAAGCAGTTGTCATTGTTCTCTCAGCAATGAACTTTGCTAGCTGGAGTATGGGAAGACACAGAACTTACTCAGTGCTCTAAAAGCAAAAGTGTCCAGAGAGCACTCACTGTTATGCACAGGATTTTCAGGATTACAATCCTCTCTCTTAATCCTTTTCATTGATTCCAGTCCACATATTGATATTTGTTTTGGAATATGATATTTTGATCAGTATTAAACTGACTTGTGTGGCTTTTTTTGGAGGTAAAAACATTGTAGAAATGTTAATCTGATTGGCTAACTAAACAGTAATGTTAGATATGCAATTTTAACATCTCTTTCCTGAGATATGTTGGCTACTCATTCTTTAATTTCAAAAAGAAAAAAGAAAAAAAATTTCTACAATCTGTGTGGCTAGGCTGAAAAACATGGATATACAGCTTGGCCACATTCTCTCAAAATAAAACCAGCAATAAAACATGTAGGGAAGGATGATGAAATGGATGATATACAGCAGACAGATGAAAACCATCTCCTGCTGAAAACAAAGGCAAATTTATGATTGATTTCATTTTAGCTGGGATGTCAGTCAAGGCATATACATGTCCCAGACCTTGCTCACAGGAACATGTCTTCATGTGTGCAACAACCTCCCTGCTACACCTACTTCCTTTTCCTGTCATAGTTTCTCCATCACCACAATCCAATGTTTTGGATTATATGAGAGACCTGAGAGTCCATCAGTTCCAAAAAACAAGCTCCAAGTCAAGGACAGCCTGATAACTTACAGTTGTACTTTCCACTGACAAAAGTCACTGTTTCCAGCAGAAAATTATAATATCTAAATGCAGTTTGAAGTCAGATCCTTGGTAGAATAGTATAGCTTTATTAAAGATGAATATGACTACACTTATACCAGTAGCTTATCTTATTGATGAGTAGAGTCTCACCTTGCCAGACTGCAAGAGGGGAATGGAACGAAGGGAAGTGTTTTCCTGTGCTCCCTTAAGAAAGAAGAGAAAAAAACTGGTATTAAATGGACTGTGGATGCTAATGTATGATGCTGACTGTGGACGAAGATTGCAGGACTTGTAACAACATTTTCTGAGCACCCAGATCAGTGGCAAATGTTGAGGTCCATTCCTTTGGACTGTAATTTAGACCTGATTGAGAACCCTTTTTTAATCTCAAAACTGGAGACCTGCTATATTTTAATTGAGCTTACCATACCATCAACTGGACTACAATTGACTTGAACAAGATGAGAGTTGAAATAGGAACAAACTCCTTCCCAAAGAGGTCAGCTACTGCAGAAATTATTCTGGAGTAGGCAGAGCTGGCTTTCTGGTACTACTTATCCTGTGAATGGGCACTTTCAAATTAAACTCCTTTCCTTAAGACATTGCCAAACTTCTCTACTTAGACATGCAGATGCCAAACATAGCAGGAGGTACTGACTCCTTCCAGATGCACTGTCTTCAACAATGGTGAAGACTTCTTTTGGTGGTGCCTGTGTGGGATGGAGCTATTAGGGAAATTATTTACTCTGAGAAGGAAATTAATACCACACAAAACAAGAAGAAAGGATCTTGTTCCTGAAATGCTTTTTCTTCTCTTTAAACCAGAGGAAAGAAAACTCACCTGAAGAATGAGGCATTTAGAGGGTTTAAAATTTATTAGGTGCAGAGAAATAACCTTGGCAAAACTTGCTTTTCTGTGTCAATACCTTGAGCAAGAGCAGATTCAGACAAATGTAGCAGGAAGTACTGAAGGAAGGAGAAAGATTTAAGAGCAGTGGGATGCTGCTGTCTTGTAATGCTGAGCTAATTCAATGTCCCATCAAACATCCTGGCACAAGTATACAGCTCTCTGACACATAATCCAGACAGCAAACAGAAGCAAAACAGAACATTTCAATTAATATACCACTAATGGTAACAAGAAAACCTTGACTTGTCTGAATTTACCCTTTAGCAAAATACATGTATAAATAATGACTGACATTCATAGTCTTAATAAAACCAGTTGTATTTGTATCTGTATGGGAAGATGAGACCTTTCCTTCCACAGTATTTTCCTCTTCCACATTTATCAATTTACTAACTCAACCATGTTTTTTCCATGACCCTCAAATCCAGTTCGATGTTGTTTTGATGCTGCTGTTGATAATGAATCACATTTAGTGATTCATTTAGTTTAGTGCTTACCTTTTCAGGGCTGTTTTCAGGTATCATACCTATCTCCCACAGATGGCATGTCCAGCTTTGCTTAGTCTTTAGTCCTCTTTGGGCTGTCCATAGACTAGCTATGGGTCCTGGTAGTAGGGATAACTCCCATCAAGATCTCCAGGAGCTGTTGCCCAGGTCCTATCCCAGATACACATCTTTCTTCACCCTGTAAGACTTAGGGCTGATCCAGTCTTAAAGGGAGTGAGAGTATACTGTGCACTTCAGTGTGTGCTTTAGGATGTATTCAACATGTCAACATCAGCAATATGTACAGCCAAGTGGTCCCTACAGAATTCACCTATTTTATCCACCCAAGAGTCACTAAAGACGTATCCCAAAAGGTATAATCCTAATCTTAAAGCATTCCAATGAGATTTATGTGAGCAAAATTTGCTGATGCTCTTTAGGTGTATCCAAAATTAAATATATAGATGACTTGGCCTATTACTTCTCTTCCACTCTCCAGGGAATTCATCGTGCTTATCTAGATACAGCCAACATTGAACCTTACTTAGACTGGGAGCCAGCACAATAGCAATGTCACTGTCAGCTGTGTGATTTTTCAAAGATTTTCACATTTTCTAGTTTTTCCTTTGCTAAGGAAAAAATGACCTTGCACCTTATTTCCTCGTCTTCATTAAAGAAGGTGCAAAATTGCATTTCTTTCTTGGCTATTTAAAGGAAACTCTTAAAATCACAAACTCAACTGGTGTCTATATGATCTTCACATTTAGATGTTTTCCCAGCTAGGATTCAAATGCTTCTGCTGCTTCAAGGTCTCAACAAAATCATGTGAAATATTGCCTTTCTGAAAGGAAAAGAAAGACTCCACAGCATACAGGGCCAACCAGTGAAACCATTTTGTCTGCACTTTATCCTAGGGATAGTAATTTAAATCTAATCTGCAAGCAACAGCTTCAGAGTGCTACAAGCACATGCCATGTCCACTACCAGCATTTTCCAGGGGAAAAATCACAACTCTCTCAACTCCTCAGCCAACTTCTAAAAGGCACTTGTTCCATAGAGGAAGAGTCCTCTTGCCCTTTTTCTTCTGATGAGTTTTCATCACAGGTGAGACTTAGAAAAACCTACAGCCTGTCTTTGTATTTCCACGACCAGCTTCCTTCTAGCAACTTACTCTCAGTTCCTCACAGGACAGTCAAAATATCAGATGGGCAATTAACAGCCCCCCACCCGCACACCCACCTACCCTCAGTGTATTACAGTGCCTAACAGCATAGGAGAACATAACTAATGACACTCACAGTCCAGAAAAACAGATAGAGAGATAGAAAACATAACGAGCTACCATGGAACAAAGCACTTACCCTTCCATTGAGGAAATGAGCCATAAGAAGCACAGCTAAGGCCTGGGGTTTTGTACAGCTATATAGCAGACAGACAGTAGAGGGACAGTAGAGCTACAACCACCTGCTTCCTGCTGCTTATTCTCTGGTGCCTCCTCTTATACCCTTGATGCTACATCTGTTTCACCTGTGTGCTCTCATGTGAGTGGTCAGTACTTGGCACTCCATAGCTCATTGCCCTCAATACCAGGCACCTGTCCTACACAGCTGTAGCCCATTAGGGAGGAGGCTCGGCCACAGCCCCACTCCCAATTACCACAAACTGTGTGCCTACAACACAACTACATGCTATTTCACTCCATATTCATTTTAGTTCAACTGAATCCTTTCTTTAAAATATTATTTTTAATTTTTGGTCTTCAGGAATAATTATTAAAATAGGCTGCTTTTTGCCTTTTTTAATATACTATACAGACATCCAAATATTCCATCATTCCCTAAACTTAAATTTCAGTCATAACTCCTGACCCTGCATGGGAGAAAATGTGCTTGAAATCAGAGTTTTACACACAGAGTTTATAACAAAACAATCTACATTTCCTACCACCTACTACTGATGATCCAATTCAATATGGGCAAAACAGTGAATAGATTTTCTCGCACAGACTCAAAACCAAAACTGTTTGAATACAGGTATAGTGGTTTGTGGGTTTTTTTTCTTTACACTGGATTCCATTTGACTCCTAGCTTAGGAGCATTTAGTCATCAAAATTGTTTTGTTGCTGCATTGTGATAGATCACCCTCCAATTCACACTTGGGGGGTCTCCCAATTGTTCAAACAATTCCCAGTTTGCAGAGAGTAGTGCCCCCAATATCTGGGTATAGCAGTCCTGGACAGCGGGTTTTTTGATGAATAGTGCATCTTCTTCTGAAGCACTTTTCAAGTCACCCATCACAGTCACTCAGGTCTGATAACCACTTCCCATGCCAGGGAGGAGAAAAGGACTTAGCTGGCTACTTGCCCATTGCTGACAGACTGATTTGTGCAGATGCTGCCCTGCAGCTCAGCACGGCTCTATTAGTCTCTTGAGCAGTTACAGCTTGTTCTTTCCTCCCTCTTCCTCCTGCTTGCTCCTCCCTCCTGGTCCCCCACTTTCAAGCCTTCTTGATCTTACTCTGTGATTCCTCTGCCAGCTCTGTCTGGCAGCTTCTTGCACTCTGCTATCACCACTTTTTAGCCTTTGCTCTTTGGCAGGTCATCAGGCAGAGAACAAGGTTTCCTCAGAGATTCTCCCTCCGGCTCAAGCTTTGCTGCTCAGCGCTTCCCATTCTCTGGGCAACTGTGGTCATTACGAGTTTGAGTTTTATGAATCTCCTAGCAGCAAGCCTGCTAGGTTTCATTCCCAAGGGAAACAAGAGAGATTTGGGAAAATATCTCTGGGCCGTATCCTATTCTCAGGGACACGGTTGGTGTTTCTCTGCTCTGTTCCAAAAACATAGATAGTTTTTCTCTATCTAACCAATGAAAAAAGCTGGTCTTATCAGCTCCTCACCTTGGCATTCTGGAGACAGAAGCATTGTGGCAAAAGACATAGAGCATTCTTGCAGGCAGCAGGACATTCTTGTACTAAGGCACTGATTGAAGGAAGCAAACGTACTAAGATTGTACCAGGCTGCATGGCTGAGGCAAAAGCCTCAGCCTGAATTTGGAGCCATCATAAATAAACTATCTTAAGCCTTCTGATACCTGGAATCACAGTCTTTATACATGAGGGGAAATAACCAGGACAACTGGTAAACCCCTCACAACAACAACAACCACAGGCAACCCCCCCAAAGGACAGCCACATGTCGCACAGTTCATTAGGGGTAGTTGAGAAATGAAGTTTAAATTGTCATCAATCACATAAAAAATAAAGGTATTGGCTACATTTGAAAGAGCAAATGTAAATTATCATTGTCTCTTTTAATCTCTATGAAAGCAATTCTCAAATTTGTCTCATGATTTCACCAGCCATTTGATGCATTATTATCTTCTGTGGGATTATGTGGATACAGCCTTTCTTTGGGTGATTATTTTTAGTATTTTTACATAGGCAATTTTGAAAGGCTCCATAAGGATATAACTTTTAAGACAGCATTTCTTTAGGAATGATTAAGCATAATCATGCAACTATAATGATGCATTGCAAAGAAAAGTAGAATACAGAATTGATACAGTCTCAGTTGTGGTTGCTATGTAATTTTTCTTTTTATACTAATATTGAATTTTATGCATAAAAGAGTAACTGATCTTTAAAGATTGAGAGAGAAAGCCTTAGCTCAGAATTTCCTGTAGATTCAGTGTCTGTTTATTTTTGGAAACTGCATTACATATTTTAACTAGCATGTTATTAAATATGATTTTTCCCTGGAAGTTAACTTTTACTATAATCAGATAATACATTTTAATGACAACTGTCCTATGTATACTATACATACGTATATTATATACATACATTTGTATATCTGTATATCATATCAGATATGTAGCAACCTGGGAGGAAAAAGTGATGGTGATACTTCATATATGAATTAAAAGTTTATAGGAGGGTATAGTCACACAGAGCTTTCTTGTCTATGTGAGGACCTAGAACCTGGATATTCGTGTAGGAAATTACAAAAGAGCTAAGAACAATTGTTCTCTACCTCACCACTTCCTCCAGCATACATCAAGCCTGCTGGTTCTAACTGGAAGAGCTTTATTAAAACTAGTGTAGTTGCACCAGTTTCTTTGGCAGGGAACCTCATTCTGGAATTGTTGTCTGTGGTCTAGGTGGAAAAACTTATAGCAACCTCTTTAAGTTAATTTTTCTGCTTTTCCATGTATGACAATTGGGTATTTGTAACTTCTAATATTATATAAGTATTGAACACCTTCCATTTCTTATTCTTGTTTCATGCAATACTCTTCCTTTAAACTTTCATTGTGTTAGTTGCACAAGTGTACGTGGAAACATGCATGGAAACACACCTACAACAAAAATTTTATGCTGAGATCTCCACCAGCTAAAAAGCATTTGAGTTGATACTGAGTATGTGTGTTAAACACATATACAGTATGTTAGGGCAAAATGGATAAAAAAAGATTTTAGAGAATTTTATAAAGCTCTGGATGGGGCTAGACCCATTATTCCTAAGGAAGGAGTCATCCCTGCACACACCAAAGAGTTTTGCCTTTCTGTGAAAGTACTTCACTTTCTGTGAAGTATTAAAAGCTCCCAGAGTCCCTGCAAAAGCTAGCACAAACTAGAGCTGCCACGCCACGTTTTGCACAGAAAGTAGAAAAGTGCTTGTTATTGTTTGTTTGTCGTCTTCTGTGTATAAAAATAAAATAATTTGTTTTTAAATCATGCATGTAAATCTTGACACTAATGCCCAGCAAGGACCATAAACAAGTTTACAACATAATTGCAGATCTTACAAATGCAAGCTATGTTGGTATTGCAACTCTCTACCTAATATGTATACCTAGGGATAAATCATTTGCCAACTATGCAAGAGGAACTGATGAGTCCATTGATAGCCCAAACCTTTACTAAAGACAGCTCACCAGTTTGTAGGAGGACCCATCACAAAGTCACACAGGAAAAAGTCTCCCTCTTTCCTCCTTTACTGTCCCCCTTACCCACTGTAGACGGTACCTGTGGGACTGCCTTTGTCACTGGATTTGGAGGACCTATGGCTCTTTACCTCTTCACAACAAACTGCAGGAAAGTTTTGCCTCTCTATTCCTACACCCTGGATATGGGACATCCCTGACAGCAGAGAAATGCCCATATCACCCTCTCAGGTCTTGTCTTTGCAGAGGAACAGAGCTGTGTCCACGGCCCATAATGTGAGCGTGGCAGACCTTGAGTTTGACTGGGGGTTTAGCCAGCCCTCTGCAGTGTGTCAGAATAGCAAGAACCTCAAGCAGAAGAGATACCTTTGCATTTCTGTTTCCTTCTCAACCTTGTTGCAAGCCAAGAAGAATAGCAACTGAGAAGCAGGCTCACTGATGCCAGAAGTCCCTGCTACATCTACAAACATCAGTGAAGACTGACACAAAGAGAGACTTTTTAATTTAATGTTGCAGACTTCAAATTGCATTTTCAAACTTGAGAATTGCCAACCTGACTTGAGGCTTGACAGTTCTTAATAGCCAGGTTACAAATTAATAATTCTTATCTTGTTGAGTGCATAGCATTTTGATAAATTGTCCATTTGCCTGTCTGCTTTATCCAGCTATGCCCTGTTTCCTTTCTAAATCTAAGGAAACTCTGTCCATAAGCTGACTAATGGAAAAAGCTATTTAAAAATCCCAGAAACCCCAATGCTTTTCACATTTTTTATTATAAGTGTCTCTGATCATCTGAATAAAAATAACATTGTATGTATAGATAGTTTCCTCATTCTTTTTGTCTTTTTCTTATGTTGTTGCAATCTGTAATTTTGTTCAACACCTTTATCTTACAAGTATCTTTCACTGCTACCCCTTGGCTCTTGTGGGGTATTTCAGTCCATCTCATATGGTCTAGAAAACCACCCTTACTGTGCCATCAATAGCACAAACAAAGGAGGTTTTCAGTGACACCTGAGAGTCTTTCCCAAATAATGCTCTATCTTCTGGACAAAAGGCCTGGAATCATTAGCAGTTGGAGGTTAGAAAGGCATGATCCTTTCCTTTCCTCTTTTTCTTTTTTCCCCTGCAGCTAATATTGCCTCATTTTCAGTCTACTATAAGGACCGGATCCTTTTCTGTAGAACAACTGCAGAGAAATTAATTTCCTACCTTGTACTAGTGTGGTTCATTATTTCTGTACAATACTCTAAATGTAGCACTCTACACTTAGTTTTAGTGACTTAATTGATTTTTTTCTTTCTCAGACCATTTCTCCAATTTGTCATGATAAACTTGAGCTTTCATCCTGTACTCCACTGTGTTGCAGCTTCTCCCAAGCTTGTATCATCCCCATGTTTAATAAATTCAATCCATTCCATTATCCATCTCATTAATGAGATTACTGAGTAGGAAACACCTTGGTGGCACCAGCACAGGGAGCATAATTTCAAACTCACAGTGAGCCCTTAATAATTACTTCCTTTCAGTACCATCTTTGTGAAGGATGAGGTGCCTGGAGAAACATCTGCCCTCTGTGAGCTGCAGTTTCCTGCCTTCCAGGGTGGGGAAGCTGCGTACTGTGCAATAGAAGGTTTATTTTGCATTAGCAATTTAATGCATCTACTCTAGCACTGAAGTCAGCTTTGCCCGGGAACATGTACCCCCTTAGATAACCATAGACAAGTGCATATGTGCTCCTGGTACAGAAGTTCCATCTTTCAGACCCAAGCCCATTCCCATGCATTCCCTGAGCTGAACAAACATGGCAGGTGCTAAGCACCCTGGATCTGCATTTCAGTTAATAGGTTTGAGGGAGATCTTTTCCTGATGTGCTGCTTCACAGTGTTTCTCAAGTGTGGCTCACAATGGAATAGGACAGCAGTCACAAGTGAGATGACTCACACTCATGAGCTATTTTCATCTGGCTTATATTGCTTCACTCATAATGTTTTCCCTCTGTATTTAGAAGTCTTTTTCAGAGAAAATGAGGTCTGCTGGTATGAATCCACTGCTGCCAACACCAGCTGGTAGCATATCTTCTTGACCTTCTCTGACCTTCTCTTTTCCTCAGATTCTCCACTGAGAACACAAAATTCACCTGAAAATGTGAAATGTTCTTCAATCACTTGTAGACACAAATTATCCCCTATTAATTCCTATTTGTATTTTTATGGTGATTTTTTCCCTAATGTCCTGGAGAAGAAAATATGCTTCTTTTCATCTTCAGACCACTATGGCAGGTAATCATCCAGTGAGATCACCCAGTACCTATGTGTGACATTGAAGTCAACTTATTTCGTAATAACTTTCCACCTCTCTGACACATTTTCCTTGCCTTTCATCTACCTAGAGCAATAGAAAATAATTTATCAAGTGCAAGACAATGGGTAGTCCCTCTCTTTTTGGGGAAGTTGAGGCTGACAACTTGGTAGAAGAATTCAGCGGCAGCAACTGTGCCAGAGGCAAAAGGGGATTTTTCTTCCTCACCTCCTAAACATTTCTGAAATGACATCCTGTGTAGGTGTGTGTCCATGAAGGTTTCCACAAACCTGCCCAACTCAGACATTTGTCTTCATTAAGTCATATGTGAAGATAAGGGCATTCCTGTAGTCAACAAGATGGCACGTTGTATTTTGAAATGAAGGATTCACCGGGGTGGCAGCTCATTTGCATGCAGCAATGTGAATCTCACAGAGGAGGTGTTGTAAATCACCAAAGAGCTACTTGACAGTGCCACTCTGAGAGTCTGGTTCAGAATTATTAATTAGAGCAGGCTGAGGGTGGTTTGTTTGCATATCAGTTGAGCTAAGCCATGTTGGAATCCCTGTAAATAATAAAACAGGCTGATTAGGCCTAGTCATTAATTAAGTGTCTTCACTGTGAATAAACAGTGAAATCTTTCAGTTTGCCAGGGACCTCTATGACACTGTGATAAATATGCAGTCACAAGAGCTTCTATAACATGGTTTGACATCTTCATCTATTAAATTGCAGCTTTCTCCCCAGTGACAATGGGTTCAAATCCCACAATGGGTGATACATCTGCCTAATTTTGTTTGTTAAAATACATTACTTTGGAGATTCTGGAAAACCAGGGTTGAGAACCTAATATGAAAAAAAGGAAGGGAGAGAAAACTTATTAATACTGTAAACTGCAGTGTTCAGTCATCTGTATGTGTGACTTTTGATTGGCGTAACAATGCAGAAGATGATATAAAATCTTATTTTATTGTTACATGGATGTATAAATCAGTTTTTATTTATTTGAATAAAATTATATACATTTAAAATGTAATTAACTCCCCTCAGAAGTTGGTGTTTGAATAGTGCTTCTGTTGCTAGTGTCTACCACTTCTCAGTGTACAGTAAGACCAAAGCTGAAATAATTTTTACAAAGTATACTTTTTTAAACTACAGACAATGTTAGAGGCAATTAAATCTCATGCCCCTAGGCATGAATTGACCAGGTAGGTGACCAACTAGGAAATTTTTATCTCATTATGCACTGCTGCACAATTGGTGAGGATACATATTGTGGGGATCTTTCCTCTTTGAGAGGTTTGAATACTGTCAATGTTTGCAGCCAGGACATTGGACTAAAAGCCAGATCAGTGTGCTGAGCAGACAGTGGCAACTTCCATGTTGCTGTGTAACATACAAGTGCTGCAGGTACTGGCTGAACATAATCTCCTGGAAAACAAGGCAATCCTTATTGGTTCAGGAGAAGGGCAGAGACACACCCCATGCCTGTGAAAGCTGATGACCTTGTTCCCAAGCATTTCCCCTCTGCGGCATTCTCCCTGATGCCCTTTGCACAGCGAAATGGTCTAGAACAGCCTTATTTAGAAAAAGGGATGCAGACATAATTTTGGTATTCTAGACATGAGGAAGAGCTTCTTTACTGTGAGGGTGACTGAGCACTGCAACATGTTACCCAGAGAAGTCGTGGAGTCTCCTTGTCTGGAAATACTCAAAAGCCATCTGGACACAATCCTGAGTAGTGTGCTCTAGGGGATCCTGCTTGAGCAGGGAGGTTGGAATAGATGATCTCCAGTGGTCCCTTCCAAACCTGAACCATTCTGTGACTGTGATTTTCTGATACTCCTAACTCCCAATGTAAAGGTGCTGAGATAATTACAATGCTGAGCATGAACATTTGAATAGGTGGGAGACAGATGACTCAACTAAAATCAATCTATTGATCTCAAGATTTTCTAAGTATTTAAGTGCCATGCAACAATTAAAGGTATTTCTGAGTATGCAGTAAATGGCTTTATTCTGACAAGTTCTTTTGTTTCTTTTATGCATAATAGAGAATGAGAATGTCATTGAACTTGGAATATCTTTAGGAAGCAAGTGTTCAGCAGCCTGTTTGATGCTGACTGCCTTGTGCAGTGGTAAGCAATCAACCAGGTGGCAGGAGATCACTGATTTTACTGCTGTGCAAAGTGGTAACTTCGTGAATCCTTGGGTTTACTTGGACAGGATCAAAGCTTAGACCTCAAAAGGAAATTAATAGTGATATAAAAGTTTGGAACATCTAGATTAACTCCCGCTAAGTACAGACAAAGAAACTGAATCCACAGTGGTTCCTTGAGGAGGATAGCCATGACCATGAGGTTTCATTACTTATTCAGAGTCTCCCAGGAGTGTAGAGAATTGCTCTCTGAAGCTGTCACCTTCATGCTCCAGAAACACCCTAGCAGGTAGCCGCTGGCAGCATTCCTCAGTCTGCAATGATTCCAGCAAAGTAGCATGGGAAAGGCTTGTGATAATGTGTGCCAAGAGACCTGGCTTGTGCAGAGATTTGTAGCAATATTCAGTATGCTGATGTCACCCAGCTGGCGCAAGGGAAAGGATTAGCCAATGTCTAGACACACTTGAGGCTTTCAGGGGAGCTGGCTATTTGCAAATGAGTGTGGAAGAGACTGAAGCAACCTCGGTGGGATGAACAGAGGCAGGGAGAAGTCTTGCCAAAATTTCCATCTCCGCTGCTCGCTGAGGGACTGCGCAACTGCTGTTGGTGAGGCAGATGGAATTAGCTCAATTTAGGTTTGTGTTGAGACTGAACTTCTTCTCCTGGGCATTGCCAAAAAAATCTATCTTAGTTTCTGCGTGAGGAGTAGACACAGGTGTTCCCTTTTCTGTTAGACTTTCCTATTACTACTGGCATCTCTTTTGTCTGGAGATATGGCTGTAATGCTGCCTGATAATTCACTGTAGACTCTATAGCCGTTTTTATCCCTGGTTTCCACGGAGGGATCCTGTGCACCCAGTTGCTATTAAATGATCCCTTTGGGCTCGAGCTCCTTTGCTACAAAAGCAGGAAACCACTGAGGAGTAGGCATCCTTGAGTTTGGCATTTTTCCTTCTTCAAGGCCTTTGGGACTGCAGGGGTTGTAAGTTATTAAGCCTTTGGCTATGTCACAAACTATGTCCTTTTTTCCTGGATTTTGCAGAACAAATAGCCTGAGAACTGGAGAGGATGGAGTTTATTTTACTGTCTCCTTACCTTGCCAACATGCTAGTCAGGTGAGATGAGCAGTCCTTTTGTTTGTGGCTGGAAATCTGTGTTTCATCCACAGCAGAGCAGACAGTGACCCCAAAGTACCTTTTGCAGAGCTAGAGAAATATATAATTTAGAAAGCTTCTCCTTCCCCAAATAGCTCAGCTAAGGCATGTTTCAACCCTCATTAAAGCTGATGGAAATCCTCCTAGGTGCTTCAGTAGTGTGGAATCAGGCCTATTAATTATTATACTTCACACTTCCTGGGAATACACACCAATGATGCACAGTCATCAAAAAATATGCTACAGATGGCTGTGAGAGTTCATAATAACTTTATTTTGGTTGATGGAACAAAATGGCATTACAGAGAAATTTCAAGGTGTCTTGCACAACATCACAGCAATTAGCATGGGATCACTTCAGCTTGATCCACCTTCACGTGAAATCAAAACCTTCAACCGTGTCTCTGAATTTAACATTCCCACATTACTCGTACACTGAAGATATGGTCTGGAGTTTGATTTCATATATAGCCAGGGCTTCCAAGAAAACAAGGCAGTGCCATACCTCGCAGGTAGCTTTCTCTAGAAAAGGAGAGCAGAGAGCCATATTTCGCTTTGTGCAATAGACCACACATTTGGCACTCAAACAAAAGGAAAACATTCACTACACTGCTGAAATCTCCACAAGAAGTGCAGCATTCCCTTTGCTCCCTAGACCAGCCTCTTCTCCTCTTCCAAGCTTAGTCTTTTTTAACAGAAAAGACCTCTAGCTGTGAGAATAGATTTCCCAATGCAAAAGACACACAGTTTTGTTGAATTTACATCCAAGCAGACAGAGGGAAAAAAACCACCTGGTGAGCCAGGTCTAAATCTCTCAAGTAACACTGAGAGTCCTATTGACTTTGGTGCTCTTTGAATCAAACTCTGGAAAAAGGTGTACCATTCCATAGTTGCCATAACAGGGAATAATTTTCCGATGCCTAAAAACCATTTATATGCCTCAAACCACTGCAGAACACTACACAATGTGTAGTGTCTCACTAATATATGCCCATCTAGTGTGGCTGGCACATCTTTTTAAATGTGTCTTGTCAAAGGTTTGGTATAGCCTAGGTTGAGGCAACAGAGGCACCTCTCTGTCAGTGCATCCCTGACAGCTCTGCAAGGTTTGGGATAATTTTACCACCTCACCAGAGGTATAACCCAATGCTGGAGTATGTTTAGAAAAATAGAACTTGGATGTCTTCCTGGAAAAAAATCTAGGAGAAGTTCAGACCTGTGTGTTGGGAGTGAATCTTATACTGTGGACCAGGTGGTTTCCTAAGTGCTTGCTCTTGAGCTGAACTGCAGTATACATAAGAACACGAGGCATGAGGGCAAAACATGGGCATAGGGCATTTTAAGATAGGGACAGCTTGGACTTGCATCATCTGTTCTTTACAGTGTGTGTGCACTTTCATCAAGCCATCAATGGCCACAGAGGCAGGGGCCAGTCTGGAGAGAGGAACCAGCATCCCCATTCTGGAATCTCTTCAGACAGAAATCCTAACTCTGTACAGAAACCTAATCCAGAAAGCAGCACTATGCCCTTAACCCCAGGTCTCAACCTCACTAAACAAAACATTGTGATCTTCAGTTTGGAAGTATTTCTGGGACAGTCCTGACTTCTCAGTTAATTCTCTTCAAAAAGATTTTTAGCAAATAGAAACCAAAATCTGTACTTTCAAAATCAAGGTATTTACTCAGTATATTCTTTCTGAATGAGAGATATTCAAAAATAGAGTAGATTTTAATTTTGACTTTTGACTTGGATAAGGAATATTTCTCAGAATTTACACCAACTTGGAAGTTTTATATTCACTTTTATTTTGATTAATTACTATTTCTGTTTTGTTCTGGTTTTTTTCGTCTCCATGAAAGGTCCTTTAATCCAGGCCCCAACAT
Source organism: Leptocoma aspasia (assembly GCA_013399835.1). Lineage (NCBI taxonomy): Eukaryota > Metazoa > Chordata > Aves > Passeriformes > Nectariniidae > Leptocoma > Leptocoma aspasia. The sequence goes on from VXAX01008062.1 coordinate 39,558, forward strand.
GCAGACTAAGTTTTTGTAAAGCTGTTTATCTGTATGACTGCATCTGCAAGTGTGTGTGTATGTGTAAATGAGTGACTATGGCCTCAGAAACAATAAAAAGGCACTACTACATTCAGAAAAACACAGAAAACTTTCTCTGAAGCCACAGAGAGGGAGAGAAACAATCTTTTTTTTTTTTACAAGTGCAAAAATATTTATGCCATAGTATAAGTATTATAAAACAGTCTAGTATATCTCTAATATTTTGTAAAAAAGCCCATTGAATTAAATAAAGCTAATTTCTGACTAACAGTTAGTAGTAAAATAAGATGTGCATTCTGGGTGCTGGAAAAGGACATCAAGCACATTTGGAAAATCTAGGAGCAAGAAACAAGCCATTATGATTTTTTCTAAGCTTCCCCGAGTCTCTAAGAGCCAGTGATTTTACTGAAATATGTATATTAGATGATGGTCTTATGAAGGAATACAAATTGTGATTTTATGAAAAAGAGGACCATCCTGATGAATATCAGGAGCAGGTGGGCTGACTCTGGTGTGATATCCCAGATCAGTGCCAGTGGCACATATAATTTAAAATTATAATTTTCCCCAAACACTGGCCCTCTTTTCAATTGTGCCTAAATATGTATTTACCTTGACATAGTTTGCCATTTGCATCTCATCTCAGAGGCACAATTTACAAAGTATGATCAACAGTGAAAAATTTTCCTGAGTACTGAGAAAAGCAATTTCGGTATATAAATTGTAAGTCCATCATTCCCCAGAAGAGAAATATTTGCCCTACACATGTTTGAGAAGTGTTGAGACATCTTACTTATGCACAGCGTTAAACAAAACATATACAGATCTGCAGGTTGGTTGTGGTTTTGCCTTTGTGGTTTGGGAAGCTGAATGGAGACAAGAATCTCACTGAGACAGTTTATGACAAAAATGTGCCCAGCAGAGCCAAACTCCTTCATTACTTGCCACATTGACAAGATTTCAGGCACATAAAACTCTGTCAGAAGAATACCTTCCACAGCATCTAGTTCTGATGGGGATATCACTATCCACCTCCTTGCAAGCATATCAAGGTTGGTACAAATACCCCAACCCATGGCAAGGGAGAAGCCAGGCCTGCCAGTGGATGTGGAAGAGCCAAATTCTGGAGCAGATGAGGATGTTACAAAAAAAGCATGGATGAAGCTCTCTCTGAAGCAGCAGACCAAAGTTCTTATCATTCATGTGGAGTTTAGGAATATTGTGAACGTGATAATCTGCCTAACTACAGAGACTCAAGGTGCCCTTTCCAAAGTGTCGTCCTGGACTACAGGCACATTCCAGAGACTGTATTTTCTGCTCTCCTATGAAAGACAGGCTTACTAGCAGCTCCCAGGTAGAAATGCATCTCGTACAAAATGAATATGAGGGGAAGGACTGCAGTTCAGTGAAGAACCCTCTTTTTATAGTGGTTAAATTCAAGGGCAGTAATTGTGGTCCTACTGCTACTAAGCTACTTGGGATACACCAGACCAATTCTAAGGAGTGGCACTATTACATGGCTAAGGGGAAAACTGGTGTCTGTGACTATAACATAGGTATTTTTTTTAAGATAGTTTGGAAAATATGTGCATGACTTTCTTTACCAGAATGAAAATCAGTGTCTATCTGGAGAACTGCTATGTTTATCAACCTTCTGGGCTGAGAGTTACCCATGTATTTTCACAATTTCCCTAGAGGAATCTACTAGCTAAAGATGAAAATACTTTTTACTTTTCTTCCGAAATGGCTACTGGGTCTGCTGGAGCTGATCTCCAGAACATTTTTGCATAAGTACAGGTAATTCTGTTTTTCTCCCAGAGGCCCTTGCTGAGGCTGAGTTGACATCCTGGTTATGTATCAAATGAAATAATTAGCCCATATGCAGTTCTGTTCAACAGTTTGATCTATCTTGGAAAGCAACCTTGGAATGTTTTTATTTCCTGACACAATAACACCATATGATGGTAGAGAAAGGTTTATTGTTATAATGCAAAATCTTACTGGACTTTGACCAAACAGCAAAACATTATAACAAATAAAAATTACAGGCAATTAAAATGAAATCCTAGCATTATCACAAAGATCGCTCAGCATCAATGGTTTGTGTGAAAACAGAAGACTGTTTCTAGGGTTTGAACACGATCCTGCAAGATGCTGTGGACATCTTCCAAGATGCTAGACTCCTCCTGTCCACACTGAAGAAGATCAACACCTTGCATAATGGCATCTGCATGTAGTAAACACTAACATAGCCAGCTACAGCAGAGCTTACAAACACAAATGTTTTGAAAGGTAACAAAGCATGGCCATGAATCAGAAGCCATTTCTGTGTCACTGGTTTCCGAAAACCCAGCAAGGGTTTGAACAAGCTCCAACTAGAAACCCTATTATCAAAAAAAAGAAAACGCAAAACAAAACAAAAAAAAGAAACAAACCTGCTTTCATTTTTGAGCTGGGCACTTTTGCTGTCCTGCTTGCATAAGGCAAACCCTAAAGTAAGGGTGGAAGGGAGAGAAGGATTCACGGGGGGAGCATAAGTCAGAAAAGGATCAGAGAAGTTGTGATCATATTTAAAAGACTTTCAAGAACTGCACAAGTCCCCTTGAGTATGCAACTTTGCACTTTATTTAATTTTACAAAATGCTTATCTTTCAATGAAGGGAGAGACTTAGTGACACAATTTATTTTCAAATTAATGGCAAATAAAGACTTCCTACTTCAGTGTACTGAATTTGATTACACAGCTCTAACCTCTTTCTCATAAAAATCACTGCCATTGAGAAGTCAAAAAAGAAAAGGGATTTCTAAGAAAGAGTACAATTCTAAATATCATGCCACTGAAAAATTTTAAATAACTTAGACAGTCATCCAAAATGCTGTTTATGCACTGTGTGATGCAGATATACTTGTTTTACTGACTATTTAATGTCACTGTAATCAGCAGTAAAACATAAAATTATGGCACAGGAGCTGAAGAAAAAAAAAGGGTTTCTATCATTTTTATCACCCTGATTTACATATTTATGTAAATATTTGGAGTTTCTGCACAGAAAATATAGAAGTGGACAGATAAAGGAAAAAAGAGCAGTGCTATTGATACATCTTGACTATCACACCTGTGTAACCTGCTATTAAGATCTGACCTGTTCATGCACATTAGAAATACAAATACATGAGAGGTTTCCATGGTAAGGCCCAAATGAAGTAAACTTCCTTCAAGATGTTATTTGAATTTAATGGCTTGTCCATGAAGTGAACAAAACATCATTAAAAAAGAAATTTTAATGATGTACAATGAATCAAGAAAATGTATGATGTGACAAAGGACTCTTTAATCTTAACAGGCTCCTGCCTATATTTTTTGTGACACTTTGTAGAAAAGCTGAGCTCATCATGCTACTTTTCCAGTAACATAATGATGTAGAATTTTAACTGGAACAATCAATTTTGATTGCTGCTCCCCACTGCTTCATACTGGAGGGGGAAATGTGTTTTGGTGGTGCAAATTACTTTGCACTCTTTCCTTCTGCTTTGCAGAGTGATCTGTATCTCTTCTTTCATGCTGAAAAGGAGTTCATCCTGCTTTTATTGGTTCAGGTGTAAATCTGTATTTCCCCAAAACAATTGAAAAAGTAGAATTTGGCCTGACTTGGGAAGACAAATATCTTTCTCTTCTAATGCCAGTGTTAGATATTCTCACTAGCTTGTCTTAATACTAGACTCTGATGCTATCTCTAAAGTGGAACGAAAATGTTTTTTTCTTTCCCCTGTGCACTATGCCACATCAATTTCCATAGCGCAATTTTTTTTTTTTTTGTACTATGGAGGAGCGTAATTCAAACCCACTCAGACTTCTGACTTCGCTGTAAATTAATCTTGCCAGTGCATGTCTGGCACTTGGAACTAAGCCGTATCTTCCACTTCTTTGGTAGCCTGAATGACATCAAAATGCTACTCATGCTGTGCACTGCTGTTTTTTCTAGTTTATGATGAGATAAAGAAGACCAGAAGAAAAGGTAAAATACTAGAAAGACACTCTGTGGTGTTTTTGTAGCTTGTTGCTATCCTCTGCCAACTCAAAAATCCATCTAAAAGAGCTCTTACCTGTCATGGACTCTGAGGATGGGTGACAAGAAAATCTATGTGTCTTGGCTGATATGACAGCTTAAAACTCTAGCCCTTTTAAAATATGAGCACTCTTATGGATATAATAGAACTGATTTTCCTCTCAGTTACCTGCGTATAAATCAGGATCACCTCTTTGAAATTGTACCAGCTTAAAGCAGAATCAGGCCCAATTCCATATACGCTGATCTGGTGAAAAAAGTGTCTTCAGCAGTTACAGTTCCAAGTATTAAATATTGTAGGTTAGATAGAGAACAAAAAAAAAAGCTCCAGAAAAAGGTGGAATCTGATTTATCTTACTTCCAGGACTCTTGAGCCATATGATCTTCAACAATATACCCATTTCAGAGTCAAAACAGTGCTAGTGTGGTCATGCCAGGAAACTGCTTTCAGTTTTAGTGTATTTTGAGGGCAAAACCTGGCTTCCATCTCTCTGCTAGCCCAAAGCAACATGGCAACTCAGGGAGCTTGTACCAGCACAGGTAAACCCTTTGTGAGCACACTAATGCAGAGACAACTCCAAAATTCCCCCAACACAGACCGTGGAGAGACTGTGGTCAGACAGAGGGAAAATCTATGTGTTCCTATGCCCTAGGGAAACTCAGGAGCCACCAAATCTCCTTCAGGAAGCCCAGACTACCATCAGCATTTTCATCTTCACTGTTTTAACCGTGAAGACGAAAAATAGTTTTCAGGATACCAGCAAAAGTAAACAAGGACTGGGAAAATTAAAGGGCTGCTTAAAATTACCTTTACACAGATGTAATATCTAAATTCTGCTAAGCATTTCCTTGTACTAATTTGGGACCTGTTCTACAGTATTCCTAGAAGATAGCTGTTCTAGGGATGGTATTTTCAAGAATTTAATTGCAGCCCATTTAGTTTCAAGGCATCCACAATAAGTAAGAGGAAATATATGTTGCTAACAAAAAGCCCAAAACATTTGTTGTGGGGCTGTGGGAAGAGAAAAGATAAAGATGTCAAGGTTGACATGGGCATTTTTCTTCTTTTTAATGCTTCTCAAGAAAGTTTCTCCTATGGTGAACTTTTTAGAGGAAAAGCAGGTTCGCTGCTGCAGAACAAATTAAAATTGCTATTTATTTGTGCTCCCTTTTTATACAGATACAAATAACTATGAATGATGAGTCAAATGTCAGGCGTGACGCTTGGAGCTATGGCTCTGCATTAATCTTCAACTTGGAAATTTTTTTCCCCTTCTTCCTTCAAATCTGTTTCATCTGAAGGGTTACCCCCTCAGCTGCTCAAGTGCGAGATCAGTTACCCAGTTTCAACTTCTCCGTAATCCCTCTATTTAAAGGTGAGATAATCAGCTTTTGTCTGGTTGACTTGGATCTAAGACAATCTCCGGACTAAAGACAAAGAAGAGCCTACATGAAGAGAATGCAGAGTCTCTGCTTGCCTGCAGAGAGAGGAGGTGGCCTTTTATGCTCTTTCCAACACTGCAAATTCTCATGCCCTGCAAACCCCAGCAGTATAACTTAGAGCATTACCCACAGACAAATGTTCCTGTTAGTAAGTGAATATTATTTGGATAGCAGGCTCAGGAACGTGCCAGAATATTTGGCATGGGTGATCATCCCAAGAGGGAAAGAATAAACTCTTTGTTAATCAAGTGATGGCACAGTCTTGATGCTTGGGAAGCTACCTTCCAATTTCTGTTGATTGTCCCTTTCCTTTGATAATTGTGTGTATTGTGGAAGAGAGACAGACCAACCTTCTTTCCTTCTTTTTCTTCCTTCTTTCCACACCTCTCTCCACACCTCCTCCCACACACCTCTTCCACCTGAATTTAAAACCATGAAAAATCACTGGACAGAAAAATGGTGAGAGCAAAGTGGGCCATACACACAGAGGTCATGGAGCCATCCAGGCTACCTCAGCAGCCTGTATCAAGATGCCTGAACAGTGGCTTGACATTTCCCCAGGAAAATGTATTCCTGTATCACTTCTGTTTGGATGTCCTGTCAGAAGAGGTCCACAGAATTGCACAACAGACACAGAGTTTGGGCTTCTCCCCACTACGAACTGAGATTCCTCAGGAGCTAAATTTCAGCCAGAGATTCTGGGCCACAGGAAAGAAAAAAAATACAGGATATTGGAAAAAATCCCCACAAGGTGACGAGTGTCTTCAGAGACTGGCTAAATAAACAGTTTTGTTATTTACAAACATGTTTCACTCTGCAGTTCTATTTCATGCTTTTGATATTTCAGGGTTTGAGGTCTATCTGGGAGTAAACAAACACTGCAGCATCAAAATTTCAGCAAGACAGCAATTCCCATTTTAGGACTAGGTTAGGGAAAGGGTCTAAAGGAAGAATGCTTCTGTGCAGTCTGTTTCTCTAGGAAACTGGTGGCACAAATGCTTAGGGAACAAATAACTCTGTTCAAGCCCCTGGAGTAGAGTACCAGGTTCTGGCTGGGTCCTGTAGAAGTTGTCATACAATAAATACCCTTGCTCTTCACAACATAAAATAGGTCATAACTCTGTAGCTATGAGAGGCTAAGGGAAAATGCATCTGGAATTGCCAAAGAACTGGTAAGTGTTGCTAAACACATGCTAATGAGCTCACTGAATAAGGCAATATAGGTCAGATCCGATCCTGTGTGCAAGCCTCTAGAGGCTCACCTGTAAGTGGACAGTATCAGGAAGAAATTCAATGGACTCTGAAAAAGAGAGGCAGAAGAACAGTCCAATGTTTCTCCATCCCAGTGTAGGGACTTGCTGTGGATCAGATGTGGGAGCATGGAGCTGGTAGGGAGGTACATAAGAAGGGATTGCTTCAAAGGGGTGGGTCAGAGGGATGTGCCACACCCCCATTCATTGCAGTCTTATGATTTCACTATTACAGATTCAAACTTGGCATATGCAAAAGTTAAAGTTCCCATGGCAACAGTTACTTCTACCACAATTCATGCCTTGTATACTTATACACATTTAGCGTCAAAGAGGAATATATTACATGACACATTTAACAACATAAAATAGAAAAGAAAATACTCCAGCTGTGGAATGAAAGCAAGTTAAAGATTGCTAGAGAAACCTTGATTTTTGCACTGCTTGACCTTTTCAATTTTAGCTGTAAAACTTTATGGTTACATTAACAAAGATTTGTACTTATTATCTGTTCACCTCATCCCACAAATGGTAAGAGCATTGTCCAAGCAGAAGAAATGTTCTGTTCCCTAGATACAAACTCAGTGCTTATTCTTACTTTCCACTGGTCAGATGAGCTTCATTTGTAGTCTTGCTAGGACAGAAATTAACAAATACACTAAGAGAAAAAGAATGGTGAAAAATTCAGCCATGTGATATCAGTTCAGGCAGCTGTTTGCTGTAGCTACTTTGTAGTTCCCTGATCTCTGAGAAAGATAAGCAGAATTGAAGTTATATGGGTTTAGTATCCTAGTCTTGATGCAGAAATTGTATGTGAGGGGAAGGTGTTGGCCTTTCACCATACATATAGGAATGGACTTAACAGCTCAACCCAAAATTCAGCTCTTCCAGCATCATATTATCAACAGTAATTGATAACAGGTAGCTATGGAAGACTGTACAAATAAGGAGAAGATAGAAAGAGACTTCACAGGAGTTTCTTTCAGCCTAAAGCAATTTTGGGAACATCATGAAACAGATTTAGTTTGGGTTTTTTTTAATCTCTTCCTACTCTAAACCTGTCAACTGATTAATTCATTTTATGCAAAATGCATCAGAAATAATAATGGGCTGAATTTAGCCCTGAAAGAAAGAAGTGGGTATCATTCTACCCATTTCAATGGAAGTACTTCAGGGACAATATTGTGCTACTTGACCTAATTTTTTCCTGGTATCCTTGCAAATGCAAGCAATTTCAGTGAATCAGTACAAAAAGAGGATAAGTAAAAGAATAGGTTGGATGTTCTGGGCTTTCTGTCTCCATGCACTTGTGTCCTTGTTGACAGCTGCTCACCATCACTATATACCACTGTCAGATCAAATTGGCATTGCCTTGCACATTAACTCCACGTTTCAGTGGTGTAACCTGTCATTTCACTGTTCACGTGAATTGATGTGAACTGATTTGTTCTAACCAGAGCTTGGAGTAATTTGATGGCAGGGCCTGTTATTCCACAAAACACGAGGCAGTGCCAAACAGTGCAAGCAGACAATCTAATTAAATTCCTCAATTCCACTAACTTCACTGTCATGGTAAGAGTGGGAAAGTAGATCACTACAGCTATTCTGACAGCGTTGTACCGTGGTTTCTTGGAAGTTTCACTAATTTCACATCTGGAAATCATTATTTTCCCATACAGGAGTTTTCCCTGGTAGATTACACAATGGACATAGGCAGAACCTGCCACATACTTGCCATATACCCTACAGCCTCCCCTGCTGCCCAAGATGTGCAATACATATGAAGATATGGGAGTGTATATGTATGCAAGCTAACCAAACCATACAAAGGCTTATTTACCCATTCTTTACTCATGGCTCCACTGAAAGTGATAGATAGGTATTTCTCATACAAGAGACTTGCTGTTAGGCTGTTATGTTACTTGGAAGTAAAATTACACAACCACACTAACTACCAAGCCCCAAAACAGCCGTTATGCAAGCAAAAGGCTTAGAAATACAACCCTAAGTATCATCAATGCACTTTGTGAATAGATTCATAGTTCAGAGTTACAATCATTGTATGCAACAGTTATAGTGCAGGTTATTTGAAAGATAAGTTTTAAAACAGCATCTCATTTAATGGGACCATAACATCTCTAAAGGAGAAATGTTGCAGTTATTTAAGACCAAAAAAAAGAACATAGATGTGTACCTGCCAATACAAAGGTTGTTTTTGCCCTAAGGTTCTCACGGGTTAGGGATTCAGAGTGTCTGAAAAGGCTCGCTAATTAAAGTAGAAAAAATAACTTTTACCTGTGACCACTTAGCTATAGCAGAGGGCCAGTGGAGCCACAACCAACATCAAAGAAGGCTTCAGGCATCTGCTCATACAGAGTAACATTAGATCATTTCAGAAGGCTGCAAGTATCGTCTCTGCTCTTTACTGTTCCTCAGTACAAACTTTTAAACTCTTGATCTCACATGCATTCCACCTGTGTGTCCTCTCTCTACCCTTTGGTGATTGGTCAGTGCCCCTCAGCACTCCATGTCTCATCACCAGCAGTACCAGTCCCCTGTCTTACACAGCTGTAGCCCATTAGGGATGAGGCTTGGCCACAGCCCCACTCCCAATTACCACAAGCTGGATGCCTACAACACTTAGCTTTTGACAATCAATTATCTCCATATATCTGCAGTAAAAAATTACCTATATTTCTCAGATAGCCAAATTGAACATATAGAGAGCTTTGATTCATACAAGAGAGTAATAAAACTGCTTAAGTGTAACAATTTGTGAAATTCTGATGTTTCAATGATAAAAAGTTGCTTCTTGCTGTACTATCATATTTCTGACATCTTGGTCTATAGATTGGCAAATAATTTCTTTTCTCCCATCCTCAGTCAACAAGTATCTTTGCTGGTGGTGGGTCAATATTAGCATTTAATTTGCTTGACATACACAAGAGGAATATCTGCCAGCTCTGTCAAGTCTGAGGCATACACAATATATTCCCTGATGCCTGCCATTACTGCAGTTTCTAACCTAAGAAAGAAAGTTTCTTCCTTTCTCTTCAAGCCTGCTCACAAACCCACAATATCTCAACAACACAAGCCTAGCAATGGTCTCCTGGTCATAAAGGCTTATGCACCAACCTGTTCAGTCTGTACTCAAATTAAACTGTATTCCTGATCAAAGAAAACGGCTGAAAGCTAGAAAGTTGGAACATAGCCTGGCTTCATTCCCATTCCTGTATCAAATCTAATTTAGAACAGCATGGGTCCCAGCAGGGCCTCTGTGGGATTCAATCTGTCCCCATTTCTCCACTTTGTAAGCATGGCAGTTTATCCTTAATCTTTGTTAATTTTCTTTTAGTCATGTATTAAACCATATAAGGGGACCTCCATATTATCCCGTGACTGTTTAATTCCTTTAAGGACCTTTGGTGATGTGAATCACTTTGTGAAAACCCAGGTCCACTGTATATCAGGCAGCAGGCCCTTAGTCTGATTCTCATTAACTCTCCCGAAGGATGATAATGGATTTGTGAGGCATGTTTGCTCTCTACAAAATGATGTGTTTACCAATTCTATTTTCTATGATCTCTACCAATTTGTCTGGTACAGAAATCAATTTTACTGGTCAGTAGTTTTTCTGTTCTGCTCCTTAAACTTTTTTTTTTTAATAGCATCACATTTGCGACTTTTTATTTCTCTGCTTTCAAGAGTGATTTCAGAAATTAGTAGTTTAGCAGTCTCATATTTTAGCTTCTTTAGAATGCTTGGTTTAATGCTACCTGGTCCTTGAGATTTGCTACTGCTCATTTTATTGAATTGCTCTGAAAATCTCCTCTGTTGACAGTTCGATTTCTGAATGCTCTTCAGGCTTGAACCTGTAAAGAATGGCTCAGGTGTGGAAACCTTCACGACCTCTTTGGAAGAGAACATTGATGCAAATAATTCATTTAGCTTTCTCACCACAGCACTGCTTCCTGGAGTATCCTATTTGCACCTTAATCATCTCTCAGCCCATTGACTTTCCAAAAGGCTTCCTGTTTCTGAGAAATTTCTTATTAGTCACTTTTATGCCTGTACGAAGTTGCTCTAAGTCTTTTTTTTGCTTGCCTCATTAGAGTTCTATGTTCAACAGGATGAGTTTAACTTGTCTTTTATTTTCCTCGTTTGGACAGGATTTTCACATTTAAATGGATGAGTATTTTACTTCTAATAGCCTTCTCTATTCTGTTGTTTTAACATTCTGCCTTTTAAGCATTTAATTATTTTCCTCTGTCCTCTTAACTATTTCTCTTCACTTTCACGTTGTTTTCCATTTTCATAGCTTTAACATGATCATCATTAACTTTTTTCACATTTTTGGTACTGCTCAGATGATAAAAATACTTAAAGGTTGACCTAGCACCCATTCACTGATATGAGAGGTTTTTTTCCAGCTTTTGGGGTTTTGGGTTAGTTGCTCCAACAACTAGCTATTTATTGATTCTTGGATTTGTACCTCAAACTCCAGGGACATTTCTACTACTGGAAGTGGACTAAGATTTGAAATTTGCTGTGTTGGAATTTTTCTTGCAAATAAAAATTGTTTTCCTGTGTCTTTGACAAGCCAGTTGCAAAAAAATAAATAACAATAATAATAATAATAAGTTAAAATATTTATGTCACTGTAAATCAGAACTTGCAAATCTACATAATTAGGACAAGACACAAGAACAGTGGTGATTACCCAATATGTGGAAAATTGATAGCCCTCATATCCTTAATCATCTACAATTACCTATGATGAGCAACAAATGAAGCAGACTAAATCTTGAAGGTAAGTCAGGCACTCTTAATAAGCCAATGCATTTAATGAATTCCCTTGTTTATCTCCTAGGTCCAGAAAGGGCTGTGAGGTTCATAATGAGCTCTATAGTAGTAAAGTGCTTTATCACCTGAACTGGCCAAATTTTATCTGGCTTAGCTCATCTCCTGTTGCTTGGGGATGATGTCTGCAAATTGGTGCCTGCCAGGAGGAAGGAGGTGGCCAGCACTGCTTCTGTCCGGAGGTCCTTCCTCTAAGTGCGGAGCCTGGGACAGAAGACACACAGCCTCTCCTCCCCAGCATGTGACTGGCCACATCCTCCTGCACCATGCTGACTTCCCTCTTCATCCTGGGCTGAAAGGCTGAGCTTTGGATGCATCTCCATATTTCTCAGCTATTCAGATGCAAGTAAATGCAAACATGCTCAAGGGCAGCTGCTTATCTCGAACCTTCATAGCCAGACCAGTTCATAACCCACAGGACCCCTGCTAGCAGCAGCTGGGGAAGGAAGTTTTCACAAAATACTCAGGACCGCTTCTCATTGTGCTGCCTTCAAAGGCCACTTTGAACTCTGCAAGTATTAGCAGTGTTCCCACTGACTTAGCCATCATGGTGTTACCACAAGGGCCTCCAGGCCCTTCAAGATGCCCTGAAAGGACTAGGTCTGACATGCTTTTCTGTAGCTCTGGCTGGTTCAGAGAAAGGTGATGCACTTTTCCAGAGTTGAGAGATCTGATTCATAGATTTTTAAGACCAGAAGAAAACAGAATGTTCATCTGTCACCCTCAAATGCTATCCCTCTTAGCACCAGGCATAGATATGACCCAGATATTGAAGCTTATTAAGTTGAGTTTATCCAGCTTATTATTTATTTTCATATCTGCTTCTCTACCAAGGGCAGAAATTCTCAAGTAAAAACTGTTTTTTCATTTCATATTGCCTTATCAATATGTTTCATTTTGGGGTGACAGGAAAGGTAACTCAGATTCTTGTATTTATAAATATTCATAGAGGTGAGAGGATTGAGCAGTTAGAGTATTGTTTGAAAGAAAATTTAGATCCCCTTTTCAAACACCATCATGGTGATAGAAAATCATTATTTTCCCTGTAATAATCTACTTTAAAAACATCCTCTTTGCATTACTTCCAGCTATCAGAATCAGCCAGCAAAGTATAGCCTGAATTCTGATAAAGGGCAATTGCAGTAAATGGAGAAACAAGCATAAATTATATCACCAGTGAGCACAAGAAAGAATTGCAGAGATAAAGGAAGGTGAATCATTTATTTCACCTTACATTCTACTGGTAATAAAATAAAAACAATGAATTATAAATAATCATTTTTATAAAGAACAAATAATTTCTATGCCTTGTCCTTCCATCCTCACAGAAAGTTCCCACCAGCCAGGAGCAGCAGCTGAGTTCACACCATTTCATCCTCTGGACATATGACTGAATCTATCTCATGTGACTTCAAATCCCATTCAATTCCTAAAGTTCAGCTGTGTGTATCAGGAAAACCCCACCCTCTATGCAAGCAGTCTCATTTGAGGCTATTGAACTCTCTTCACAAACAAGGATCTGTACAATCATGTTGTCAGTGGGTAAGCCACTGAGCAAGCCAGTATGGACAGCAGGGAAGTCATTGCCCTCCCCAGACCACAGGTGAGGCTGCAGTTCCTGTATTTGCATCCATGCTTCCATGGTTTTGCACTTTCCATTGACAGAAAACATCTTTCATCAGAAAACGTCTTTCATCACCACTGCACAAATTTTGCAAATCTTGAGCAAGCATTTTTAAAAGGGAGGGCTGGTGCATCTCTGTTTCCATGGGCATGTTCATGCAGCCAAGAGTCACAATGTCAGCAGGCATGGACATACTTGTACTAGAACTGAGGAAACCAGCTTGAGCAGTGGCAGCTGCACACTGTGCCACTCGCACACTGTGGCACTGCGAGTTTGGGATAAATTGGACAGATCTGCCTAGAAATGGCAAGTACATGCAGGGGTAGCTGCTATGCACTAAGGACCATATGCAGAGCATCCTTCCAGTGGCACCCAGGCTAACCCCACCAGGAGTGTCTCTGCCCTTGCTGCAATGACACTTCTGATTTCAGCGTGGGTGTTTTCTGCTGCTAGACACATCAGTATGTTGAGACTGTTTTGTGCTGCTCTGGAAACATGATGCAAAAGTAAATAAACATTTACCAGTCAGTTTAAATAGGTAGTAATGGCCAGTAATTATGTGAGTCAAATAAAATAACTGGTATTTGAATGATTGACCTTTAATTTCTATAACTCAGAGATCATCCCTTTGCTACAATGTTCAAGCATCAGTTGCTGTCACATGGCTAAACTTGCTTTATTTTTTAGCAAAGTTTATTATCATCTCTGAATTTTAACACTATGATACAGGGCTGATGAGTGGGTGCTTTAGAGTGATTTCTTTTTTCTGGTTTTCTTTCCAATTTTCCCAGGAGTCTGGTGTCTAGGAGAAGTTGTTTTATGAAAGAAGAGCAAATGTTACCATTAAAATAATATAAAATATTAACATTAAATAAAAACATCTATAAGCTGTTTCACGGAACTTGTGGACTTATTTAAGCCACTGTGACTGTCAGCAACTAAAACTGCAGCTATTTTGCAGACCTGAAATTCCTGCTGAGTAACAATTTACATCAACAAATTAATTTTATTTCAGAGTCATTAACAAGCTTATCTATTAATTTATGTGTTCATTTAAAAACTACTAAATAGAAGAGCATTCCTGAATAAATTCTAATCTTACTCTGGGGGTAAGTTGTCATTCAATAATATTTATTATAAAAATACCACAAAAACTCCCACATTGTTTAAGGAAATAAACCCCAGACATTAGACTGATTATAGACAGGCTATTGACAGCCAGAACTAAGGCTGTTTTTGCATTTGTGTCACCTGCATCAGCATTAAGTGCCTTCAGTTATACCAGGTGGGCTGCCTTTGATTAGATAGAGGCCCAGCTCTTTGCCCAGTGGAGCTTTTGAACAGGATTGCAATGCCAGTGGTAGTGACATAATTCTAAGGTCAGATGCTTCATCCCCTGGGAACTCTAGTAAGGCTCCCCCACAATGTAATGCTCTATTCCCCTCCATACATTATAAACAGTTATTCAAGGGGTAGCACATCTTATTTTTCATGCTTTCTAGCTTTCCTAGATTTAGGTATTCACAGTATGAATGGTCAAGCTTCTGTCAACTTCAGGAGCCCAATGAGCACCGTAAAATATGAAGGACAGAGAAATACCAGAAATCTGCAGTTTTGGCTGCTTTTTCAATTGCTGTGATTCACATGCACTTCCACACCTCAAAAGCAGAAGCATCTAAAAGGTGGGAGAGTAGATCTTCAGGGGAAAAAGAATATAAGCCTTGGTTTAGCTCTCTCTGTGAATACAAATTTCATCTCCATGCACATAAACAGTAGAAAAGACTTTATTTTGAGAGCTAGTTTAACAACTGGAAGAATGCTCCTTCAAAGACTGAGCTATTACAAGGAGATACATGACCTTAAAATTTAGACAATTCAGAAAAAGTATCTTTCCACTTAATGAACAGCTGGTTGAATGCAGAGAAATATAGTCATTTTTCTTGGAGATGGATTTATAACTACTAATATTTTCATGCTAGCAGTATCTTCAAGCAAATGTGATGTGTTTTATGATGTATCATTGTTTTATATACACATTTCATTCTTGTTATTCCTTGAAAAGGAAAAAAAAACCCACAGCAAATAAGAACAAAAAATGTGGAGTGTAAAAATATTGGATTTATCTGAAATCCTAGTAATAATACGTCAGAAGATTAAAATTTAAAAAAAAAAAGCCTTAAAATGTAAACCTCTATTCAGCAAAGACACTAACTGAATGTCATAAACTGTCTGAAAGCAGAACACTGAAATTGCATCCAGTCATTAAGTGCCATACTTACATCTTTTGGGCAAATATAAAGCTCTCTCAAATACCACAAAAAATGGAAATATAATGGCCTCACCATATAAAATAAAACCCCAGGGTAAGATAAAACATATTTCAATGACTGCAATTAATTGCAAAGTAGAATAAATCACTATTCAAATAATTTATCTGCTTTAAATATAATTTTTAAAAAGCCATTAACATGCCAACACGAAACTGGAGGCTTGGCAACTTTATGACACTAAACAGGACTGCAGTGGTGTGATTCTCACTTCATTTATGACAATGAAAAACCTTCCATTAATTTCAGCTAGTGAGAACAGAAGTCTCAATATTTTTTTATTTAATAAAATGTATTTTTCTTCTGCAATGCAAAAAAAAATTAAAAACTCTAAGAAGTCTGAATATACCGACATTTGGGCTGGTTTACATATGCTTTACATACTTACAGAAATGAGCAGAATAATTTATTATATCAGGCTTGCATTGTCAAATAACTCTTGCACTGCAGAATCCCCTTATGTTCATCTTTTCCTCTGATCAAAAACCCTTGTGTTCTTGGGTGGTTTGAGCCTGTAAAGCTAATATAAAAAGAGATATGACTTAGGAGAAGCTATTTTGTATGTTAGTTTATCAAGTTCTATCTTTACAACAAGTGGAAAGCAATCTAAAGTCAAGGGCAGTGGCTATTTCTTATGCTTATATAATTTTTGTTCTGAAAATGTTGTGCATGACAGATGTAGGATTTATGGTGAGGGCAACATCCAAATGAAGGAGGAGAAGAAGTGGGCACCCAGTGTCTGAACTATTGGTGCTTGATGGGTGGACAGAGGGGCAACCTTCTGCTCTGCACTTCAGCAACAGCGCTGGAAAGCCCAGGGCCCATGGTGGGAGAGAACCAACAGCTCCATTCCCACTGGCGGACAGAGCCACAGGCAACCTGAGAGACCAGACAGGACAGCATTTCTGTCCTGAGCAAAAGGCAGGGAGTGGTTACTGGCTCTAAAACACAAGGAGTCCCACCTCTTGCCCAAAAACTCTGCCCATTCACTGTGAGCTGGCACATTGGAATGAAAGCAGAAACATTCCACTTTACTGTACTGTCTCCATAAACAGGGCCTGGCTCACCATAGGCTTCCTAGGGTTCATCCTGCCACTCTGTGCATGGAGGTGCTCACTGAGATGAAGGAGACACAGCCTGCTTTTCCCTTCCCTCTCCTGCTTACCACCATTTCCAAAGTACACCATCAATGGCTCCTTGCTTAGTCCTGCACCATCCCCCTGCTCTAACTCAACCTCTCTGCAGGAGAAAGGGCTAGCAAGGATCTCCTGGGGGACAGCCAGTGAACAGAAAGGGAGGAGGAGATGCTATTTGGCAGATAGGAGTGAGGGAAGGGGCGCTTCATGAATTATTATTGTCTCCTGAACCGAGTTTAATTTAGCCCCTAGGACCATAAGCTGCTTTTGAGCTACTGCTAGGCAGTGCTCTCTGCTTGTACGTGTCAAACACATGGCCCCTTCCCAACAAGGGCCCCAGGCAGAGGTTTCTGAGACAGTTGGAATGAGCTAGTGTTGAGGAGCTATGGTATGCCAACAGATGGGCTGGGATGAACATCTTATGTCAGAGATTGCTCTCCAGAGGCTATTTCTAGCCTCTTCAGGCATTTTGTGTTGCTGGAGGGCAATGGAGCTACAACATAACACAGAATTAGGGCTGCTAGTTCTGAATGAGGAAGGTGTTTCCAGCATTTGTGAAGCAAGCGCAAGTCAGCAATCTCAGCATTGGAATGATAATTGTCTTGCAATTTGACTAATTACCAGGCGTGGCAATATAGGTGCGCTGTGACAGCATTTTTTAATGCATCCATTAGTGTGCAGCTATGCCACACAGCAACAAGGCTTCATCTGTTTCACAAACTTCTTAAAGCTTGTGAATAAAGTTAAGCACATCCCTCAGTTCCTTGCTGAGTCAGGGAGAGATTAGTTGCAGCATTAACTCAGCTCCACCAAGGTGCACCTTTATTCCTCAGAGAAAAATTGCAAGGCTGCCTCTTGCTTTTAGGTATTGCAGTCCCTATATGTAGAAAGACTTCAATGTACAACCTTTCCTCTTCACTAAAACAATAATAAAATAAAGTGTAACTGTATTAAGTGGCAACAATAAGAAAAATACACCTCTGGATGCTCAAAGATATGTAGACACCAAATTCTCATTGAAACTGTCTAGCTAAAAGCCACTCCTTCACTCCTTCACAGATAAGTTTCTGCACGGTCTTTGGTTACGTAAGTTATCACTGCTGCAAGAAAATTTTGCCCATGCTCAGCAGTTCATTAAGAGTATCTAAGCCTGTCAGACTTGACTGACTCGGCTGAAAAATTTTTAGGTATTTAAGCGCTCCCAGTTTTCTGGGTTCTTAAACCTTTTCCCTGCTCGAGGCAACTGCTTTTCAGCAGAGCCAAGGCCGGCGCTTTGCCTGCCTCACCCCAGCTAGGAAATGGCGCTTGTTGCGTCAGGAGAATGAACCTTTTAGCTGACGTTTTCAGCCCGGGGCGGAGCGGAGCGCAGCGCCCGGAGCCGAGCCAGGCGGGCGGGCTGATGGCAGCGAGCGCTGCCCGGCCGGGAGCCGCGAGAGGGCGCGGGGGGACGCGGGGCCCNGCACGGCAGCTCTCGGCGGTGGTTATGCAGCTAGTTACAGACTGGCAGACAGTTTTTGGCATTTATTGGTGCCCTGTGACACCGAAATTATCATAAGGTCAGAGAATTCATTGAACCCGAGCAGCACTTAAGCACTGTTAGACTCATTTGTGGCTATTCAGACCAAACAAGTTTTTCAGAGATAGGCTATTGGCTCCAGGTAAAAAATTAATGCAAAGAGCACAAAAAGAAAGCTAGGCTGTTTTAATAAGCTGTCTTGCTGCTGTAGCAGGGATGGGCAGGAGATAATTCCAAACAAGCAGCTTGCTGTGCCAGCTAAAGGAGTCCCTGGGAAGCTGATAAGAGATAATCAACAAGGAGACACCCGTGCTACCTTTTTCTCTGCTGGCTTTCCTCTCTTTCCACCTACTGTATCTTACTGATCTCAGAGCACAAGGCTGCAACAGCCACCTTTTTAATTTCGGTATCTTGAGGGAAGCATGACACCAAGTTGTTAATAATCTCACCTGTCTGTGCTAACACAACCATTGCCTTTTTCACTATCCCAGCAGCAGCAGGAAATCAGCAAGGACAACAAAAAAAACACACACAACAGCCTAATGTAGACCCAAGAAACATAAATCAGCTATTCCTGGAAGGTGATGTTGAAGCCCAGGATGTAAGAGGATCCCCTCTAGGTTGCAGGAGGAGTGACCCGGTCCTGGGAGACAGCCAGGATTACCCCTTCTGCCCTGCTACCGGGGCAAAGGGGACAGGGAGGAGGCGGAGGGAGGGACTCCAAGGGGAACAGGCAGTGGAGGATGAGATCCCTTTCCTCTGAGTCAAGGGACATGCACAGCTGTCAGTGCGAAGGTGGAGATAGGTAAATGACAGACTGGGTTCGCTCTCTTCCCAGAGCAACAGCAGCTGAGTCAAAACAAGCACAGCCAGAAACACGAAACCCTGAAACCCCGCCCCCGCACGCTCGCTCACATATATACACACATCATAATTCATGCTACATCAAAGCAGTGATTACCACAGCTTCCTGGCTGTCTATTTCTGTTTATTTATGGTGCATTACACATTTTAATGCTATTCTCATACAGCAGCTCAGCTGCCACTGTTCTGTATTTGGGTGGGGAAAAAAAAACAACAAATGGCTGTAACATACAGTATGTTGTCCCCTGGGAACAAAGGATAAAAAAATGCTCAGCATCTTCCAGGGAGCAGTGATTCAGAGTTATTAATAGAATGACTCCCCCTCCCCATTTCAGTCTTGCTCATGGCTACACACTTCAGCAAGGAATGGGAGGGGTGACAGTGGGTAGCAGAGAAGGGCTGGAGATGTTTCTGAAGTGACCTGTTAAGCCCAGCTGGCTTCAGAAGAGTTCTTATATCATCCTCTGTCTCTGTAATCATGTCTAGCTCTGGGCTGCTGCAAAGTAGTGGATGGAAGGGGGGGGTAAAGGTTTGACATCGGCCTGAGGAGAACCACCAAACTCATGTCCTGCTTGAAGCTTGGTTCGAGCTAATGGTAAGAGATCACCTACTAAAAACACTGCCTGCCACAAGGTCACAGCTCATTCCCTTGTCTCCCCATCCTCATAAGGTAAGAACGTGGGGACTTGACTTTATTAATTTATTTAAGGAAATGACAGTCAGCTCAGACTAAGTTGAATGTACAAGATTTATTTCTCCTTGCTGTCAACCTTACTATCATTTCCCCTTGAAGCCTGAGTTCTCATTACCATTACTCTCCTTGCAAAATGCAAGTCATTTTGTTTATGCCATGGGAAAAATATATAATCTCTTTAAGTGCATTGACAGTATCAACATAAAACAAATAATACTGAACAGGCAGCAAAAACAGAAGCCATTGTGCCAACAGTCCCTGCTGTGAAAGACACACAGACTGCCACTGTGCACCTCCTGCTGTACCCTAGTGTGTAGGAGTGACACTTCTAAAAGGCTCTTTTTACATCCCTTAATAATCCAGCCATCCTTGTGAGTTCACTGCAGGCACCATGCTATCAGCAGCGCTTTTGCTATAATAAACTACTCTTTTATACACCCAGTGACAATGTCCATGAAACATGCTGCAAATATCTCCAGGATCCCAAAGCCCTCACTGCACAGGGCAGGGGAAGTGAAGCTGTGCCCTTGATGCCAGTTTACCTTGGCCCTTAACTACAAAAAAGAAAGAAATACCATCTTTCCCATACTCTGTTCACAAACTTTTTTCTAAAGGGGACCTCAGCTCAGAACAAAGGGTTTGACAGTTTGTGAGGGGTCTCTGTCCAGAAGAAATAACACAAATAAAAAACTGTTCTTGATGGAAGAAAGCTGCAAGGGCTGCTGGATGGAGTCACACCTCAACCAGACAGCCAAGGCTGAAGGGCCCCATACCTCATCATGAACTTCTTGTCAACCAGTCCCTATTTGTAGAAACTATTTCAACAAGAAAGGATAGCCTGAAAGGGCCAAGCCTTGCATCACTCTTTTTTTTCAAGCTACTACAGTGACATATATGTTCCTAATTTCACAGAGTTGCTGAACTTCATTAGTTTATAAGCATCTATATGGCTACTTTTATACATGCATATATATATACACACACACACACAACGGCAAGGAAAGATTATATTACAAATGTTGACCTCATGCACAGATATAAAAGGAACTTCTACTCATGCTGGTAAGACTGCACTAGATTTACAGGGTAAGGAGTGACAAATTGTGACAAAGTGTCTGGAGTGACAAAGCGTCTGGATGGGATAACCTACAGAGTTAAGTTTCCTACACACTTGTCCTCTGCTCTACCTACATACTTCTGCCTCAACAAGTCCCCTTCCCATCCCTTCAAAGATGTGAAGGGCTTCCAAAGAAGAGAAGGAAAAAAGTCATCATATGGAAGTTTGTGTGACAGCACTAAGCAGGGGAACTCAACTGGAACTCAACAACAGAGCTCAAATGCCAGGGAGCCTGAAGGGAAAGTCACTATGGGGACTGGGGAGGGGAACACTGATGGCCATCTCTTGCCAAGTCTGCACTATACCTGAAGAGGGGAAGTAAAATAGATGGTGACCCCTGTGTGGAACAAGCCCCAGAAGAGGCACCTGATAAGAGCACATCTGAGCCTCGCAAATGCCCTCAAGGGGAGCTCTGGAGTGTGGGCAGGACAGGGTTTGCACTGGTCCTCGCCAGGACTGAGTTTCATGGGCCACTTAATCCCAGACGGCATGTGCTAGCTGAGGTGGGATGGTAACACAATCCACACGGAGGGATTTCATACCGAGAAAAAAATGTTGCTGCTATGCTATAGCATTTGTAATGGATATTTTTAGCCCCCAGGCTCATTGCATATGGGCAGCAGCCACAGCACTGAGGAGCACGTGGTAAGAGCTCCAAGGAAGCTGAGGCAACCAGGTCAGTAATGCAGGCCTTCAGCAACAAAATTAAACTTCTTAGGGCTGTGTTTCGCTGGAAGAGGACAACAGCTGAAAATATTTGGTGGCTATAGGTGCCTTTTGGCTCAGAAATTTAGTTGTAGACTAATTTTTTTTAATGTTCAATTTACTGTCTGCAGCTATAGTTCTCACATCACCAAAAGCTGTGGGACTGGTTAAGCTGTTGTTGTGTTTCTACAACTGACCTGCTCCCAACTCACCACAGAAATTAGAAGCATCTTAGGCAGCTCTTTTGCTATGCTGCCATGTCCTGCTGCTGCTGCAAATCAAATTAGAAAATGTTTATTTTGTCCTCCGCTTAAAGCTGAGGTGTATAAGAAATGGTTTTATCGTTTTTGTTCTGTTGACAAATCAGGAAAATGCTATTATGATTACAGTAAATTATTTTGAGTTTCTTCATGGAGTAATTCAGACTAAACTATTCAACCCAAAATGAAATGTATGTGTCATTCTCCAGATGTTTAGTTCTCTTGTTAAACTTTGTTTCCTTCTCGTTTATGTCACTTTTGAAATGAAAAATGCCATTTTGTCACAAAAGGTCCAAAAGTTTCATTTGGTAAATGTCAAAACAAAGCAATTTCATGGGCTATTTTTTTTTAAGAACTATTCCATTAAAGCCTGCTGAAACAAGAAGTTTCAAACTTTTTAAGATTGTTCCTTGTCATGACATTTTTGGGGTTTTTTTGACAGAAACTCCATTTCAGGAGAATTACATCTCCTAAGTACATTTCTAATCCTAAAGAGATTGTAAAACAAAGGGAAAGTAGAAGAACAAAATTAGAACATCAGTCCACTTTCACTCAGCTAAACTCTGGTCTTTTCTTGCCACATGAAAGGACCCCCTGAGAGCAAGAAATACGGATTAGTTGTCCTTGACAGATACTCTTCTTTTTAGAAGAAAGGCGAGTTCTGAAGAAGAAGGGAACATGCAAGGGCTGAATTGGCGAGGCTGGTCGTATTACTTTGTAGGACGATCCTGAAATCAGCAGGGAAGTGCTGCATCTAGAAATATTTCTGTCCTTTATCCCCATGACCGATTACACAGGCTTTGCAAAGTGCCAATAGCTGTGTAGGCAGTGGCACTCCTGTCACAGGGTAGGTGTCTCCATTTTCACAGAGATTTGTTTGCTGTATCAAGACCCTGCAGCACGATAGCAGCTACCTCTCAAATCCAGACTCGCAGCGCTTTACTGTAAGGAGTGAAGTAATCTGGAGTCCTGACATGACAATCCATATTCCCTACCCTGTACATAAAATGTTCTGTTGTTTACAGCAGGAGAAAATAGGTTATGAACATTATCCTGTAGCCAAGGCCTTTTAGTGACTTCCAGTGAGGAAAATTTATGATTAGAGATAATCATAAATGGTTACCTGCTATTGGGTCCCCTCTCCACCCTGTCCCACTCTATCCACACCTGATACACATCCCAGCAGTGATTAAATCAGTGGGAATTAATCACGTCTCATGAAAGAGAAGTGTCCCTGAAGTTTCCCTTTTCTGTGTGACAGAAAAACACAATCAACTTCCGAAATAATTTGTGATTTCTCTTATGACAAGCTTTTGGCCAAATAAGCCACTGTTACATGCAGGCAAATCTGAAACTATTCCCTCAACTTCATCTTTCAACTTCGAAGGTGCAGGCGATGCATTCCCTGAATGAGGCATATCACAAACTAATCCTGGGAAAAGTCACAGAGATTTCATCTTAGATGATCACAGATTTCTTGCTGACCTGAAAACCTGAGTAAGGACCTGTGTTTTTCACAATTCAGAAAATTCCACAGCTTCAAGGAAGGGGCAAAAATGAAAATCCAAAGCGGCAAGAAGATGCTTACAAATTATTCTGCAATACAAAAATTAACACCGAAATGGAGGAAAAAAACCTCCATTTCACCCTCCCTCTACTCCCGGTGTCCCATCATGAGGCGCTTATCCTTCATTTCAAGAAAATCTTTTTGGGGAAGCAGGACCAGCTCCGGGCAGTGCCGCGGCCGGCGGGCAGCGCTCGGGGGCAGCCCCAGCCCCGGCGCTGCTCCCTCTCTGCCCTTTGGGATGTGCTTGGCACACGCCGGGACACAGAGAGCACACGGGCATCGCCGCAGGGCGAGTGCCCCGTTCATGAGGCTGTGCCTGCATGGCAGCAGGGCTTGGCTTTGTATTTACTCCCTAAAGCAGTCCTGCAGCAGTCACCTCAGCCATGCATCTCATTACGGCGCGATTAATTAGTGAATGAATTATGGCGCGGTGCTGCTAGCTACCGCTCTGCACCGAGTGGGGTGCGCAGGCAGCTTGGGGGGCTCCCGAGGGCTGCAGGGGAAACAGCTCCGCGTCTGCTCGCAACTCAGACAGCATGCAGCCCTCACTCTTACAGCTATCCCGACTGCAGCAATGTCCTGCAGCCTGAAAACTTCTCTAGAATTTACTGGCAAGAAGACGAGGATGAAAAAAAAGCTTAAAAAAAAAAAAAAAAAAAAAAAAAAAAAAAGAAGAAAAGAAAAGAAAAGAAAAGAAAAGAAAAGAAAAGAAAAGAAAAGAAAAGAGAAAAGAGAAAAGCCCAAAAAGCAAATGCAAAAGCTGATAAGAAAGATGATGAGTTCATCTGGAATCCCAGAAGTAAGTGAGACATTAAAACCTTTATTTCAGAAAATTAATAAAGTTTTTCTTAAGCGTTAATGGAAAAGACTGGAGTCCATTCTTTCCCTTACGACTATTAAACAAAATCAAATATGCCATTCTTCTCCCTTTAATGTGATTAGTAGGGGTTACTTTTAAGGTTAATTTTTTGTCCCTTTACACATAGATTTCCAGTGATTTACACAGGATAATCACAACTGGCATTTCACCATGGTTCCTAAGGCTCCTCACAGAGGCTGCCCAGAGAAATGTCCTTCTCCTTTCCTCAGAGGGACAGAAGGAAGTGTGAATCCTCTGGCTACAAACCATTAGTGCTCAGACTACCAGGTCATAGTCACGTTCTGCTGCCAATGTACTACACAGTCTTTATTAAGTCATTTAATATTGAAAACTTTGCATAAAATTGCCATTGGGATGTGGGTTTCTCCTCAAAATCAGGTGTGGATGTGGAGTGATATGTTACCTTCAAAACTTTCCTTTATAGCAGAAAAGTAGTCAAATGCTAATCCAAAAGATACACAGGGAGGGGGAAGGGGGGGAGAAAAGATGGGAGGGGAGGAGAGGAGAGGGGTGTAAAGGGGAGGCTCATCTTGTCCTTCTCTCTCACAGAATCATGGCACAGTTCAGGTTGTATGGGGCTTGGAGGTCTCCAGTCCAAACCCCACTAAAGCATGGGTAAATTTAAACTTAAACCAGGTTGCTGAGGCCTGTCCAGTTGAGTTTTGGCTGTCCAAGAATGGAAAGTGCACAGCCCTGGTGGGCACTTGCTTCAGTGCTGGACCACTCTCACATTGCTCTTTTTTTCCTCATACTCAGTCAGAACCTCACTTACTGTGACGACGCAAATGCAACTATCTCCTTTCTCTGATGCAGCAGCAGCCACACAGCAAGGCAGCAAAGCCCCATGCTCCAGTACTGTCTTTCCTGAGCCACCTCCCCAAATAATGTAAGCTCTTGGAAACCCACTGTGCTGAAGCATCATGTTTATCCAGGACTGGATGGTTATGTGTGACAGGAAAGTCTGGTCCTTCAGAGAGGCTGGAGATGTACAATAATCCTCTCAGATCAGTTCCAAGAGAGCACCCAAAGGCTTATCTCCAACAAGGAACCTGAGGCAGGCAGATGCTACCCTGGGGTGCCACCTGCTTCCTCAGCCTCTCTGAGAATCCACTGGGTTCCTTGTCTGGAAGTCTCTTGGGAAAGAAACAGCATTTACTTCATTTTCAAGAGGCTTGAACATTCTGCCTGGCCGTGGCCTTTACCAGCCTCAGCTCTTTATAAAGTTACTGTTCACAGACTGTAGCTAATTCCCTTTGCTGAGTGTCACAGCAAATACAGCTTCTTGAATACTTGTTGTACCAACTCTGTGCTGGATGCTGGATTTGCATGTAAGGGAAAAAATACATGGATGGATGGTAGGTAAATTATAAAGTGAGAGCTAGTCAGCAGCTGCTCTGGACATGTATAGGCATTTCTGCGTGGTGTCTGTTTTAGCTGGCAAAGCAGGAAACTGTGAACATACTTAAGGTTAAGAAAATGCACATGGACAAGGCATGATATTTTGAAGAGTGGCTTGACCCAAACCTGTGATTAAACAAAAAGGAAACAGCACTTGAAAACCAAGTAAAGGATCACTAGGATATTCAGGGAGTTGGAGAGAGAAATCTGCTTTCACTTTTCCGGGCATTTTGCCTGTCAAATTATGAGCTTATTTGTGGTGCTAAATGCTTTGCTTGTGTCTCAGAAAAATACAGGAACTGCTGGCTTTTTTTTTCCAGTGGAAGAGAGAAGTCGTTAATGATCCCAAAGGTTAAGAAATTGGCACAGTCAGAAGCCAGCACTCCTTTATTTATTCATCAGCTGGGCTCTGTGTGGGCTCCCAACATGCAGAATTCCCCACTTGACTGCTCGCCTTCCCCAGAGGCTTCTCTGCATTTGCCTGTGTGTACACACAGGCGTCAACCTGTGTATGAAGGAGGATTAGTTTGCAGTCAGAGATACTGGGCCAAAACTATAGTATGGTTCAGCCATAGGCAGGTGTTCCAAACCAAACATGTTTGTTTGTTTGTTTATTTGAGCTAAACCAAACCCTGAATTGCACCATATACCCAAAGACTTCAGAGATGTTCAGTTTAAGCACAGGCTCTATGTTTATATGTCTGTATCTCCTAGATCTGTATAGAGGTGGTGTGGTCAGTGCCACTGACCACCCAGCCTGTGTTCCCCAATATGCCAGCAACTAATCCCAACGGGACTGGTTTAGGAGTGAGAGATGACTGCCCACAGTTGTCCCTACAGAGGACCTTCGGTCATTAAAGACCTTGGGTCTTTAATGTCAGAATTTATAGCACAGCTTCAGAAAGGGCTGTATGAAACTCAAAATTGAAGACATCCCTATTTAGCATTTTTCTGTCTGTGAAGCCACAGGATGTCCCAGGGCACTTGGAAAACCTCTTTCCAGTTCATCAGGACCAGCCCTGATTCTCCTCAAAAAGCAAAGAGGAGTCCACTCCTGCTGCTCTTGTGTCACCTCAGTTTTGGCATGTGCAATGCCTGGAGCAGGTGGGAAGGCTCAGAAGAAACACAGCTACTTCTCCCTTTCTGCCCTTTTTTTAACCTGCTGCTTCTGTTGAAGGGGGTCTCTCTGAAGTGTGAATGTGTGGGTAGTAACCCTGTGGAGGTGCTTAACTTCAGTCCTCCCATGCAAAATGGTGAAGACCTGCTGGACCAGGTCAACCGTTCATCTCCAGTTTTCAGAGATTTTGTTAGAGGACAGGTGAGTGCACCAGCTTAGAAAATTCCATCTATTCAGAGCAGAAGGTATTACCTGCTTAGGCAATTAGGTGTAATGAATTTTCCTCTACAGTGGTAACCAGAGAAATCAAGAATCAGCTCTGCCTGATTTTCCATTCAAACGTCTCTCCAAGGAAGCACGTGAGGGGGAAAATGGAAGAAATTAAAATAAACTTCATCCTAATCATTGTAAGCCTTGCCCCTATACTTGGCTTGCCCCATTCTGTTTAATTTAAAATATTCGTCCTTCAAAAAAAAAAAAAATAAAAGGAGGAATGGAGCAAACTCATTAAAAATACAGGTGAAATTTCAGTGCTTGTTTGTGGAACTGAGTATAAAAAATGAAAAGGTGTTCTGGCAGAGAAAGAAATGCATTTATTGAGGTCTCATGCTGTAGCAGTGCACAAAGGGCTTTAATGGGAGCATGTCCCAGTATGCTAAGTAGTCCTTATCTACATGGGAAGTTACGTTTTGTGACACTTTCTGAAATCTAAAGACACAGGGACAAAGCACAGTAGCTTCTCTCTTACCGACAGGAAAATTAATGCACCGAGAAGAGACCAGGCCTCATACCTCAAAGCTGAGAGCAGAGCAACTTTAAAAAGCTTGTTTAGGTGGCTTGCCTGCATGCTGCAGAGCTAGGACCCCGGTGCCCATCTCCTCAGGTACATGCCAGCACCTAATTAGATGACAACTCACACATCCTCTTGCATATATCACCCATACACTATACACCAGGACACAGAATTTGCTATCTGAAAAGCCTCTAGCATTCAGTTTGTGCTAGATAAGTAATAATAGCATTAATGGACTAAAATATTATCATAAAAGACTAACTGTTGTAATTTCTTCTTTGTATGATTCCAGCTAACAACATCATCTTTTCTCGAAGGGAGACTGCTTTGAAAGGATCAAGAGCAGCGCTGCAAAAGTGGGAGGAAAGGACATTTATATAGCAATAAGCCTTTCCCCCCTTAATTTTCTCAGTTGGCTGCACAGTCTTCTCCTATCTTTTGCTAACATCTCTTAACAAAATCATTAAAAGGATAAGCATAGGCAGCTCCATTTCCAGTGATAGGGTGGGTATGAGGCCAATGAGAACCTTCATTTCATAAAACCTCCCAGCTGAAATCTGCGCTACCTTAGTGTTTATCAGCTTCTCTGCTTTATTGTCTAGTTAAAATGGAAATAGCCTATCTTCAGCTCTTAATTATCAAGCCACGTGGATGACAATGTCAATTGACACTAGTTTTCATAAGCTAAAAAAGCTGCCCTGGGGTAAGCAACAGTGAGACCTATCAGATTTAGTGATTAATATTTCCTGCTTCAGAAATTATAAAGACACACATGCAGCTGAAATTAAACTTCACTGGCAAAGATGAATTGAGAGAATAGCTGGTCAAACATCAGTTTTCTGAATGAAGGACCAATGGCTCAATTCTTAAGTGGCATTTTCCATCAAGTTTTCTGGTTGTGTTATATAGACAGAGCATTAAAAACTAGAAAACAGAGTTGCCAAATCTATTCCCTGAGCCATTAAAAAAAAAAAAAAAACAAAAAACAAGAGGCAGGCCTGCTCTTGGTGCTTGCAGAGTAATTGTTTGCATCACCTCCCACCAAAAATTCTTCCTCTTTCCTTTCAGCTTGGATGTGTTCTTTAGGATTCCTGCAGCGTTCCCAGTGTGGCTCTGAGAAATATCACACTCTCTTATCCTGTATTTTTATTCCTGTCACCCACCAGCAGCTTTCATTTCGCTTTGCTTGCCTGGCCACCTGAAGGAAATGCTTACAGTCTTTCAAGCCAGGCTCACAGTGTTTGACTGTGAAGGTGTTACATCAGTGCTAAACCAGTGCACCATCAAAAGAGCAATCCAGCTAATGAACGGGCAAACTCCACATGCTGGGTTCATGCCGGTGACTTTGGTATGCTAATGCTGGATGTAACAGAGACTTTCACTGGCTTTACTGTCTCTTGTGCAGTTTTATTTTAGAATATTTACTCTCTGAAGATGTAAAAAGAGGAAAAGCCTTTCCTCCTGCCTCAACTTTCCTTGTAAGGAGGGTTCTAGGTAATAACTGTCATAGAGTGAAACATTCCTTTATTCATGTATAAAGCTCTCTTATAGCTTTCATGACACTTGCTTTTCCTTGTTCCTTGTATGAGGAAAAGAGTGAGGAGGAATGTTGTGGCTCTCAGTGTCAAGACACTAAGACACTATTGACACTAAGTCAAGGGTCTCCTGCCATTTCTGGCGCAGAGTCCATTTCTCTTAAGCCAGATGTAGAAACGCCTGAGGAACCATTGAAGTCTGATGGAACAGAAGTGCCAGAAAAGTCAGTCTGTTCTTACAGCTCAGCTTCTGGGGTTCCATGCTGTCCCCAAGCCATAGATGGGTGGAGAGCTACTGGATCTTGTCATAGAGGAGTCTCATGGAAAGGCAAACCTGCAACCTCTCTGCTCTCAGGACAGAGGCTGTCAGAAGAGCAGAGCTCTGAGTGAGCCATTAGCTATTTGTTCTCCCCAGAGTTTTGGATTCCAAGGTAACTCTGAGCAGCTCTATGGCTGTAGAACATCATTACCAGGAGCTAAGGTGGTCCTTCACAGGATGCTGAGGCTTTCTGAGTCAGAACTTTCTAATACAACAGAAAACCGGGTCCAGGAGGAGAGGCTTGGAAATAAAGCAGGCTTTGAAGTGGGAGTGAGCAAGAACAAGTGAGACACAGTCCAGGTGGCAGAAGAGGATAAAGAATCCTGCTAAATAATGAAAATTCTGAGAGTGAGAGAAAGGTCTGTCAGAACAGAAGGAAGAGAGACCAGGCTTAGAAATAGGAAAAAAAAACAAGTCACTAAAAGCAGGGGACAAAGCGTTAGGAGCCAGAAGGGGCTGAGTAGGGCACTGAAATGCAAGAGACTGATTTATGGAACTTGAAAGCACAAGTAAAACATAAAAGCCTGGAGACATTCCTTCCTAGGTAACTCCACAGCTGAGGTTTTGAGGTTTCACTGCACAGGGTGTAAAGTTTTTGACCTGGTTATCAATAAATTAAAAAAAAAATTCTCAGTCACTTTCTTTTTCCAGAAGAAGTCATTTCTATCAGTTTGAAATACAGTGGCGCTACTGCATATTTTTCAGGGTTTGTTTTGGCTTTTTCCTGGTATTCTATGACACCCAAATCTGATGGTGTTTCTTCAATATTTCACTTTTTGGTGGGTAAATAGTCTGTGAAGTGAGAGAATGAAATCACATTGCATCTAGTTGAGGCATGTAATTTCTTGGAGTATTTACATTGCTCTGAAGAGGAGATGATTAGAGAGGGATTGCATCATACAGACACATCTGACAAATTAATATATTAAGGGACAAATTTTAAGTCCAGATCACAGGTCACGACTTTCAAAAGTGCTTGGTCTGCATTTGGACATGTAAAAAAAGTGAACAGATTTTTTTTCATGCTTCAAAACCTATCTCCAGAATGAGATGAAATGTTCATTTGTGGATGGTAAAGGTTTATGGTGAATCCTGAAGGTCACTGTAAATTAGAAAGCTGGATTCCTTTTCTCTCCATCATATGCTCTTAGTCCCTCTAATTTATACTCCCTCCCCACAAAGGATTAGCAAATAGATTAATTTTATTTAAATGGGTTGTCAAAAAGCAACACAGTCAGCTTCAGCTCACATGTTTCAGCTCAAGAGCAGAAGCAGTCCATGCTGAGAGAAAGCCACACTACCAGCAGATCAGAGCTTTCAGTCAGGACCATGGGGATAGCTTTGATGACTTTACAGTTAGTTCACTATTAATAAAAGTCTCTGTAAAAAGTCTCTCCTACATCCCCACTCTCCCCTCTGCCTGCTACCTGTGAGCTCTCCCAGTTCTGATATCTCACTGCTCTCACAGTTCACCTGGATTAGGGAAAAAGAGAGGTTTTGGGAAGGGGTGGATGTATGCACACCTATGTGTGTGCACACACAACACATGGCTCGTGAACCTCCACCTGCCAAAAGCAGCTTTTCATTCTCAGCAAGACAGACCCACAGAGCAGCTCAGAAGTCATTGCTGTTAGACAGTAAAAGGGCCAGTTCAAATCTGTCACTCCCTCAGAGCATGGTATTCCCCACTGGTAAAGGTCACTTGGAGAGAAGATATGAAAGCGATTCAACACTTGAACTTAACCAAAAAGCCAAGCAACTTATTTACTATGCAGTGACCCTGCAGTGACCTCATCCACAACACATGCAGCTCCCACTGGCATCAGTTGTTGTCATGAGTATAGATGAAGAAGAAGTATTGCTGTGATAAGAGAATACGTCAGGAACATTTCTGTGGTTTAGTTTTCCAAAACCTGTACACATCTTTCAATCACTTTTTATAAACATTAATAAATTATTGTGTGGGACTTTGAAATATGTGCTTTTATTTCCATCCAGGCGTTTCTAATGCTATTTCTCAAGACACAGCAAGTAAGGCACAGGCACTAAAGACATGGAAAGGTTGTTCAAGCTGTGCTGTCTTTTACCTTGAACAGGAGTGGTCACAGTGATGCTCTGAAATAAATTCCACTCTGAGTGATCATTTGCTTAAAAATGAGGAATAAGCAATTTTTCTTTCCTTTTTCAAAACACTGGAGGCCAAAGGGACAATTTAGAACTCCTCTTACACTTGATTTTTTCAGTTCTCAAGAAAGCAACTAGTTCAGAAGGTAAAGAAAAAAACTGATGATCCACATCTCTCAAAGACACACTGTCATTATCAGCATTGCAGAACCACTGCATGAATCACTGTTTTGTGTCACTGCTTATACACAGCTGTGCTGTCACTGTGAAGAATTTTTCTGCACATCAACATCCAAATCTGGATTAAAAGGGAAACCCAAACAAATTCATCTATTTCCTTCATGATTCACTCACTTGTCACCATCATGCCCGCAGTGCAGGGATAGAGAAGAAAGAGAGCAAAGAATAAAACCAGCAACCCCAAATTATGGAAAGCTGAGGTTGTTTCACAGCTAGAAAACAATCATAACGTCTTGCTTGACTCTGGGGTTTGTAATGTGAATTTTTAAAAATTATGATCCCTGGTTTTGCCCAAACAAAGTTTATATTTCTAGTATAAAATGACCAAACTGCCTGCCTGATGTAAAAAGCTATTTTCTTTCTTTTCCCTCCTTTCCCCCCCACCCCACATCATTTGACAGCACTTGCCTCCGGTGCCTCAACAGTAGCTATGACTGTGTCTTAATGAAAAAAGATGTATAAAATATTACCATAACCTCAGAGGCATGAGTAAAGCCCTTATTAGAATTCAGGACCTACAGCTGGAAGGGGGGCTCGGGCCGGCAGATAAAGTTAACTATTGTTAGCTCACAAGTGGCTCAGACTTCCTGGCAACTGCAGTGAATTACTCAGCCCTTTATGCAGGGTTTCAGAAACAGTTCACTGTTTCACAACAAAAAAGGCATTCAGGCCGGGAGAGATGGTCTCCCAGGGCTCTAGAAAGCTAGCTTTAAGCCAGTGAATGGACACTGGAGCCTCCTAAGTGAATGACCACTGTGGGAAAGGGTGGTGATGTCAGCCTGAATGCATTTCCAATGGTTTTGTCCCACTTTTCATTGCTTTTGCACTTTCCCTCACTCTTTTTCTCTGCCTCAAGCTGTCCCCTTCCTGTTCTTTTCAGGCCATTATATTAAAAGTTTAGAGCTTGCATGCACACGGAGGGGAGGGCCCGCTGCAGCATTGCTGCCATGGCAATGCTTCTCCACACTTTTGTTTCATATTAAAAAAAAAATATATTGGGGAGTGTGGGCAGTGGGGGGAGCTGAAAAGGAGAAGAAAAAGTGAGAGGTGGAGGGACAGGAGAAGAGGGAGTGTCAGCATCCTGCAGCTCGGAGCTGGGGCTATGAGACTGGGGTGAGGGGAGAAAACTGGGAGCACAAGGAGGGGAACTGATGAAAGCAGCAGGGATTTGGGGTCCTTTGAAAAACAAATTTGTAATCCTTCACACTGCACATGTTTGAAAGGATCGGCACTTTTGAAGGCCTAGAGAAGAATTGGAATAATGTTCTTAGCTAAGCCCTCAGAAAGAACAGAGACGTGCTTTGGAAAACATACCCAATTACATAAGTTTATCAAAAGCTTTCAAAGGCTCCTCTGTCTACGGCCAAAAGGGGGAAAAAAATAGTGGAGAAGTGAAAGAGGGAGAAGGCTCGTAAGTGCATTTACCCATGGTAGTGGGTGAACAGCAGCTAAGCTGACGTACTTCAAACTGATGTGGCCCACCATCCCAGACCTCCCCGTTGTCAGAAACATGCATGATTCCAGCAACAAGTCCTGGAAAGTGCCTTTGCAAAAACCAGATGGACTTGAAAGTAACAAGGGAATACGGAGCGAGGCACTCGATATGCTCTCGCTCCTTGTAAATAAAACCATGAGTTCCCTGGCCAGCAAACCCACCTGGTTTGCTTCCTGCTTTCCATGAAATACCTGCTGTTCATACGGATAAATGTATGCAGGCTTGGCTAAGCCTGTCCTGAGGCAAAATTATAGGATAACAGCATTGTGCAGAGATCGAGCATTACAGTTTAGCCCGAACTAAGTTCTCAGTGTGCCGGGGTTTTTTTCCTTTTAATGTGTCTAAGAATGCAGATGTACATGCTGCACACACAAGTGTGTGTTAGCAGCAAATTCCCTTGTGGAGGCTTTCCTTCGCTCTGCCTGAGCTGCAACCCTGTTGCACCGAGATTATTTTGCTGATGCATAATTGGCACAAATTCCCAAGCCTGCTGCAATAATAGTAGCAGAAACCAAGACCATTTGATTTCCCATAAAACAGGTGAGGAGAGACTTCTGGCTTCACCTAAACTGTCTTTTTATTGGCCTTTCTGTTACCCACCCCCAGCCAGGCAACATCTCTGTGCAGACAGAGGTAAAAGCACAGCACAGGCAATGTGCTGTAGTTTTGCCATAGGGTAAATTCACTAAGATCAGCCCTGTACCCGCTATGAGGCTCACTTCACTAAGTTTTCGTCTGGTAAAACTTACAAACCTTGTCTACACTGTGTTTTTATTGCATAATAATTCTTCTGTATGGTAAAAGACACAGCTTTTTATGCTTAAAAAGGAAAGCTCTGTGGCTTTCTCGTACTAAACACAGGCTCCCTGTCTCAAGACAGGATTTAGCAGGGAGGTACTTTTCACCACATTAGCTGTCGTCTGGCTAAAACCAAATCAAACCTTTATGCCATAGTTTAAGAGGGCAAACACAAACCCTACCTTTTTCAAAACTTCCAACATGTGCAGAACCACCTGCAGTTAGCCTCAAAATATGGAATTCCCTTTTTGACCTGAGGAGGCGATATATGCAGCAGAGCTCCTGAGGCTCTTCTGAAAGCTCCTGTCAAGAAGATGATCCACTAAGCATTTTTCTAACCAATCTTAGGAGATAAAGTGAGGGACATTTATTGTTCTGCTTCCATTTAGCAGGGGACCTCAGGTCTCAGATCTTGTCCCAAACCCAAACTTTGTACCCAAAGCTTATGATTCCTGATGGCAAGACAGTCTCTGATGAACCTCCCCCGACTGTGAAATCCTCCCTTAGCCATCTTTTGCTTCCTGGGCTGGTGCAGGCTGGTGCGAATAACATTAATACAAACATTCCAGTTCATTATAAACCAACTCACTGGCTTCAATAAACTTACACAGTTCCAACAGGAAAGTTCCTTTATACAGATTTCAGCCAGAAAAAAAGAAAAAACAGCAGGACTTACAATTGATACAGGTGTTTCAGTATCATCAATCAGGTGGACCTGCCCACTGAGAACTTATGTAGTCTCCGTGTCTCCACAACTGCAGGGACTGAGGCGGTAATTCTTTAACCCTGGTGCCATCTACCTAAATTGTTAATCCTGTAAAGATAAATAGGTGTTAAGAAATGCACCACTGGAATTTTAAACTGCCTGCCTGAGGTGTTTTCTCTCCTCAGCTTCCCTCCACTTGAGTCTTCTGACTTCTCTATTTCATTAGTTCTCTTCTGGTCTACAACAGGTTTCAATGAACAATTTTAAAAAGATTTGTCAATGTAAGGAGTTGAAAAATGAAATTACTTTTCAGGGCTTTTTTTCATATACTAAGAAAAAAAAACAAAAAAGAAAAACCTAAAGGGCACAGCTATTTTCTTGGTCACCTCTAATTTCCTGCTCTGGTTCTAAGTATAATGGGCCAGGTGCTTCCAAACCCTCTGGAGCCCCTAGGACTGTGGTGCAAGGCTCTCTTCTGCCACCCAGCCCTGGCTGAGGTGAGCCAAGCCCACACAGGAAGCAATGCTCTTTCTTGGGTAGAAACATCTCTGAGGTGAAATTATCCAGGAAAGATCACCTAGAAAGACACTGTTTCCACAAACCCCTACAGAAAAATATTTTGCTCTATTTAGAAGGCCCTTCTCTGTTCGAACAGCCTTGGGTTTTCCACATAACTGCTGCGATGGTGATGATATTTCCACATAACAATTCCCAACCATGGCACTTGGGAAAACCTCTACTCTGAAGCTGTGAGGTGTCATCTGCAGCAGATGCACTGCTCTGACTCAAGGGCTCCAGAGATATTAATTCAGTTTTCGAGGTAAATGTATGACTAAGTAGATCTTAATGTTTTGAAAATTTGAGTTACAGCAAAATTTTTCATAGAACTTTACTGCTATATGAAGTTTTAAATGTTATATTTTTACTTCTTAGTCTTGGTTTTAGATAAAAAAAAACGTGGAACTGTATCAAAAGCCTGCAGGACAGAAAGTCTCATCTGCTGTCAGTTCTCTTTGAAGGTTGTCTATGAGTTGAACAGTCTTGTCTGACACCAGGCTTTTAGTAAGCAAGCAGCATCACCATTTTCTTTCACTTATCACAGAAAGGTTCATACCATTATGGAGTTCCAGTCATTTAAGATATTGGTCTAAGAAAGCCAGAATGTCTCAGCTAAATTTTAAACAGTTCAGTGAAATAGCTCCCAAAGTTTGAGTTGGATAAAAGTCATAGGAAATAAAAAAGTAATTTACAGTTATGAAGGCAGGAGGCCAAAACAAGATTTAAAAGGCTTTTGAACTCTATCCAGACAAGATCAGGGGAAATTAAAATGATTTTCTAAGGGCTGGATCCTGGCAGGTATATTTTAAAGTAATGTCTCCTGAAACCTTCCTTCTGTGCTTCGATCTCTCACAGCTTTGCTGTGAATATGGTTAATGAGGTTTTGGAAAGAAAATCTTTAGGATTATAATCTACTTTCTTTCCTTATGGCACATTCCTATCTCCTTGTATCTACATTCTTCACAGACACTGTTAAGTTTATTCTGTCTCCCTCCCTTTCTTTACCCTCTGGGAGCAGAGGAAGCAGGCTTTCCTAATTTTCCATCAGGAGCTATTAAAACCTCTTTGAGGCAAAGATTAGGTCTCTGTCTGTTGTCTGCAGCTACCTTCATTTACAGAAGCGTTTTCTCCCTCTCACCTTCCTGGTTTTGGCTGTGATGGAAAAGTTTGACCTCCCCTCTAAGTCTTTCCTCCTTCCCTTTCTCATTCTTTATCCTCTACACAACACGCCAGCTGATACTTCTTTTCACCTCAACCCTTCTTGCCATCTCTTATCTCTCCAATTCCCCTCCATCAGCCTTGCCCACTAGTTTTAGCTCTGAATTCTTCTGGTTCTTTACATCTCAATCTTTCATCTGAGACATCAGCCTCAGTCTCAATGAGCTTTCTTGATCTGCAGCTTCATGTGTGGCTCCCTCATGTTTTTACCACATTTGTGACTTCATAACTCCTCTTGCCCATGGAAAGGATCATCCAATTTACTTCCTCTTAGCCAAACACAGATGCTTCCCCTGCTCTTACAGCCCATCTACCTGCCCCAGATGCTTCACTTCATGACACAAACTCTTACAAGACCTTTCTGCAGATTACTCCTTAGCAGTTTAGTCTCTTCTTACTCCTCTTTCACAGTAAATCTTAGGGAAAAAAAAAAAAAAAAGAAAAAATAATCTTGGCTCTGCATTTCTACTCCCCACTTTCTCATTGCCCTCTCCTTTTCCCCTTCAGCTTTATTAAATATGCTTCTTGCGGTAAACATCAGAAGTCCTTTCCTCCACTTCTACCCTAGACTCTTTACAATACCTCCCTAGCAGTCCACAAAAAAAAAAGGACCATAGTAATCTCATAATTGCCAAATATTTCACCCTGATGGCTCTCTCAGGTGACTTCAACATACCTCAAATCCTATTCTCCCTTGGCTTTTATGTCTCTTATCTCCTCAGTCTTCCACTTTTTTCTCTAGAAACTTCTTGGTTTTGATAAGCTTCAAATCTTTGATATTATTCCTCAGATCACCTTCTTTCCTGCTTCTTCCAAGTATACTTAGGTAATCCCACCCACATCAATTTTTACAGTATTTTATGTTGTTTCTCAAAACAATCTGAGAGATGAAGATTTTTACTGTTGTCATCATTGGTGCTGCTGTGTTGGTGCTTTAACATAAATTAAACCCTTTTGATAATCCACATTCAGATTGATTTTCTGTGGTAATGCAAGAATTATATAATTGAAC
This sequence comes from Leptocoma aspasia, assembly GCA_013399835.1. Classification (NCBI taxonomy): domain Eukaryota; kingdom Metazoa; phylum Chordata; class Aves; order Passeriformes; family Nectariniidae; genus Leptocoma; species Leptocoma aspasia. The sequence goes on from VXAX01008062.1 coordinate 77,202, forward strand.
TAAACCAGAAGTAATATTTCTCTTGATTTCTCATTCTTCTTCCAATCTTTGTCCACACAGACAATACTATGGATGCACAGAATTCCTTCATTAATTCCAAAATCTAGTTTATGGCTCTTTTCTTTCTATTGGTCTATTTTTCTACCTTGTGTATGTCTTGGTCTCTGGAAATACCTCATTCCTTGTACAAATATATCACTACCAAGTTAAGGTGTTGCTCCTCCTTGAGCTTTCCATGGCACCAGAAGTAGTCCTGATATGCTTGGCAGTTAATAGCTGATCATTGATTTAAGTGGGAAGTGAGAAACCTGAATATTTTATCGGATCTGGGCCATGGTCCCCCCTTAGGGAGCTTTTATCCACATAAACTCAGAGTATCTGTGTAGAATGCAAAGGTATCTGGCTCTGCTTGAGAGATCTACAATACAAGTACTGACAGACAATGTCTTGTTCCATGTTATATGAATAGACAAGGAGAAGTCAAGTCAATTCTGCTCTCTCAAGAGTTTCACTTCATCTTGGGAGTAGAGCAAACACCAGACTTCCTTCCTTGACCTAGGGCGACACAGAGTGATGCAGTCCCTCTGATTCTGGAAAACCCCTAACCAGTTGGCACTGTCACTCCATGGATCAGTCTCCCATGGCTCCTAGTTTGGAACCTGCTCATGGCCAGGGCAGGGTGTGCAGATTAGAGCAGCCAAGGATCTATTCCTCAGGCACACTGGAGCTGAGTGATAAGATTCACACTGTACCTTTTAGAAGCCCTAAATTCATCTGAAAACGCAGCATCTCCAGCAGTACAAAATACTATTTGCATGCTGGATGAGAGGCTGGAAGATGATGACATTTCACTCTGCAGTTGGCTGGAGAGTGCCCTGACCACCATGCTGTAGCCTAGCTTTGACTGTATGGGTATGAAAGAACTGCCCATTGTTGCTCAAAATCAAATTGTGTCACTGTGCAAAAAGTAACTGAAGGGCAGGAGGGGAGCGGCTCGTGGTTTGTTTTTCTTTTAGGGGTAGAACTAAATTGGGGAATCCTGGCCTGAGATAGGAACAATTTACTGGAAACAGCAATGAGGTAAGAAAACTAACAGTAACAGCAACGTACTAGTCACAAAAATGTACAAAGAGAGGGTGATTTACATACAAAACGCTCACCAAACCTGGGATGATGGAAAAAAATGGTGGACAGGCCCTTTGGCCACCATGCTTTCCCATGACCACAAAGGAATGCCCTTTTTTCCTGAAAGCAAAAGAGTCCCTTTCCCCTCAGTTCCTGGCAATGACTTAAGATGGTATGGAATAACATTAGAGTCTTGGCCACACCCACACAGCTCCAGGCTCTGCCTCTGCATATCTGCTACAAAAAAATTAACCTGTCCTTGGCCAAAACCAGACACTCTTTTGTTTAATCTTGTATGTCTGACTGTTATTCTGCTAGTTTTATCACTGCCTTATTGTACAATAAAAGCATTTTATATTTTGGTTGGTAATGACATTCAACATTAATTATTTGTTATATTTCTTTGGGTTTTTTCATGGAAGTTATAAAAGGTTTAAACATTAAAGAAAATCAGGCAAACCCTTACTCCACGTTTCACTGCTGACAGTGGATTTTTGCAGTGGTAAATGCATTAGAAGCACCTAGAGAAAGCACTTGGTCTCATTCTCTAGGAATTGGAGTTTCTTTAATTCTATGTCATTTGCCAATGACCTGGAAACACCAAGAGCTGCGGTTTCAAATATGTGTGGCTTCAGTTACACATTTCAGGACTTAGGGGACTTTCTCAGTTAGTTTGGTCCCTTGAGCATCAGAACTGTAAATGAAGCCAGTTAGACCTTTTGATGGTCATCACCTCTGAAACCATTGCATTATTTAGACTTCAAATGTCATGTCACACTCTAATTTAAAAAAAACCAAAAACTTAGAAACAAAACTTACTCCTGTGACAGAGCCATATTCATCTTCAGAGAACCTTCCCAGGGAAAGATTCAGAGGTCATAAAACGTGGTTCCACAAGAGATGGATGAGATCCCAAATTCCCTTTACATCCGCAGAGAAGAAACCACTTTATTCCATCCTTGGAATGCAGATCTTTTTCTTCATCTCAGAAAGTGTGGTCACCCACCTCTTTCTCTCCATGTCCTTTGCACTCCTGCAAAAATCAGAGAGAAGGAACAGGAGAAGCAGAGACTGGAAAGAATCTATCCTGAGAGGGGGACAGAAGGGTGAGAGGTAAGACCAGGCAGGTATGACTTTTTTACTCTCTGGCATACTAATCAGCTGCAAATTCAAGAAGACACATGGAAATTAAAAATCCTGAGGAAAACACTACCAATAGATTACCTCAGAAAGTAAATTTAGAACTAATTAGCAGGACCATGAACTATCAAATATATGGGACCTTGTTGGGCACTGCAGAGAAGACTAAGCAGAAATGCACACTACCAACCACATTTGACTGACAAACCCTCTCAGTAGAGTGAGAATATCATGTCACTTAAATGCTCATAGGAACCTTTACAAACAGGGAACTATAAATAATTGTGGCAAAGAATAGATGCATGGATAGACAGACAGATGAATGCCTCATATCTATAGAATTAATTACAAATTTGGATAAAGAAGCATTACCTGTACAGGTGGTTCATTAACCAGAACAGCAATATATTCAGGAAAAAATGAGGCAGAATCTTTTATACAATAAACAACAACTTGTGAAAATGAGCCTGTTTTCTCCTGTCTCACCTCTCCTGAGGTGAGACAGGAGAAAACAAAATCCAAGCTGTGCCTATAATATTGAATACTCAAATTTACATCTTACAGTGTTGGAAAAATCGTTACAGTTATTAGTGTGAAAAGCCCAAGGAAGACAATGACAGCAAGATGACACGTGACCCTCATAGTCCCATGCTGAGGTTTGCAGTTTAATGCTTCAGAACACACACTTGCTTGAGACCCAAGGAATCTATGCACTGGAAATGGAGTTTTATGTGATGAAAGACAAGTAGACCAGTCGTGGTTTATGAAGAAGTGCAGGGAGCAGAAAGGCATTTTGTGGACATCTGATAAAAGCCTCCACTTTAAATCCTTCCAACTCAATGGAGCAGAGAAAGTCCCTTGGCTGGGGTGAGCAAAGAACTGGTGGTGCTGGGGAAGTGAAGTAGCCATTCATCACCGTGGCATGGGAGAGGTTGTATGAAGGATGAGAAAAGCCCTCCCAAGCACCCCGAACCCAGGCAGTAATTATGTCAGGCATTTGACCTGCTGAAACCACTGTGAGCCTCTAACAGAGGCACAGTTGTACAGCCAAACATTCACAATCTTAGTCGTGTTTAAACAGCTTCCAGTAAAGATGACACAGGTCTATTAGAGGAATTTGCACATTCCCTTGGGAATTGGTGGGTTTCTTTTGAGTCTTTATCTTCAGTCTTGGCTGCCAACTTCATCTTTACAGTTCTTATCCCTTATTTCCCTGATAAATGGAATATTGTCCCCAGAGATATGATTTTTGCTACTAGAGGAAATATGGCTTAGTGAGGGTTGACTGGCTTATGCTACAAATTTCCTAAATGGTTGATTTGAATATGTATATTTAAAAACTTGGCCATGAACCTTAGTTTAGGGAAGAAAGGAAACACTGTTCTCCAATTTTTCCTTTAAAAAAAATAGTAAACGTCATACAAAATGCATAACTAATCCCAAAGAGCTGATGTATCACCTTCTCTTTACTTTAGCATTTCTTTGTATAACTCCTTGTATATGATCTAGGGATGCTGGGAGAATAAAATTGTTCTTCCTCACACAAGAACCAATCCTGTTAGGTCAGGCATTCTCTCTGGCTCTGAAGCTGCATCATGCCACTGAAATCAATAGAGTTATCATCATTTGCAGCAATGGCAGGCAGTGTCAGGTCCTTCTCTTCCTTGGCAGTCTGCAGCTCTGGCTCAAAACCATAAGTAAAGCGCCTTATCCTGTGGGCAGTGAACTAGCACTGCTGCTGGAACCAGTGAGCAGTGGTACCAGCTGGAACCCAGACAGGCTGGAAAGAGATAACTCAGGGACACCCCCCCACCCCTTCCCCTCCCTCTCTGTCACGCACACAGACCAGCAAAAGGTGACAAAGGCATTGTTGTCACTCTGTTGACTGGATCATTTTAATTCTTAAGAAGCTGGAACCACTAAAATTAACTATTTAAAATATAAAAGGATCCATAAGACTTTTACAAGATTTTTATTATTTTTTAAATTACTGCTCTATCATCACCAAATAACTTCACAGTATTTAGCTGAAATCAGTGGAATTATGGCAGCATGAAATGTAAGTTATCTGGTGGTGAATCAAGTCTTTCAGGAATAAAGCTGTATAAAGGAATAAAACCAGGGGTGTAGGACATACCACATATCCGACTTAACAGGAGTGGACCAGAGACAGAAGTAAACACAGTCCTTGTAATTTTCTAGCTGAAGGCACAGTGATAACAGTGATAGCAGTTTGTCCTTCTCCACTTCATACTCTGGTATTTTATAACAAAATGAAACTAATTAAATTAGTCACTAAGTTCCTAGGATTTTTTGGAAGTCAGTTCTGTTTACAGCCCTTACCTGACATCAGAGACCTTTCAAGGTGTTTCAAACAAGTTTTCAAGTAGGTAGACTCATTTTGCTCCTTCTCTTTCTCAGGCTTCAGGACTCTTATTTTGGCAGCATCTTTTTATTTTCTTGTAGAATTGAAGCAAATGTTGCTTACAAAAGCATACTGGAAATTAGCACACGTTATGTATATTTTGATGAAACCAAGCTTACTCCATATCATCTACTTTATCCTATATGTTTTGGCTAGTCTTTATTGGTCACCTGAATTGTGCCCTGAGTACATACAAGTAGACAGTCACATTTTTCCTGCAGTACTGCATTGCGTTCAGGATAATCTTGTGTCCAGTTCCCCAAAGACATCTTTATGATGTTTTAATTAAATCCTGACCCTGCAGCCGTGAGGTGTTGATGAGGAGTTCTGTTACGGAACAGAAGAAGAGTTATGACTGTGGCACTGTGGGAGCAACAGCACCAGTACATCAGCTGTCCTTTGGCAGCCAAATGCAGGTTCTAGGGAAAAAATTGGGGAAAGGTTATCAGATAAGAACTCCACTTTTAAAATGACCAGCCAATGCAGCCATGGTGAGTGGGCTTCTCCTAGGTGTTTTCCTGAGAGCAGAGGTTTAACCTAACCATTGCCAACCCAACCTCTTCCCCTGGCAGAGTCAGTTTTTTGCTCCTACAGTTTCCCTGATACAAGCTGAGCATTACCGCTGAACATCTCAAGAGTCAGGAAAATTGAAGGGTTCCATCTGTTCCTTAGCTCAATGCTTAACCAAAGCCTTCTATTATCCCTGCTCCCACCCTTTCTCTACAACTGTGGGGTATACAGCAAAGAAGGCAGAGATCATGCAGACAGAGCTTTAAACCAGACAGTTTATATACCCCTAAAGGGTGAAGTTGATACAGCATAGATCTTTGTGAGCTACTTCAGCACCTCCAGCTTAGGGTGCAATCCATGCCTTGCTGCATTCTGCTGCAGCTGCACTGAGTATCCCTCGAGCTTGGTATTGCAACGCTAGTTTATCTGTGCCACCGACTGCAGTAAGGTAATGACTACTAATGAATGTGGTATGCTCTCTTGGGGACAGTTTAGGGGTGGACTTGGTAGTGTTGGGTTTATGTTTGGACTCAATGTTCTTTAGGCTCTTTTCCAATGTAAATGACTGTATCTTATGATTCTATATTGCACAGAAGCCACTGAGGCATAAACCAGTCTTCACATTTCTCTTATCACCAGCATGCCCCTTATCACCACCATCAAAAAGCCCATTACTCACTGTGTCTTGTGGTGCTGAAGCATCCTCAGCAACTTATCTGCCCTGGAAGATGTGGGATTTGGATGAAACGACAAGCAGACCCCAGCTAGAGATTGATGAAAGATCTGAGTTCAGCAACAAGATCTTCAGAACAAGCAAAGAAGGTCCCGATATCATGGGCTGGGATTTTACAAAAGGCCCTGAGCAATTTGTGAATGCTAAATTTCATTGTGTCCTGTGAGAAAAGCACCAGGAGGGAAAGAACTTGGTAAAATGTCAAGCATGAGCAGAGACTTGATAAGACTCCTTCTATAAAATTAATTTGGAATAAGTTTGGGTTTTATTTCAGTGAAGAGAGAAGATTAGGGTCAGGGTTTTTTTTATCTTTTTCTAAAGTGATGCTGTTATTCCTTCTTACATTTCTATAATAAACTTCTATGAATTGCAATCAAATAATCACCTGCAGGATTCAGTTTTATTGCCTAAGTCAAATGCATCATCTTTACTCCAATTCACAAGAGCATTACAGCCGTGTGTAGTAGTCCAGACCCTCTTAAAAAAAGAAAAAAAAAAAAAAAAAAGACAGTCATTTAATTTAACAGCAAGGCTTTTTTCCATCAAAGGACTAGATAAATCAACATTATCAAGGTTGGTCCTAATTACAGTATATGGCACAAAAAATTCTATAAATACTAATGTGTATGCTGAGCTTTGGAACTTGCTATCTCCCATTGGCTGTATGTACCTCAAAAGAAATAATCTAGTAGTAACTCTGGAAGAGGAACTGGAACATCATCACACCTCAGGCACAGACCTTTCCCATCACCTTAGGACACATCCAGGAAGTGAGTTCCAGTTTGATGTTCCTTGTACATAAAAGGGTTCAACCTCACAACACTGGCATAGCCATCATATGTGTCTTCCTCATGAACAGAGAAAGCAGGGAGAAAAATTAATGGAAAAAAAATGAATGAGGTTTAATTTTTATTCCTGCTGGAAAGTTTTCTCCCTTGATTTTCCATCACACATATCAAGACAGTTTTGAAGGAAGAAACATGAAGTAATGTTTTGCATTACCATGTAAGATAAAAGCCATTAAGAGGTAGTTTGAAGAGCTGAGACAGGTGTACAGTTCCCTTGCTTCTGGCTCTCAGGCTTAAATCAAGTTCACAATGGTCAAAGTTTGTGCCCTTGTGAGGTGCTCTAAGTGAAGGTCCTAACTACCTCTAGGTCCAGCTAGGAGGGCCTACAGGGCCAGCTTTTGCATATGAGAAAAATGTACTCTAATACCTGGGCCATTCACTTAAGAGTTGGACTCGATGATCCTTGGGGTCCCTTCCAAGTCAGAACATCCTGTGATCCTAATCGATTCTGTGATCTATGCATTGATCAAGTGGCTCCTCCACTCTGGCACACAGGTGTAATAGTTTCCTGAGAGTGTCAACAAAGACTCCACAGGTGTTTGGCAGCACTCAGACTAAGTGCCCAGCTCCTTTCATCCCCGTTCTGCTTGAATTTGTGTGGGACAGGCTCTTTGTCTTGTTGAAGCCTCCAAACGTAGTGCAGTGTTTTTAGACCACAGTCATTCACTCAGTGCATGCACCTTAGATCATAACAGCCTATTGCATTGGGAATGGAAGACGTCTGATCCAATAACTCCCTTTCCACTTTGTAGGAGAAGGATCTTACTACTTCCATATACTGAAATCTGAAATGCTCACAGAGCCCTGAGGACAAAGCATCACATGTCATCAAGAGGCACATAGGCTGCCATGCACAATTTCAGTATCTAGCATTTATTCAATTTTTTTTTCTTTCTTTTTCTGTGCCTTGCAGGCACCCTTTTTTTTTTCTGTTAATAAACTAGGTTTTTTTCACTTTCACCCCCGGTATCCATTTCTCTCATTGGTAACAGAAAAGGGAATTATTGAAGCCCTTTCTGCTTAGAGAAAATGCTCATTCCAGGGCATTTTCTCCTGAAACTTGTCTCAAAACCAAGACACATGCTTTATACAGCATCCTGGCTTTACTAAATTTGCCAGTAATGCCTCTGGCACCACTGTAGAAATTCCCTCTGCAAACAGGAAGCCCATGTTATATTGGCTATCATGAGCTGGTAACTTTCAAGATTTGTTCATGTTTCCAGCACTAGACAGAGGGATGTAACTTGCTTATATATCATTCAGTTCAAACCTTCATGAGGCTGTTCTTTTTATACTGCTTCTGTTCAGAATGAATTTGGTGCTTCCAAAGTTGGGCATTAATTTTTTCTTAATAAGATATCATCATAAAACATGCAATTTAGTGCTTCGTTTCTTCCAATTTCCATATAGGAATCCAACTCTGTTAAATTTGAGCTTCAATCCCCCTGGCCCTTCATGTAACTCGTGCTATAGACTCTGAAGGGTTACCGACCCATAGCAAATAAATTAATAAGCTTGCATAATTATATTTGGGCCATTTTATTTCAGACCGTGAAATCAAAATCTCTGTTCACATTAGTGCAGGAATTGCTCTAACTAGCCATTGGGGCTCCCTTGATATACCATCTGCAAATGCAACAGACTGGCACCTGCTGGACCAAAGAATCCATGCTCATAGATTGCATGCATGGTTGTTTTCCATTACCTTTTCTGGGCATCAGCTTTGAATCTTATTTCTATCCATTTCCTGTCTCAAAATAATAATTCTGCCTTACAGCATGATCTTTGTCTTTTGTAGTCAATAGTTGCTGAAAAGTCTCACATGGCTACCAGGTAGGTCAGATTATTTGTGATGCCTCCAGCTGTCATGGGGTGCAGCACAGAATGTGTTGGCACAGCCACCAGAGAGGACTCTCAGAAAGCCTGGGAAGCAGGGCTGTGCTTCTCATGGGAAAATGTGTCGTAGCACTGTCGCTTATCCCACTTGCCTTGGCCTCCTATGCATTCTCTGCCAAAAGGACACGGTGTTTATGACAACTTGAGTCTTTGGAGGTTCTTACTTGGCTCTTCTTGGCTCCATTTCACCTCATGATCACTTTAAATTGGAGACCTGAGAAAGTTCTGCATGTTGGATTGCTGCTGTTCTCAGGAATCTAACTGAGCTTGAAAAATAGTCCTTTCTAACTTCTATACCTTGTAATGTGGTGGTCACACAGGATAAGGCTGGTTAACATCTAAGTTACTGTGATCATCACTATAGACACCATAGGATCCATCATGGAGACATGTCCATTACACACAGCGTGGGGTCATGAAGAGGGATCTTCCTACTCCTGCTGTATGCCTAAAAGGCCAATGACAGCCTTAAAAGGACTGTCATTCCATGTATTTCCCCACTGCAGAGACTCACAGAACACTATTTCTGCCCATAACAAACAACAATACGGACAGCCTGTCAACTGGGTGACCACCTGGCATGTCTTGAAAAAACAGCTGCACAGAGCTGTCTTGTGAGGTGGACCAGCTGCCATCCACAGCTGGATGTGAATTGCCCACACACACCATGGTGAGGAGGAATAGGAGCATGAGAGGATCATAGCTGAGAAAACAGAATTGGAATGTGCTCTAGAATGGGAGCTTAATTCACTGCACTACTTATGATATATTAGTCAAATAACAGTAGAGACAAGCATCTAGAGCTGCATGGAGTTCAAAGTTAGCAGGGCTACTGGTGAATATCTATGAGTAACAGGGCAACTTTTAGACACTGAGTTAGTTCATTGGTGGCTATAACAGTGACAGACCTTATCCAGCCTCTGCATAATAAGTCTCAAAAATGGTAACTTCTGGATGGTAAGAGGATGCACCAAAGGAAAGATCATGCTGTATGTGCCCTGTGCTGATATATTTTTCCTAAGCATCTGCTGGTAGCCCTGTCAGCCTTGTATACTGAGCTAGATGGCCCTCTAATCGAGGAGGAGAGTTCTGATGTCCTTCTAAAGGAGGATCTGTGGGGAGATAGGTTATGGTGGCAGAAAAATGACATCTTTCCCAGCTCCTTTATGGCAGAAATGCTTCAATTCTCCCCTCAGTAAGCTTGTTGAAGTTCCCACCCACCGCAGTACAACTTGTATTTGAATAGCTGAGGGTAAAACTTCTGGAATTCACATTTCTATATGTTTAATATAAGCTAAGAAGAGCTTACCTGTCTGGAATTTTGGATGCAGCTATTTCATATGAGGGCAATTTTTAGCAGATGTAGCCATTTTATGTGATATAAAGTTAGCAATGATTTTGGTACAGGAGGTTTTGTGTGCAAGAGAGCCACTGAAAGAAAATATGAATCAGAAATGAAAGCAAATCTAAGCAGAAATGAAAGCAGCCACCAGCTTCCAGCACAGCATTCCAAAAGTTTAGTTGTGTAGTCATTACCCTTTTAAACTTAAACCATACAGAATTTGGCAAGAGAAAAAACAGAAACAAACAAACAAACAAACAAACAAACAAACAAAAAAAAACCACAACACTTGATTTCACATTTAGGGACACACGATTTTGTAATTTAAGTGATTACTTCCTTTGATACACAGAAAAGATGATTTTGTAATTTAAATGATGACTTCCTTTGAAAATACTTTTCTTTTCCAGCCCTTCCAAGTACTGCACATGGGGGATGCCAGGTCCATTGCAGATATGGTGGATCAGCCAACAGGGGGCAGCCAGAGGACAGGAATGAGCATCAGAGACTGACACCCCCTTCATTGGAGAGCCCAGAAAAGCAACAGTCAATCATCCTACCAGCAGACCTAGCTGGTCTCCAGACTGATTCATTAGACAGACACATCCCTCCCTGTCTCATCATTTCGTTATGACACAGGAAGATGCCAGCCTTTCATGGGACAAAAGGACATTCTCAGGAATGCAAAGGACTGAAATATCATCTCATACCCTGGCATGCTTCCAGGACATCAAGGATGTGCGGTCTCCTTAATCACAAGTCCTTTTTTGGTCCTGCTGCATTTTAAGAGACTAGTCTGACTCAAAGACGATATCAAGTTCGCCTAAAGTAGCCTGGAGGATTTGCATTTGAAAGCCATCCAGTCCAAGATTTACCAAACTAGCTTTTTCAAAATTAAAAACAGAAAGAAGGGTCTTGCTTGACGGTGTTTTGGTTTTTTTTTTTAATTCTCAACTTTGCCCTTGGGAAAGAACACTGCTTTCTGCCTGCATTATAATATTTTTGGAAGATATGCTCCTTTTATTTGGGCGAGGTCATTAAGCAGACCACCAAAAGGACAGACACAAGTTATTTTGGAAGGCTGTGTTTTCACTCTGAGGATGTAGTCATGTAAGTGCACTTCTGCTTCATAGCACTGTTCCTATACCAAAAGCCAGTGTTCATGGAAGATCAAATTAAACTGGGCAGCTTGGCGTTGTAACTGGGTTGGTCGCTGGGTCTTAAGGGAGTTTATTGTTATGGCATAATGTTGCCAGAGCATAAAATTAGTGGCCTGACAAATAAGGATTTCTCACAGGATCCTATACTTCTGGTGGACTCTGGAGCCAAACACAACCAGCTCTGACTTTCATCTCACATGCTAGTTATAAATAAATGAGAGATTACCCTCCTCCCTGTGAAACAAGAGAAGTGAGGAAAGGAATGTGACCCGATGAAATCACTACAGACTAATCTTTTCAAAACACTGCTACTGAACTCACACTACTGTCATTTCTTCTTGGCTGCCTCAACTTTCTAAGGCCCTTTTTCAATGATTTCCTACTCTTGAATTTTAAACTCAAGTGTTCTACCTGTGTTTATGAGGTACAGTGAAGTTTTTCTCACATCCACAGGACCTCCCTTCCTCAACAGTTGCATCCACCCCCATTGTTCCTTTCAAGGCACTTTATCTATTCTTCTATCCTTGTCTACTTCTCTTTTATCAGCCCCAATTTTCATGTAATTTTATATTCTTAAGTAAAAAGATCTTTCAATTTCTTTTTTCTTAGACTCAGTGTCAAAAGCTCACTCCTACCCCATAACACCCTCCACTGCTGCACATTTCTTGTTGTCTCTGTTATTTGCTAGCAGACATGACAAAGACTGGGAGCCACAGGCGCATTCAGAAACACAGTAACTGGAAAAGAACAATTTAAGATAGTGGCATTTCAACATGGATGTCACTTAAGTTCTGTCACCATCATTAATTCTGAAGGAGTCTTTCATCTCTACATTATTGAATTTTCAAGCTCTATAAAGGAAGTTTCTCAAAATTCTTAAGCAATTCACAGCACATATCCTAGTCAGAAAGCAATCATGTATTTTTTTTTTTTTAAGTTGATGGATAAATCATATTTGCAGGGTGGATTCCTATATTCATTGTTCAAATTTCTACATGCTAGCTGGGCCACGGAGAAATGTCAGCTTCTCAGAAACTTTCTTTATAAGCAAGTCCCATTGCCTGCCTGAATACTGTTCAATCAGTTAGCAAAAGCCTTTGTTCCACTTCCTTTCTTTCTTTCTCTAAGAGACACAGCTGGCCCTCTCCTATGCTGCCTCAAACACCTTGGATTTGTGAATGGCTACAAAGAGGCATGCTCACTAGATTCTAGAGGCATTTGCTAGCAACATTGAGCAAGTAAGAACAACATACTGAAGGCCTGCCAACACATGTGAAAGATGGCTAAAGCCCCAGATGAGCAAAATACATGTTTCTTTACACATTATTGCTCCAAGTCAGCCCCAGTTTATTGTCCATCAAAGCCAAAGACTGTCTATCCAATTCAATGGGACCACACTGGGACCCAGATAACACATTTCAAAAATTCTCCTGAGAAAGAGCAAGAGCATTAGCAAAGCAGCACATGAATTAAAGCAGGCTTGATCCTCTTTAGTGTACGCTCTGAGCCTGGGGCCCACTAAGAACCTTCTGATCACTTAATCTGCCTATCTGGAGGATCTGTATATATACGAGATAATCCTGGTAATCAAGAGTGTAGATAATAGCATTATTATTTTATTCCCATAGACATTTAAAAATAAATGTTTTCTTCTCCAGTGCAATCTGATAGGTAAAATTCACACACTGAAAATGAAAACAGACCTGCCAGAAAACTGTGGAAATGTAATAGAAATAAAAGCAAGGATAAAGTATCTCAGAAGGCAAAACACACTAAGTAAAGACATTTTGACTGGATACATGTTTTTCAATCTTCAGGTGTAATCAGAAATTACTGATAAACAACATACAGCTGATACTGTTTTATGGGAGGTGACAGAAAGCATAACCATATTTACATACTGTAGTTGTGTACTCGGAGTCCTTGGCCCATGACAGGCAGGAGCAGAAGGCCAAAGGAGACAGGTGTGGCTAACACACCAGAGGCTGACAACTCCCTCTATCCAAGGATGGGGAGCTGGGAATATTGGGGCAGTGGGGGACAGAAGAGAAAGCCCATAGCCAAGAAGGGCAGTCCAGGTCTGGCATGCTGGTGAGTGAACACAACAGTTGCAGTCCTATTCTGGTGCCCCCCTTAGAAATGCAGTATCTGCTTGAGCCCTACTTAGCCCATTATGTCACTACTAAAGCCAAAGAAAAATGTTGACAACTCAAAGACAGGACTGAAGGATGGAGTGTTACCGATATAGTTCTGTTGGTAAGACTGGAAAGTCCAGTCCTCTCTCAGGGATGTATCAACAGCAGAGCAGGAGAAAATCCTGTTAATGGGGTGAACTGTTTCTCCTAGCCTTTGCATCTCTGAAGAAAAGGACTCTTCATCTTTCCTAGTAGAATTTCCTTCTGATGAGAGTTTCCTTCTGATCCTAAGGGAATTGTAGCAAGGACCAGAGGTCACTGCTCTGACAAAGCATAGGTTTGGGAACAGCAGTTATTGACAAGCTTCTGTTCAGTGAGCACCAGAATAATCCCCTAAATCATCAAGGGAAACTCAGGTCACCTTCCATTCCACACATCTCCAACTGTGGCTTATTAATAGACTGAATACATTTGCTATTTCTATATAAAGTTAGTCTGTTCTATTGAATTTGTTTTAAGAAAAATCTCTGCAGTCTTACCAGTTTCCCAAACTTCTGCAGCCTTCACTGACATGGTGTAGCATGGGGCTTGGAAGGGAAGAACTTCCTCTACAGCCAGGCACTCCTGTTCCTCGTTGGTTTTAAATTGCAAATTTATAATGAGGGATACACCTAGGAAGGGACGGGATTTATTTGAAATTTAACAGTGGAAACTGGCTTCTCAGAGTTCTAGCCATTAGACTACAGCAAAATATTTTGTGATAAACCACAGCACTACACTTTGAAATTGGACTTGAAAAATCATCTACATCATATACCATCTGCAGAGCAGGAATTACTCACCAGTAGCTTTCGAGCAACAACAAAATAAATTTATACATTTCTGCCAGAAGGATTGTGCCAAAAAGAGCAGACTCACCAAGAAATATTTTTTGCTACACAGGACTTACACAATTCTTATTACCACTGTAGACCCCGAAGTGACTCAGTTTGTCTGTCTTCTGGAAAAGTGTTCAGGATACCAGTATGATTCCTTATTCTTATTTCATTCATGGCAAAGTTTTGGGTTTTTTGGGTTTTTTTTTACTTTATGGCTTGATCCACAACAAAGACAAGGGGCTCCTTGCAAAATCTGGATTGATTTTGCTTTTCAAATTCTCATGACATTCAGTGAAAACTTAATCCAGCACTATTGAAGTCAGTGAAAGTTTTGCCAATGCCTTCAACTGGGAATAAGAATTTAATTATGCACTAGTGAAAACTGTCAGCATTTGATTCCAGTACTTGCAAATGCAGACTGTGAGCCTAAACAGATTACTGTTGGTCCCCAATTGGCAGTACCATGGACTAAACCCAACTCAGGAGCCTTTTTTTTTTTATTTTGGAAAGAGGAATTTGTTTCTAGAATCCAAACCCCAGGAGACTTGCCTTCTGTTTCCAAAGTATTTCCTTAATGTGCAGATTAATACCCATCCTCCTTTTGGTGTAGGAGCATTTTTTGTGAATAAATTTTTCACAGATTCACTGAATATTCTGAGTTGGAGGGAACCCACAAGAATCATCACACTCAACTCTTAAGTAAATGGTGTTATTAGAACCATGCTCTGATCAACGGAGCTAAGTCCAGGCCACTGACTTCACAGGATGAAATAAAAAGTTATCATTGTTCTTCTGTCTGATTCCTACAGGTTGGCTTCCCAAGCCTGCAGTCCCTTCTTCCCCAGCACCAAAGGAGTATTGCTCTCATGCATGCTCTTCCTTCCCTGGGGGACCTCCACAAGCACTATTCAGATATGTTAGGTCTTTAGTATTTATTTCATTAGGAGATCAAGTCTTCCTTAAATGTCAAGAGATTTTCTGGAGTTTTTTTGTTTTTTCAAGACAGGGTGCTTACATTCCTGGATTTCACCTAGTTTTCCAGGTTATCAAGATTTCTGTCAGGTAGGATATTACTTTTTTTTCTGCTCCCTGCTGTCCACACAATTATCTCAAGTGCTTTATGTTTTCCCACATAGGGCCCACTTCTGATCTCTCCCAAACAGGTTTTAATTTGCCTGCTTTAATGGATTTTTTCTGATTTAGTTCACTTTGATGAGGAATCACTCCATCATCCTCCACAGAGGTGTATTAGGCATCAACTTTCTAACCGTGCTGCATAATGCTTTTATTTTCTTTATGGGGCCACCTAACCCCAAATCCACACCTCAGCAAAAACCCCACCATAAGTCAGTCTTCACATCACAGCCTGAAGGGGGACAAAGAAACAGAGCATCAGGATCACAGGAAGAAGATGCAGCACGGGCTCTTACCTTCCTCTCCATTTTTCCTGCTGTCTGTGGCTTTCCTCTGCTACAAGAATAAGAAGACAAAGGAGTTTTTCCTCAAACTCATTTCTGCTGATGCTTACACTAAGTTGAGACATTTTAATCTGTCCTGTCCACAATAACTCTGCTCATCCCATCTGGGTCTTTCACTGAAAGAAAAATCTCACCTGCTCTAGAGGTATTTGTTGGTTTGTTAGAGAACAATCAAAGCTAGTAAAGAGATTAAAGGGGCAGTTCCAGAGACAGATGAGATACGTGGAATGTTTTCTCCTGGATGCATCAATCTTGCATCTAGTTACAGTAAATCAGCGCCACAATGAACTCAGTCCATTTCATGAACACGTGGGCTAAGGGTTCATTCTTACAGCTGAGAGCAGTTCATTTCCAGAAGTTAACGCCCTGCAAAAGAAGATGAAGCAAATGAAACATACCAAGCTGGAAGTCAAATGTCTGTGTATGTGTTCTGTGTTAAAGAGTTTTTCAATATTTGCATTTTGTAAGCCTTAAGTTACAATAGATATTGTGGCTAAATGAATTAAAAATTAAACATAGACACCCTATTACTAAAATCTGTATGCTTAATATCTGAGACAACCACTGAGGCTTCTTCTTTCTGTTGATTTACAAGATATATGGTTAGTTTTACAATCCAGCCTCTAAAACAATGCACATATTTTACTATTGCATAAAATGCTCTTGATATTAGTATAATAAAATATTTTACTTGCAAATAATTTTATAAAAGTTTTCCTAAAGCAAGGAGTAAAATGTAGCACATACATAACTATTCCTAGTTCAATCGCCACTCAAACACTGATTACATCTTAGAGAGATATTTGAGAAAATAACAGTGAATGGTTTTTAGAGGAAGAATAACAGATGTCTGAAAATCCATTCAGATAATGTAGCGAATGAAATATTCCAGAGTCATCCTTAAAAACATCTTGTCTAAGAAGTGTTGCTGAAACTTCTTAATGAGAGATTACTAGTGAAGGAGTTCTATCTACAAGGCACCTGAGATAAAGTCCATGAAGAGATATATTCAGAGCCCTCCTCTGGAGGCAGGGCAATTCATTTTGAACCCAATTTCTGCTTTTGAGTAGACAGAGGCAGATCAGTATTTTGTCCATAGGCTGTCAATAACTGACTCCACATTCATCTGTGTAATCAGCATAAACAGCTTCATTGACAATATCCAAGTGAAGACTCAGGTTAACATTCCCACCGTACAAAAAAAAAAAAAAAAANAAAAAAGTATGTATCTTTAAGTGCAGTGGAGGCTTGGAATCAGTATCATCCATTATTGACTTTGAAGCTAACTAATGGCTTTGCACAATATTAGCATTAGTAGTATGAATATAGATAATGGATATTAACACAATGTGAAAAAGTGGTCATTAAAACACTGTAAAATGCATTTGGTTAATAATTAGCACCTTTGAAAGCTTAACTTCTTAACTAATGCATTTATTTCATATATTTATAATTGCAAAATCATATGTACTCATTTTTATAAATTATAGTTTCAAAAGAAATGTGCTCAGTGTAATTCTAATATACATTTTTATGCTTCCTTTCTTTCTCTTTTGCACGTTATAGAAAGTGCAAAGAAAGAGGATTTCAGCAGTAACTCATTTATGGCAAACTAAGCAGATGGAGCTCCTGCAAAAAGTATTCCCCAGACAAGAAGCAAAATGCCACATGGAAATGCAATGCCCCTGAGTAGACACCAAAGTGCCTGGTCCGCTCTGTTCCAAGTGTTCTCTCTTGGAGCAGCCACTTGATTTACTGATACACTCAGGATCTGCTGGATGAGCATCATGCATCAATAATGAGCTTCATCAAAAGTTTAGCTTCAACACAAAGGCTTTCACTTCAAAAAAAAAAAAAAAGAGTTTACTTCAAAAAAAAAAAAAAAAAAAAAAAAAAAAAGTGCTTCCATTCCCAAACACTATCATGGTGGAGATCCAGTTTCCTGATATAGGGAATCTGCAAGAAAGTGGTTGAATTTATCATATCCTAGAGGAGAAAAAACTCAAACAAATAACACCCTGAATAGCCCTCAAAATAAATAACAACAACAAAAATCTGGATGAGGTAAGCATAAAAAAATACAGAACAGAAGGAGTGTTGGAGGAGAGTAAGGAGATGACATCCCCTTAGCAAGGCCTCAACTAGACAAAAAAGAAAAAAATTTCAACAAATGTCTTATACACTCATACTGATTTTTGATTTTGACCAAATTAGAAATGTAGTTACATTTATTTGGTTTATGAGTGGGGCATGTGAGACCTCCTGAGACCACTGTGGCAGCTGCAGTAACACTCTTGAGGACCTCAAGCAGCAGAGGTCCAGCCACACCTGTACGGTCTCTGTTCAAGTTACACGAGCCCTTGCTAAGGGGTGGTCTGCCCAGGCACAGTAAGGCCTGGCAGCTGTGGCCCTTTGACTCGAACTGCCCAAGAACAGAGGCTTCAGCTTGGCTGAACTAATTCTCTGTGGCCTCTGACACTGCCTCCACCCCAGCAGAGAGGGGCTGCTGCTGTGTTGGCTGGGACAAAGTGTGCTCCCGAGCTGCTCCATGGCATGCCAAGGTTGCTTATATTTGTATAGTGTGAGCACAGAGACTCCCTAAGCTGGAGGTTTTCCCTTCTTTTTCACAACATCCTTTAAGCAACTCTTCAGGTTCCTGTGGAAAAAAAAAAATCTCCTCAATGCCTTATTGAATTAATTTGAAATTCCAAAATTAACGAGGCTTTTGTCTCCCTCTTAACCTAAGAGCTATTGTTACCTCTAAAAATAAATGAGATAATCTGTTAAAGAGCTAAAAATACTGAGCTCTGAGAGCCATTTCAGACCTTTACATAGAAGATGTTTGACATCCTTGCACCTTTATTCTTCACAAAGAAAATGGTGAGGCAGGAGCTCCTATGCCCACCTCACAGCAACTCTTTCATCAGCTGTCTGCCAGCTGTTCTCCCACAGCTCAAATAAATCCAGCGCAGTCCGGGTAGAAGGTTAATGCTCAGAAACACATCACCCAAAGGTGCTCGGGCAACACTGTTTTAGGAAAGAGCGCTATATCTTTTTTTTTAGTAGGAAAAGCAGGGACTGCTTTCAGATAGGAATGCCAAGAAGTCCAGCTATGTGCCACCTGCCCAAATCCCCATGGCTGCAGCACAAACAAAAACTCTCCTGGGACACATTAGGACAAGGGGTGCAGGCTGGGTGAGTCACTGCATGCCTTGAATTGAACTGGACAGCTAAAACAATTAGACCTAGTCACCAGTAGCACAAAAAGCTCTCCTGTTTATCATAAAGAAGTCTTGAATAGTCACAGTGCAGTGAGCAAAACTGTTCATTTCCCAAAGCTAACTGGTCAGAACAGGCAAACATTTGCCTCACTTCCCTAACTTCAAAGTTGTGTTGAGTGTCCACAGCAAGTTGTTGGCAGAGGCAGGACTAAAGGGATGAATCTGAGCAAAGAGGTGAGGAGCTGACCTGTGGCAGACACAGCCAACTCCAGCTGGCTGCACCAGACCTACTGCAGGACACAGACAAGTTCATCAGATGGTGCCTCTGTGATAAGGTAACACAGAGAGAGAGGAGAACTAAAAGGAATGTTCAGAGAGAACATCAAGGTCAGAGGAGGAGCAGGTACACCTGAAGGAACTGCAGCCCATGGAGAGCCCTGGAAGCAATAGATATTTCCTGAGGGACTGCAGACTGGAAGGAGAATCCATATGAAAGCACAGGAAAAGTGTGAGGGGAAAAGAGCAGGAGAGAGAAATCACTAAACCCCTATGTTCTGACCATAACTGCCCCTGGCACCACTTGGGGACCATGTACAGGAGTCTGGAAAAGAGAAGGGAGAGGAGAGAAGAAAAGGAGTTGGGAGGATATATCTTTGTATTTCTTTGTGTATTACTGCAGGATTCTATTCTAATTGGCAATAAATTAAATTAACTTTCTCCAAGTCAAGTCTGTATTGCCTACAACAGTAACTGGTGAGTAATTTCCTTGTCTTTCTGTTGACCAATGAGCTTTCTTATCCGATTTTCTCCCCATGCCCCATGGAGAGGGGTTATGAGTGAGCAGCCTGGATGGAAATTTGGGTGTTTACCAAAGCTAAGCCACCACAAAAGTGAACCCATCACAATGTGCCAAAAACTCAGTAGCACATGGACCTTCTCAGCCTGGAATCTCTGAAAGAGGATGTAGTTGGTTTCAATCAAAGGAAGCACTGGGAAAGGTAAAAACTAGTTCAGAGTTCTTCTACAGACATAAAAATAATTACATAAATAAAAATATTATTCCCTAGGGGAAATACCAGTTTCAGCTTTTGCTGATCATTTGGAAGAAGACGAGGCATCTGAATGATTCCAGAATCCCCAGTCCTGCTGTCATTTCTATTAGAAATAAAAAGTAGAGTGGAGGACAATTGAAGATTCTCCAGCAATGACACCATATAGAGGTTCTTTTTGATTCTAAAAATATCCTGTTTACTTCAAGTTGTTCTTCTAAACAAAAGATGCAAACCTGCTTCCAAGTCCTGATTTAATTTCAACTGGACATCTAAGCACATAGCAAGCTTTCCTGGCTCTAACTCCCATGGGACATTTTGGGCATTTGGTCACTTGTCCCAGCAGATTCATAATCCTAAACCCTCTTTCTATGGCCAGCTGCATTTAGCCATTTTTAGTCTACAATCTTTTAAATGTGAATCAGTCTTTTTCCTGGGTTCTGAATTCTTATTATGACATGTCTTCCATAACTTGCAGTACACAGAGGAATGTCCTACAACTTCTTCAACCTCTCTGACAATAAAAAGGCTGCAGCAAAGGAAGAAAGATTCCTTCCCCTAAACACTCATTTTGGGAAGTGAGGAGAGGCTGAGAGGACATTTCTACTGTCCAGCAGATTGCTTGTGCTGTGGAACTATTTCAAAGACATAGAATTTCCCAAGCCTGCACAAGGTGCCATGAATTAATCTCTAATGCATTTGTACTCTAGAATGTTTCCATCCATTTAGGTTATCAAGGGATTTGCTGTGCTTTCAATGCGTCATTATAAAGTCCTTTAAAATATTTCAATCCTCCTTTAAACTTAAACTCCTCAAAGAACTTTAACTGTGCAGTGCAAATTTATGAAGACCATATGAAAGATGTCAAGCTCATGATAAAAGTCAGAGATAATCTAGAAAAAAGTAATTGGACTACAAATTAATCTTCAATGTTCATGTCTGTTTCCACTAGAAGAAATCTCTAGCAGTGGCTCCAGGACATATCTCCTGACAGAGGTCAGCCAACCTACCTCATGTGTGTGTGAATATTTTGAAGTTGATGGTCACTTCCACAAAATCCTGCATTAAAGTCTTTTCAGTATGATCCTGTCAAGTTTTACAAGACGCACAGGGTTTGGTCAAAGACCAAACTGTCTTTGAAAAGCTGGGTTGTTTCTGCAGGTCACGTTCTAACTGTAGGAGCTCTGCCTTTTTGACCAATGCTGACTCAATGGCAAATCTTGTCTGAGGCTGGGCACCAGAGCTGTGCCCTTTTGCGACAGAAATTAAAATCAGGTTTTGGTTGTTCTCACTTGGCAGAGACTGTGTAGCACTTATGCAGGAGTTGTAACATACCAGCCATGACCTGTTTAAACCGTACTTTGGGTAGCTGTACTCCAGTTAGTCATGCTCCTTTACCATCTCAAATCAACAGAATAATGTCTATACTTGGAGACAGTGCTGTGGGTTGACAAAAGAATTGCTCTGGCTGCCTGACATACACAAAAGAGAACATTTACAAATGCTTTAAAAGTGGAGCATATTGGTCAGTGTATAATTATTTCCAAATCTAGTATCAGCAATATTCCTAGTTCTAGTGTGCTAGCAGAATTTTAATAAAGATTAAATCACTCATTCAAGTTTCACTTTACTAACATTGTAACCTGGGCTTTGTAATCAAAGGGAAAAAAATAATTCTGGTTTGCTTCTTGTATCCTCAATCTGATAATGATTTAAGGAAAAAAAATCAGTTGGAATGGAAATGTATTTCCCCAAACTTGTTACATCCCTCCCAAATCAAATATTTGTTCTCATTCTCATACATGAATCATGCAAATCCCTTGTTTTTCTGATTCATTCTCTGTGGACCTCTCTCCATTAAAGGAAGGTTAAATGAGGTGGACAGGACATCTATAGTACCTCTAGAGCAGCAGAGAGGGAGTCTTTCCTCAGTTGTGTGGTTACTGAAGTTTCCATGTCCTCTAGTATCAGGTCTGTTCAGCATGAATTGACATGTGTCCTGTAGTGTCACCCTTTACAGCTGTCCTGAGTCTTCTAGGACATTCTCTGCTGTACTTCAGGTCCTCTTTAGACCAATTTGCAGGCTCACATCTGAGGAATGTTATTCTTTCTCTTTCTCTCTCCAACTTATGATTTTTAAGGCCATCCATTTCATTTTGCATTTGACACAAAAGCAAGGAAGTACATTTTTAAAAACACCTATTGAAAAAGTAATAAAAGCCTTGAGCCATTAAATTCATACACGTTTTTCCTTAGCCCTTGCCAAGTTATGTGCAATAAAACAATTTGACTGTCCTTGACCACACTTGATTGTTGACTATCAGAGTAGCATAAGATATCCCTCAGACAGTCTGATTACATTATACAGTGAGATTATATTAAATGTGTCCTGCATTTTTGGCTGGGACAAAGGCTAACCATGAAGATAGTGAAGACTTTGATTGTGAGATATTTCCTTTCTCCATCCTATTTAAGAGTAAGATCTTGTGCAAATTCTTAATAAGATCTCCTGATACCTCACATTTATTGTTTTCTTTATCCTACATTTGTGTAGGCAAATGTGGAGCAAACCTGCCCCAGAGTGACCCATGCTCCAAAACAAACTCCATTTAAACATCATGCTGCTGGCTCTGTGGAACAGAGTCATTTCAATAAGCTTGCTCAGTGACAAAATCCATTTCACATCTTTGCCGGCCCAAGTAATTTTCATTTAATCACTCAATAGAGTGCAAAGGGCTTATATGATGCATTCTGAGGAAAGGAATGTATACTTATACTCTGCTTTATTTTTATTTTTTAGATGCTTTTATAAAAATAAGACACTCTAGCTACAACAAAAAGATCTTTCATTTGATGTTCATCATTCACACTCATTTGTCATTAAGTTGGTGACATTGAGAATCTCTGGCTCACAAAATAAAGTAAAAGTATTTTACTGCAGGAAAATTGTATCCCTGCTGTAAAGTCTTCATGCGTGTTGAACTATGTAACCCCAAACCATAGGAAACACAGACATACTTCTGATTTTTAAAGACAGAAGAACAAAATTGTCCTCTCATGCTGATGAAAAACTCAGTGAATTTTTTTAGGTGGTTTTTTTTGTTTGTTTGGTGGGTTTTTTTGGTTTGTTTTTTTTTTTTTGATCTATGACCTTCATGGAATCTGGGAATATTCATTCATAACCAGCAAAAGTAAAATAGCGGTAAAGCTGAAGATGCACACAGAAATTTGCAAAGGCTGAGCCATATTTACCGCAGACTTTTCTGACGATGTCCTCTGATAAAGGCCATCATAAGGGCATTATGACAAAGAGTTTATGGGGGCAGAAAGTAGCCCTCACACCCCCCCGCCACACACACCTTCCTCAAGTCAGACTCACAGGCATCTAAAAGGGCCAGGACATTCTGGAAAGTGGGCAGGGTCTGCTGAAGAGGGTGTTTCAAGGTAGAAACAATCTATCAAGAATATTAATTCAGTACATTCCTCTATAGAAACTTCCCATGAAACCTTGAAGCCATTGCTCCAGAGAAGATGTGACAGGACAATCACCTCTTTGCTTCACAGAGAATGTCCCAAGTAATCCACCAGTCTCATTTGGGCAAGAAAACTTATTTTACAGCTTCCCATACTTACAATGAGACCTGACCTGCTGGAATGACTGAAAATTTTCCTGTTGACCCCTGTATGCACCAAAGCGCCTCTTACCTTCATTGACATATTCCTGTTAACAAATCTTGGAAGTACAGGGTTATTTTCATTTTACCGAGGAAAAAGTCAAAGGGAGATCAAAAGACCTTTGGTCAAGGGTATAGAGAGTGTCCTTTCCAGAGCTGGATTTTGGAACCTTAGTCACTCTTCACCTCATCCTCAAGCAAGATGAAGCTGTTTTCTCTTCAACTTTTCTAAAATCAGTGCAACATTAAAAGCATAAGGTAGCAGGAGATATCTCTCTTGACAGCATCCACTTCAGCAGTGGGTGTATTGATAGCCAAAAAAAAAAAAAAAATTAAAATAATCTTTCTATGTCCATTCATCTCTGGTTTGCCTTCCTTACTTTCTTGCCTGGAGTTCAGTCATTCTTGTAACAGTAAGTGAAAATTAAATTAATAAGCTTAACAAATCCAGCATAAATGGTTGCTTGGCTGTTCACATTTTGACTGGAAGTGTCTTTAATGCCATAATGTCTGAGAATCAGTTGGAAAGATAGGGAGAATTTTGTGCCCACTGATACCTGACCTTGCAGTTTTGGATTGCTGAGTAGGAGCTGAAACCTGACAGTTCATACATTCCCAATGCCCAAATTATATAAAGAAGGGAGTTTGCAGTAAGAGTGGGGTTGAGACAGGCAAATGGTATGTGTTGAGCACTATGCTGAAAGGGCATGCAGCTCATAAAACAGCAATCTCTTGGTGAAGCAGCAGACAACACTTTGTGTATCTGCTTTATTTTACACATGCACATTTTAAATGAGATTGTACCATTTTGAGCACTTTTTTTTTATCTCAAAGACTCATTATTACCATAATTTGTTCCACAATAAAATCAAATATTCACTAATGTTTTTCATGTCAGAATGACAGGGGGGAATACTATTTTAGCATCACAGCAAATTCCATTAAGTAGAAGAAGAGTTTAAAGTCTTGTGCTTCTCAAGCTCCCATTTTTAATTAGATCTCTTGTATCCTTATTTTCCATTGGGGGTGGAAATCCTTCAGAGCGCAACACGTCAGTAAAAAGCACAAACTTACTCAAAGCCTATGGCTTTATTTCATTAATACAGAATAGTTACATATCATTGTGGATATAATGCAGCACATGGACAGTTTTTCAGTCTCTTTCACTGCTCTTTCTCCCTTTAGCATTAAGAAATAGCATTTTCCTTTTTAACTCTTCGTCTAAAGTGTTGTGTACATCCAAACACCAGCATCTCCCCCTCGCCAAGCTCTCCAAAATAAGGCTGCTTTTGAACTGCAGGCCCAGCACACAGAAGTGTACAGAGATAAATTTTAATTTTATTTCTGTTCCACTGGTGATGGGGGCTGCATTTATCAAAGTTGAAACACACAAAAAATACCTTTCAGAGATTATATGGCATAAATTCTGATCACAAAAATAAAAAGAGGGTATTATTTAGCCTTGCAGAAGGAGAGTGAAAAGGCTAGCTAGAATAACTACTGAGATATTGCAGTGCAGCAGAAGCTTTTATGTAATGTCTTGAATCAGCAACGCTTTTTGTGGCAAAGGCCAAAATACTTAGCATGCCTTTGCATTTAACCATTCCACTGTCCAGCACATCTTTCAAAACTGTGTTTTAAAGAGATATTTGAGGTAATCAAAAGCTCAGTAATTTGAAACAAATAAACAAACAAACAAAACACCAGAAAAAAACCCAAAACAAATACATTCCACTTTTGTCAGTACTTTAATTCCAGTTGTCATGTGAAATCTGATAAATCACCTCAGCATTTTGGAGAAGATTAAGCTAATGACAAAGTGACTAGGTCTTGCACTAGTGCTAATGCTTCAGTGACCTCAGGACCCAAGCTAAGACAACACAGCATCATGCAGTATCTGAGAGGTGCTGCAGTGCCTCAGGAAGCACTGAGTCATCGTCACTGCGTGGAGCAAGCACGCTTCTAGATATGGAGAGCAGTGGAGACTGCAGGGATGAAGCACAAGCCAAGCAGAAAGCCATCTAAGTTAATAGGCAACCAGAAACAGCAAAGTAGATGTGAGCCCTGCTTTGCCTGCACCAGAGCCCTGGAAATTCATGCTCTTGGTGTGAACAGAAGGGAAGGCCAGAACAACTATGATGGCAATACTGTGTTGGCTGGGCAGGAAGGATCAACTCTTTCCTTCTGCTGCCATCAGCTTGTGCTAGCATCACCAAACCAGTTTCAGGAGGGTTGCCTGGCTCTCTGTTGTTTGCCTCTCTTGCCCTCAATCTGTCTCCTTAGAACAGAAGATGATGACCCAGACCACATTCCTTGCTAGAGAAAGATGATAATTGAGTTTTTCCCAGACAGCAGAATTTGAGCAAAACACAACCAACTAGCTCAGTCCACCCCATTTCAAATCCTGCTTCTACCACAGGAGATATTACTTTGGCCTACCTGGAATAGGAGACACAGAATTTTGCTTCTGGAAAGCACAGATGTTGGTGTGTTTGTGCATGTGGGAACTGGAACTTGGTAGTTTTGTCCTTTGTAGGCATTATCTTGAACAAGATAACAAACAACTTAGGTCTTAAAACAACTGTGGTAGAAATAGAGTGAGGAAGAAGGCTGAGGAAGGCCTATAATGTCTGCACAGTAATTTTTCATCATATAAAAATTAATTCCAATAACTAATATATAGTTATTGGAATAAAAGTTCAAGGTTCAAGTCTGAGAGAGTAAAGGGATCAGAATC
The DNA here is from genome assembly GCA_013399835.1 of Leptocoma aspasia. Taxonomy (NCBI): domain Eukaryota; kingdom Metazoa; phylum Chordata; class Aves; order Passeriformes; family Nectariniidae; genus Leptocoma; species Leptocoma aspasia. The sequence goes on from VXAX01008062.1 coordinate 103,553, forward strand.
AAACTGCAAGATTCCTGACTGTAAAGAGCCACAATAGAGACATCCTCTCTTTTCATTGGACACGTATGTTAAGGAGACTGTTGCAGTGCTGCAGCCTCATGAGCCTCTCTATGCTGTACTGAGTTACAAACCAATTTGATTTTTTTTATTTTATTCTGTGGACTGGCTAAGTGCTGTTTTGTGTAATGCAGGGAACCAGGGGTCTAGTTAAGCATGTGTAGCCATTCACATTTACACTAAAGACCTGATCCCTTCAGTCTGCCATATACGAACTTAAATAAACTAAAAAGAAATCTGCCTTCAGCTCAATTGCTCTAAATTACAATTTGTTTTGCATTATCGAGGATGCATGCTGAGGATCACCTGGAAAAAATAATAATTACCTCACTGTAAGCAGTGCTTTCAGAGCTCTCTACCATGTAGTTATTTTGTCTTATTCAGTATGCATCATTTTGATCTAAAATAATTTCTAAAAATACAGTCATTGCCTTTGGCTTTCATTCTGCTTAAACTATCACATAATGCTGCACATGAACTGTTTTATTTCATTATCCCTGGCCACCCTGAGCTAGAGAGCATGCATTAACACTACACCTCCTATAGTGTCACACATCTAAACCAAGGACTAGAACACAGGACTCAGCGTGCCAGCAAGTGAGCCACATTTGCATTTGTATGCTTGGCCACACTGATGCAGGGGGATGGGGTAAAGAGAAGCTGTCACTTGACTCAGTCTCTCTAAATAAATGAAGGCAAAAATACTTCAAAAATCATGATAATCAACACAACTGTATAGTGAAAGAATTATGGCAGGGAGGGTAAGGAGGAAACAGACACGTCTATTTGTAAAATGCCATCCTAACAAGGGGAGAGCAAGAGTTATAAGATCACTCACCTAAATACCTCCCAGGATGTCTTCTCTGATTAAGGATTTGTGAGAGTTATTGAGTTTTGAATTAGATGCACTTTAATAAAACAGTAGAATGTTCTTATCTGATTGCACCTGTATTGATTGTGTTAAAGAGGTCTATCCTCAGATCAAGGTCAATGATTTTACATAAACTCACTATCTAGATGGAATTGCTAGCAGTACGTAGGACTCCCATAGTATGTCCACCTTTCAACATATGATACCTACCTGTGAAGCCTAGAACTGGAATGAACTTAATGCTCTTTCCATATTCTCTCTGTCTTCTAGCAGTACTTATTCTAATTAAAGTGTAACATTAATTTGGAAAAGACCACTCATACTAGTAAACTCCCTAGCAACTGTCTTACCAGATATAAAAGGAAATTTTACACATATATTTAAACAACAATGTTTCACAGACTTAAAAGCACCTTTGACCATTTTGAAATGCTGTACTTCATGTAAATATCCTTCTTTACCCAAGGAAAATGGCACATTAATCTGATTCATTGTTCCATTGGCTTCAGTAGAGCTGATCCAGCTTTCTGCCATGGTGTTATAATATGGATGGTTTCTGAGCGATACACTCATAGATCTCCTCAGTAACTATACACAAATATTTTATATATGTATGTAACTATATACATATATAAATATAAAGTATAGTACATATAATTATGAATATGTATAAAATTTTAAATGGCACATACCCACCTACCACTTTTAGTCTATTAGTTTATCCTGCTTGGGCCCCTGAGTGCAGATCAAGGAGCATAGCTAGTCAAGAAGCAAGCTAGTCATTTCTTGCCAGTCCCCAACTTTCTTTTGGAGCAGATTACAAGCCCTTCAGAGCTTAGCTGGACCAGGAAGCTACCACAGTGAGTGAAGGTGCCAGCAGGCTGTTCAGGTTAGCAGCAGTGCATGAGTGTGTGGTTGTACCTCGTGGGGTGACCTCAGCTTCACCATCAGCCCTGAGAAGAGATCAGCAGTGCTGTTCCAAAGGTGGCAGAAGAACTTCCTCCCAGCCACGCTCACCTGACCTTGCAGAGGATGAAGTGGAGGAAGAGGGCTGCTCAGCAGGCTGTTTGCTCCTGATGGAGATGCTCAGCAAAGCAGACGTGGTCCTGGAGCTGAGGGTAAGAGCCTTTTGTATGGGCATAGTGAGGCTGCACTGTAGCTGAGAAGGGAAAGAAGCAGCCCTTAGCTGCCCCCTTGAAAACTCAGACTGAAGAAGTACTTGCCCTGTGAGTTTTGAAGATAAGTGCCATCTTGCTCCCTATGAGCAGGTGGGGAGACTTCCAGGTAAATCTGTGCCTCCTCGAATGTTGCAGGAACATTCTCCACTTTGTGGCAATTAATGGAAACTGAGCAAATGGAGAAGTCTCCTGTCACGTTTATAGGCAGGAAAAAGGACTGAACAGGATCCATAAGCTGGTTTCTTTTGGTGAATCTGCTGACAGACTGAGGCAGAGAATCTGAAGGGGACAGCTGCAGGGGAAGAGATGGGCTTACTGTTGAGAGAGGCAAGGGTGCGTCAGTGGTGCAGGTGTTGAGGCTGCTGGAGACCCAGATGGCGAGAGATTTCCTGAGTAATATTTCCAAATGTCTCAATTGAAACACATGAAGGGGAAAGGGATCCCAATACCCATTAAAAGCAAGTTTTGTTCATGACAACACAAAGTCTGTCAGCAAGGCAAGGAAAAGCTGCCACCCCAACTCCAGATGGAAATACATCTTGTCCACATAAAATACAGCTCAAGAGCCTGTTAGATTTTTTTTTAACTACCCTGCTAGTTTTTCTGTGAAAATTTCAGCCCCAGCCACAGACACGGCAGGAAAGCAGGATTTAGGAGAAACAAGTTTGCCAAGGGCATCTGGAGCTTTCTCTGGAAAGTCTCATGCTTCTGCATGTCCCAAGCTTCACAGACCACCTGGCCAAGATGACAAGCACCCAAAGGAGGAAAAAAGCAAAGCAACTCACTGCTATCTTTGAGCCAAAAAATTCACATTTGCTATCTATGGCAAAGGACACCAATAAGAATCCTGTCTCCTCTTCAGCTGGCACATTTTCGTGAAGGGTGGGATTTCATTTGGATGATACATTGACTCCCATCTGTTTGCCTTATTTTCCTGGTGCTGCTAAGTGCTGGGGAGGAGTGAGTGTGTTCATTTTTGAGTTTCCTACTCCCTGAATCAGCCAGTTAGAGTGAGAGCAGAAGGGAATTAGATGGTGCTTCTCAGCCAGTAGGATGTGGTTCAGACGGGACTGTGCTTGAGCACTAACTGGTCACACAAATTTCCCTGGATTACCTGTTATCATGTTTGCCTCAGCAGCTGAATGTTCTCTGTCTATCAGCAGGTAAAACATACAGTGAATTTTGCTCAAAATTGAAACAAGGATAAAACACTTATTTCTTGTCACTGACAAGTTGGATCCCTTTTCCTTGCAATTCCACTGAGCTACTAAGATACAAGATACCTAATCCTTTTCTTTCATGCACCAGCTTCTTGTTTCATTTCTCACTAATTAACTTAATGCAAGGAAGAATTCATAGGCTTTTGAACAGGCTCAGCTACATTTTTCCCTGCTGTAGCACTTACACGGTCTAATATGGAAGGAGCTCCTGATGCAATTCCAGGCAGCAATGTTGCTCTTTTACTGCTGCTCAGCACCAGCTTTGATTTTCTCTCATTTGGCAGGAATGAGCAGAGATCTCCTTCCAATAGACAGGTAGTGTGATGAGAAAGGTCTAAATTCTGGGGCTTAGAGGGAGGAAGGAAAACTAAATGAGCAAGAGGAAGTGCCTTCACAGGAGCACAAGCCATCAGATCAATTCATTAAATGAAATAGAGCAAGCATGTTGCTTTAAAAGATTTGTACCACAGCAATTGCAAATTTTTAGGGCTTGGAGTATGGTGTTTGCCATTTCTCCTAGCCTCATTTTCACTTCCAGGAGCTGTAGGAAAGAGGTAAAAAAAGCTGAAGACTGTCTTTTCATCCTGTGAGACAGTCCTGCATTTGTGAGAATCTTCAATGATTTTGAGAACTTGGCCATGCTGGCTTTAAATGAGGAGGCATGGGGCAATATATCAGAGACCCCCATAAATGCTTAAGCAACATGCAACAGAGAGGCCAGAGGTAAAGTCCTGGGCTACTCACCTGTGCTGGGTGTCCTGCTACAGGCAGTTGCACTGCCGCTGCTACCCACACTCCAGGATTTTACTCTGGCCCACTTTTACCTGTACAAGCTGCCTTCATTTTCAGAGCAGTCAAACCCTGCAGTTTCTTGAAGAAAAGTCAGAACAGTAGCCCAGGTATGTCAGGCAAGAGAATGCAGTGGTGAAGAACTGGAACAGACTCTTTAAGTTTCTGTAATGACAGAAGCAAGATCTTTAGTGCCAGCAGATAATCATACTTGTCCTTCGCCCCTGGCCTACTGAGACAATGGGACATGGTCAAGGCCTTTTTCTACTAGGAAAAGCATCTGGGCTGCCAGAGGAACTCCCAGGGACTCTTGTGCTCTAGACATGAAAATATAAACCAAATCTCCTTGTTTCTTCTTGGGATAAGGCTCAAGGAAACTATCCCAAACCTGCTAAATCCAGGGGTCAAATGGAATTTGCATATCTGGACAGAAATAAGGGAGTGTGAGTAGGGGGTGTCAGACACAATTTTACTATAGAGCTGGCAGAATTTTGAATTCAGATTGGGTATCCTTCAGGGTTTCACTTCAGCACTCTTCTGCTAGTTTAACCCAAAAAATTGCAGGTACTCTTCTTCTGCAGCCTTTTCAGCACAGTTCTGCACATTAGTGTTGTGGGTACCTCAATGAATGACAGAGAAATCAGGGTAAATAAATGATGACGTTATAGAACTCACAGTGACACACTTTCAATCTCATCAAACAGTCTGCATTAGGTATTTGTGTCTGTCTTTACAAGTACTAGGGCTGGAAACATGCCTTTATTTCTCCTTTTTAAATGGAAGGGAAGACAGAGTTATCCCTCAGGATGTCTGTCTGCAATCAATAGAGATACAGCAGTAGGCACTGTGGTTGCAATAAGCCAGAACTAGGAATAACAAACCAACTCAAATCAAATATCTGTCAAGTCTTCCCTAAACTAGGAATGTAAATGTCTCCAGTTTCTATAAGCACACATTGGAAGCAATCGCCATATGTGGTTAAAAAAAAAAAATGGTTTGAAGCCAGTCAAAGAAAGTTCAATGTATGCACATAAAAGAAAAGATCTTAGAATCTCTCCTTGAAGTGCTTTCAGGTGTGAAAACATACAGGATGCTTTCACATCCAAAGCACTAAGCTCCCATTCCAAAAATCAGCATCATCCATGATGCACTTTAAGCAGCTCAGCTGAAGGAGAAAATGGACCCAGAGGCCAAGAACACATGGTGCTTGCCTGCCCAAAGGATGTCTTGTCTGGCCTCCCACACTGCCATGCTGTCTGTATCCACTGAGCACTTGTCTCCCAGCAGCTGTTAAATGGGCTGACACCTTTTGTCAGCAGAGACTTCAACATGAAAAAATCAAAACACACTCAAAGAGAAAAATAGAGGAAACTGCAAAGCACATTAAACTCCAACTGGGACAGCAAAACATAAACTGGGGTGGGGGAGGAAGAAATAGAAGCTGTTGCTTATGTAGGAAACAGCAAATGCTTCCAGGGCCGCATGATTTACCTCTGCTGCTGCAGGCTTGCTTAGGTTCAGGGAACAAACCTTATAAATAAGAGTTATACACAGAGCTGTGCCTAGTTTGCTATGTCTCTCCTTTGCTAGTAAGTTTTCACTCTCCCTCTCCTATTTTTAGGAGTTGTTTTGTTCTTCCAAACACAAACAGGCAGAACTGGATTCATTACAGGCAGATAAGGCAGAAACCTTTTGATCCAAGGGGCTGGGACCCAGTCCTCCAGCTACTCTACATCTTTACAAACCTTGGACATAGCTTTATGGAATGAGCCACCTCTCCTACATTCCTACCTCATTCTCAGAGTCAGGAGAAAGGAGGAAGAGAAGCACTTCCAAAGGTTGACTGAAGTTTGGCAAGGATAATCAAACCAGGGTTTTCTATAGTTGCAAGGGAGAGACAGAAATCCTCTAAAGTAGGGTTTTGGAACAGGAGCCCAGTTTGGCTGATTTAAATCAATTCTCCATGTTTCAAGCCTGATTCCCCTTCGTGCCATGTGGCCTGTGGGAGAAAACTGAATTTTGAATGAGACCCCAGCCAGGAGAGAAAGATAGAGAGCCAGGAGGGAAAGCTACAGAGCCATCATCACTGGGAGCCTCCAGCTGCTCCTGGAGCCTATTATACAGTTTTGACTGGGTTGTCAATTTGTGCTAGTGGGCTGCTTCCTCCAGCCTGCATCACAGTTTTCTTGGAGCATACATCTTTCCCAGCTTCTCTTTCTCACTTTGCTTTCCCTCCTTTTCCATTTCAGCTTCTCTTTTTGGGAAATCTCCCATGTTTAGCCCTCCACCAGCCTCAGTGCCAGCACACTGGCTGCTGCCACCATGCCATTGTCTCCCACTGTGAGCTCCACGTCTCCCTTCTGCTGTGTGGGGCCAGGCCAACACCAGGGCTGGAGCTGCTGTGCAGAGAGCAGGACCTGTCTGCTGGCTTGGCTGTGCAGCACCTGGGACAGTAGAGTCTGTTCTTGGCCGCTTGTAAGGCATGACTGCAGCAAATGGGATGCCCCAAGAGAGACATAGGCAGAAACGCACACAGTTCCACTCAAATATATGATTGTGCCAGGCCTCAGAGTCCCAGGTGGATGCCTGGAGAGTCTGGGGAAGGAGACGTGAGCATTGAACCTTTTCAAATTCACTTGGTACGTGTTCACTTTACGAAAGCCACACACACACACATGCCCCAATCAATTGTTTTCTTTCATGAGACTCAGATAAACAGGAGGTGATGCTGCTTTAAGTCAGCGGGAGTGAATAAGAGAGATAACAAAGCCAACAGGATAAGGAAGCCTACATCAATAAGATGAGAGCATAATTTTTCTATTTTCTGGAGGTTTCTCACTTTAAGTGCCTTGCTTTCATTTTTTTCGTGTGTGTTAATAATTATAAACCAAGAAACTAACACACCCAGTCTCTGTGCCAAGTTAGCTCCTTAGGTGTGCATTAAAAAAAAAAAAGTTAATGTTATTATACTAATACAGATAGGGAGAAACTGTGATCTGATCTGCATTTGTGGGATCAAACAAGATCAGCATAACTTCCAGCACAACTACAGTGTACTAGAGTTTATATACTGCTTTCAATATACTAGTTTCTAGCCTATATTTAAAGCAGTACAAACACTGCATGTAGGCAAACCCTTGGGAGTATGTTTTCGCTCTTCAAACAATTGTAATCAAAGGAGCAGTACTGACCCCACTGCAGTCAGTGGGAGTTTCACTAGACATTGTTTTCAGAAGTTCTTTCAGCTCCTGGAGAAATTTCTGTTAAGTCAGAAGGCTTTCATAGTGCAAACAGCTTTTCGAGGTTAGGGAGAAAAAAAAAAGGAAGAAAAAAAGAGAAATAACACCGACTGATCAAAGGCAAATCTGTCTTCGACGCCTACATGCACATTAACACCTCATTAACACTACTTGTACCTACAGAAGAAGTCAAGCATGGGAATGGCTCTGGCACAAAGTAAACAAGTCCTAGGCAGAAATACTGCTTTTTTCTTCTGATAGTACCAGAAATAGTGGGTCCTTGACTGCAGTAGCTTCACTCTTACCATTTACGAGAACAGAAATGAAAGAGTCCAACATTCAGTGATAAAGAGTTTCGATATAAGAACTCATAACAATAATGATAAAAACAATAGCAGCAAATTGAAGAGAACAAGATAGGCTGGTCTTTTTTAAACATAGTATCTATTTACAGTATGGTAAAAATATCTCAATAATAATTTGGAGAAATAAGCTTCAAAAGTGTCATAAAACCTTGCAAATGTGTCATAGCCCTGAAAGCAAAGCATCATTAGAAACTGTCATAGCTCAAAATTCTCTATTGATAATTCTCACTTCTCCTGGGATTTCCATTTTCACAATATAATGCCACACCTCTGCCAAGAAGCAGAGCTGCTGCTTCCTCTGCCTACCTCCACCTGCTCCCAGCCACTTTCCTTGCCATACCTCCAGCTCAGCCATCTTTGCAAACCTCTTCAAAACACTAAACTGGCTGAAAACAAATGCATTAAAAACACAGAGTGGAAGACCAAGATGGTTGCTGTTTCAGTGGCCGGGGGGGTGCAGCCTGCGCAGGTAGAGTTAGCAAGTTCTTAATTTGCATCTCCCTCGCTGCTCCCAAAGCTCCTCCACTGACCAGTGCAGTCAGGACAAGGACATGCTTGTGCATATGTGTGCAAGTTGCTGAGGAGAGAGTCCTTCATTCAAGCAACTATCATCTGCCTTTCTCTATGTTTTATTTTGCCAGGCCTTAAGACTGGGATAGGAACTGCTGAGGCTGTGCAGGATCTGGGGTTTTACTGGGATATCCTGTACCTGATCATTAGCAGGCAAAAAGAGAAAGCAAGCCTTCTTTGGGCTCATGCTGAATCTGCACCCATTTCACTTTTCTAAAACCAATTTTGTTAAACCAGATCAGATGTTCTTATACTGACTTAGCTAAAATCAATTCCTAATTGATTAAAGCTAACTTGAAATAAAATTGCCTAGGCTATAATAAAGGATGACCGTAGCAATTTAACTGACTGGATTTAAAATAACCCCATCAATTAAGCAGCTACAACTGTCGAGCTTTTCATGGCAGAATTTGCTTCCTCCTCTGTGCTCAGGAAGCATTAAGTGCAATGGGGACCTAATCCCAATTAGTGCAGCAGAGCACTGCTGTGGGAAAACAGTAACCAATCCAGAGTGAAGCTCATCATGCAAGGCACTGGGCTGGAGAACCGGGTTCTGCCTTCAGCTTTCCTTTTAACTGCTTGCAATGCCTCAGGCAGGATATCCTCCCTCTTTGCAGGTTATAAGCAGAGAAGGCAAATTCCTGGAGACAGGAGCTGTCTCATACCTTGGATTTGCAGGCCACTTTGCACCAAAGGGCTAAGTCTTGTCCAGGTCCTTGGAATGCTGGCATTAACCAAATATTTGCCTTTGTAAACTGAGGAACACCAGCCTTGCACTTTCTCAACAGCTCAACAGCTTTTTTTTTAACTTATATATGTGAGACAAATATTTATATTATATAATGATATATATATTATTTTTAACTTATATAGGTGAGACAAACTTAAGCCAAAGTTTGATTTTCTCCTTTTTAATGGCTTGTGTCCTGCTCTAAAGTCACATTCGTATGGAAAAAAATTACACACATAAAAAACTGCTTCAGCCACAAACCTGCTGATAAAATTTGGCTCCTGTGATTTGGTGTGCTAACGACACATTTGGATACTCTCATAGGAAGAGTCTGCAGTACAGCAGAGGTTTAGCACCAGCTCATAAACAAGGATTTGGGGAGGCATATAACACTTGACTGCTTTCTCTGTTTTTCCTGTGTCCATTGGAGCCGTTCCTGCCAAGCTGGAGGTTCAGAGCACCCCGAGTTTTTTGCAGACAGCTCTATTAGGCTCCTAAATTATGTAAAACCTCTGTAGACAGGTGTTTGAAGCACTGAGCACCAAACATTTTCTGTCTGTGAGACCAGCAGCTTCTACCTGGTACACCAGTCAGTACTGGGAATGAGGGTGGCTGAACGCTGCTGCCTTCAGGGAGGTGCATCCATGTAGGCCAGCAAAAGTTAAACAAATCATCTCCTCCAGTCCTCTGTGCTGCATATCTTTTCTCTGCCAGCCCACAGGGAACTGAAAAATACCCAAACTGCTTAACTGCTTATTCAGAACAGACATGAGCCAAAGCTGGAATGGGTTTTGCAAGCTATCCTGAAGATGGGATTTGCTGGTAAAAAAAGGATTCAAATCCAGGCCACCCTGTCTTTGTTTCTGCAGAACCAGGAGTCAGACAGTGATTTTCTCCAAAACAACCAGAATGGTTCTATGTCTACTTCATTTCCACATTTTGATTCCCTGGTTTGCCATCCATCCCACACAACATCCTTTCCCTCTGCCTGCCAATCACTAATTCACACTTGCAAAATTTATTTACCTTGTATTAGCCATATAAAGAGGGTTTTCTTCTTATCATAGCCCTACTCAAACTGAAATCTATATTGACCTCCATGTAGAACAATGATAAGGAACTAATAAACATTTCAAAATACCCTACTTACATTTATGTCTAAAATCTAGTTCGTGGCCAATGAGAGAAATTTAAAAAAAACAACTGAAATTGATTCCTTTGTTTTGGTTTGGTTTGGGTTTTTTTCCCATCAGTAATTACTTTAGCTACTAAAGAAATTATTTAAAAACTTTTAAAATTTTAATTCCCTTTAAGGAAGTAGACTAAACACTGATGGAATTCCAGTGAAAGGTATGTAAGTCACTTATTATTTCCAAGTATGAGACTAAAGCAAGATGTACATTTGTGTGGTTGTGTATCAGCATACATATGTTGTGCCTCTGTGTGTACACACACACATGTACATGTGGATTTACACTCTTTGCACACAGAATTATTTATGTACTTGAAATAGATTTAAGTTGCATGATTCAGTCTAGATTAAAGTTTGAATCTTCTCAAGTTTCTGAGTTATTTGGATCTAAGCCTGGTTTTCAACACATAAAAAAATGGGTCCTATTCAAATTTAAGAATCGATTTAAGGCTCAACCATTTCTCACCAGTAACATTTCCCTGAGTGGTAATGAAATTTGAGCTTTGCAGATGAGACAAGGTCACATGAAAAATACAGGAACGTTATGTCTCTACCAAGATGACATAGGAAGATGGCATTTGAATGAGCAATTAGGACTTCTGCTAGTGTAAATCAGCATATCAGTATGGAAATCAAGATACCACACAAAGGAACACCACCATTTCAAACTCACATTTTTATCCTTTGTTATGAAAGGGAACAATACAATGTCAAAGTAAAATGGCAACGCTTTTAATTTGATTTCTTTAAGCATTGACGGGAATTTCACTTTTTCCTCTGTGTAATCAATGAACTGCCTTTGTGTAGGTTTTTCACACAGCAACAAAGGACATGGATGTGAATAAATTATGAGAAATTGTCATGAAAAATCAGGAATAAGAAGGAAGCCTAGAAACAAGTGGTACATTAGACATATCTCTTGTTTTTGCAATTGACCACATTCCAAGTTGAAGTTGCCCCTTTCTTATCAGCCTTATATATAGATTTCTCCTAGCTGCAGTTCCAACGCTTAAACACAATAAACTGTTATGCTCACATGTTAAAGCATAGTTGTATTCAATGTCCTGCTGAGGACAATTAAATTCCTTTATGTGAAGGCATACTGTTCTCTTCCAGCTCTAGCCAAGGCCTGGGCAGACCTGAGCACTAAGGAGGCTGAATTGTCCTCACACCTCATCACTTAGGGCCAGCAGCAGCCACAGCATCAGCACTTGTCCCTACGGCACTTGGTGTGACAGCCAGCCCTCTGCCTCTATCAGTTTGATTTGCAGTTTACCACAAGGAACTGCAATAGTCTGCACTTGAATAATAAATACATAAATAAACTGGCATGAATAACACTCCTGGGAAATCAGCAATGAATTTCCAGGTCTATTTCTTACTAGGAAAAAAAAAAAAAGAGAGAGAGAGAGAAAGGGAGGAGATAGATTACTGGGAGAGAATTATGCTCCAAACCTTTCCTGGTCACAGAGTATTGACGGAAAAAGAAGTGCTGAACTGTGGGCCATTTGAAGATGCATTTCTCAGTCAGTGCACAACTTCCCAAAATCTGTACTTTGTTTTTGCTTAATGCTATTAGAGATGAGAAACACTTTTAGGAAACTGAGAGATGAAAATTATATCTGAAATTAGTATTTCTGACTGTTTTTCCTCCCTCCAGGTTATTTCCACAAATCAGATATTGTGAATTCTTATCTTGTTCCCAAATCAAATAACTCCAGTGAGTGGCAAAGGCAGGATTTGAAAGAGGAATCTCCAGTGGTCTGTGCCTCAGAGCTGCAGTTTATTCTCTTCCTCCTCAACTTTGAGGCTGCTTCATTAAGTTGGACTTACATTCCAGCCTCAGCTCCTCTTGTAGAGAGAAAAAAAAAAAGGATGAAAGAAAACCTCATCATGATCCAGCCAGACCTTGAAAAATTAGACTCACTGAAGTAAAGAATACAATCGGAACTTGCAAAGACAATTTTTTATTGGCCTTGTAATTTCCTCACTAAACACGCTTTTAGCAGCCTACCCCTCTCAGAATCTTAATTATCTGTTGGCCCCTCATAATGGCCCCATTCATGGTTCTTCAGAGCAAAAACACTATGATATCACAAACACAGGAACTCAGAAGATACAGCATGTTCCTGAGGAAGGGCTGCACACCCACAGATAGCTGGCAGAGGGAATTTACTACTTGGAGAACATAATATAATACAAATATGTAGATTTTTCCCCTTCTTTAATTTTTTCCTTTTTTTTCCTGAAGCAAGGAAGAAGAGA